>LPNX010572590.1:498311-556448 GCA_001517045.1 Pseudotsuga menziesii
CCACAAATGTCAAGTGGCACTACATATAGTTCTACCTCATCTCTAAACTTTTCAGTAATTGCAAATTTTAATACACATTTCCTTGTAACTTGCAATCGTGTATCATTAGTAACCCAACCTAGAGGATAGGGCTTTTCATGAGGCACAGTAACTAAATGCAATTTCTTAACCAATTTTTCTGATATCAGATTTACTTGTGAACCACTATCAAACAATGTATCAATCTTTGTGTGATTTGCAATGACACGAACATGAAACAGTGCACTTCTATCTTTATCATTTTGCTTAGAAGTAGATGGCAGACTTGTACTTGCACTAGAACTTGATTAAGCATCAATGGGAAGTGAGATACTTTTATCCTTACCTTGGATTCCGATAGCTGTAACCTTTGTTTCATCACTTGAGTCGGATCCCAAGTCTTGAATAACTACTGCAGTAGCTTTTGCTTTTCCTTTGTCTTTGTTTCCTCCATACTTCTTTGGCCTTAACTCTGGATGAAGTTTCCAACACTTAGAGACATCATGCCCCTTATGACAATGCGAACACGTAGGCTTTTCACCTTCTTTCTTAACAGTAGCCATCTTATTTTTCCCCTTATATTTCCCTTTCGATTTGCTGTCATATTTAAATGACTTCTTCACAAAAGTATCATTAGCATGCTTACCCCTGGCCTCTAAATGGGTAGCTTGAACACATACATCGTCTAAATTACTGGGATTAAACATCAACAAGGTATGTTTCAAATAAGAATGCATGCCACCAATGTACTTAAGAAGAGTTTCCTGTGTATCTAATGAAACATTCAATGCAATAGCCCTCTTTCTGAATTCATGAGTATAATATTGAAGGCTTTGTCCTTTAGCTTGTCTAAACATTTGCCAATTCATGGTTAATTGCTGCATGTGACCTAAAGGATAAAATTGCTTCCTCAATACTTCAATGAATTCATTCCAAACTGAAATAATTTTACCATTCTTTAGAAGATCTTGCTGAATCTTGCTCTCCCACCAAGTAAGAGCCATTCCACTCATTCTCAAAGTGGCCAATTGAATCCTGGAAGGGTCATCATTAAGGCCCTGCACCCTGCAATATACTTCAAGCTGCTTGATCCAATTGTCTAATTTTTCAGCATCTATATCTCCATTATAAATAGGTAATTCAAATTTTACATCCAATTTGAAATAAGGCATATTAGGACTTGCATTATGAGAAGTATGAGAAGAAGAAAAAGTCTTTTTAGTATCAGGAGGATCACCATCACCTCCTACTCCTTTACCCTTTTCTTTCGACTTCACTTCTGCATCTCTGGATGAAGATCCTTCTTCTTTCTTATTCCTTTCTGCTTGCTCATCGAGTAGAATTTCCATCATGGCTTTCATGCTCATAAAAGCCTCTAGAAACTCAGTTTCAGAAATGACAGGTTTTTCCCATTCGGTATGTCCTTCTTCTTCCCCTCGTGGAGAAGACATGGTTCTTGAGAATGTTCTCCTGGAGCCAATCTCAGGATCTCCTTCAACTAATTCTCCTTCACCAAGCTTTAACCTAGACCTAGTAAGAATTCACAAACTTGCACAACAGTCAACCAGCTCTGATACCAAAATATGATCCGTAGGACCTCAACTTTAGTGCATTAAAAGTTTGTTGTAAAAGACTGCGTGCAACAGGTTAATTAAAGGGACAACATGAACAGAAATTAAATGCTCAGAACAAGAATGAAAAACAAGACTGATAAATAGATGCCAAGCAGAAAACACTGAACCAGAATCACAAACAGAAGTTGATAGCGGAGTTCACCCCCTCCACTGGGCTACGTCTCCGGGTCCCTCTCCAATGGGAACCGATCCAATTAATGGATTTAAAATGGTACAAATGGTTCTGGACTCTGCAATCCAATTTCAGCAGTATGGACAAAATTCTGCAAGACCTCTTCTCTAAACTAATACAAATTGGCCTTCAAAAACGAAGAACAACCAGCTAAACAGAAAAAACAGTCGACTCTTTACAATCACAACAACTAGACATTAACAGTAAAGTCTTCAATACCTCCTCTCTGAAAGTTACAAAACTGGACTTCAACAATCAAAAGAAGCCAAGTATAACTGAGAATGGTCGACTTCAAAAGGAATAGCATAATGCTCTCTCCGAGCTTCTCATTACCGAGAAAACAGTTGCCCCCCCCCCTGCTCTCAACGAACTGAGTCTCCTTTATTACTCATCTTTTCCGTTACAAATGAGCCAAAACGCTCAAATAAATGCGACTGTTCACATCCCATGAAACGCGGCATCAAGACTGTTCATATGCCTTTCATTGTTATTCCAGCTATGGCATAACTGCCAAGAAAATATTGCCAACTGTTACGAACAAGCTGTGAATATCCTGCCATGCCAAGGATCTAACCTTCGAAACCATTCGTAACTGAACTGCCGAAATTTTTAGTCAACCGTGCTTCGCCATTGCGGAAGAGGATAAGCAATGGGCTCCGACGGTCTCAATCAGCTGTCGGCTGGTTTTCGAGTCAGAGGCTTTAGTCACTTTGGTTTCCACCGTTGTGGACTGTTAGTTGTTAAAGTCTCCCGATTTGACTTCTCAACCCGTAATTCTTGGGCCTCCTTCGTTGCGGCTGCCGAATCATTCCGTCTTCCGATCCATCCAAATGTCCATTAAGCTTCTGCTGTTGCGGAAGGGGAAAGGCTTTCGATCGTCGATCCTCATATTTTTTGCGTCCGGTTATCCCCGCGGACAGACTAGGAGTTTGGCCGCCCGCCGTTGTAGAGGAAGATCTCTTCCGACCTCCGATGCTTTCTATTTTTGTCGTCCGATTTTCTTCAACTGTCGTTTCTGAACCATGTACCATATTGGATCTTCAAAGAGGAATAATCCACCAGATCAGTCCTCTCCATTGGATAACTTTTGGACCACCAAAATCCTGAATTATTCTGCAAGTAAGTGAGGGTACAGCTCCCTCACTTTACCAATCTCCATCCATCTTGCTTTGCTAGGATGCATCCCCTTCAGCCCCACTTGAAGGTACTCACCATTCCCCCTTCGTGAAGTCCTTACATTTCTGTCAAGAATAACATCATCCTGCAACTCTCTCATATATTCAGGTGCCAAATCATCTATTGAAGGAATCTGTATGTTAATTTCCTCATCCATGATCATAGGAGGCTCATATAATTTAAGATTCCCAACATTGATAACTAAATAAATTTGCATGTATGGAGGTAAATTCAAGCGAAAAGCATTAGTACCAATATTTTCCAAGATCTCAAAAGGACCATACCTGATAGGTTTAAGCTTTTTACCTTCACCTTTCATCCTTTCTTTGGTGATATGTAACCAAACTCTGTCACCTACCTGAAATTAATGATCAACTTGATGCTTGTCATGCCTGGCTTTGTACTTTGCCTGGCTCTTCTCCAACTGTTCTTGAACTGCCTGCTGCACTGCTTGGATTCTCTGAATGAACTTTAAAGCTTTATCTGCATCATGATGTCCATCCACTACATCTTTGCCAAAAGAGAAGTCCATCGGTGTTTTTGGCAGATAACCAAAACAAGTTTCAAAAGGAGATCTTTTTGTGGAAGAATGAACTGCATGATTGTAAGCATGTTGTATATACTGCAACTACTCATCCCAAAGTTTAAGATGCTTACTACGATATCCTCTGAGTATCTGAACCAATGTTCTGTTCACTACCTATGTTTGCCCATCGGTCTGTGGATAAAAAGCTGTACTTTTCTTCAGTTTAGTGTCCATAAGTTCCCATAAAGTTGACCAGAATCTTCCCAAGAACCGGGAATCTCGATCAGATATTATAGACATGGGCAACCCAAAATGTACCCAAACATTTTGAAAGAATAAAAGAGTTGTTTGTTCAGCAGTGATCTGCTTGTTACATGGCATTAAGATACACATTTTGCTGAACCTATCCACAACAACATATGGGTAATCATGCCCTTTTCTAGACATAGGTAGTCCCCCTACAAAGTCCATAGAAATACTTTCCCAAGGACAAGAAGAAACTGGAAGAGGAGTGTACAAATCCAATTTCCTATTTCTAGGCTTACTTGTTGCACACATAACACAACCCCTTATATATTTAGCTATAGTTTCTTGCATTTGAGGCCAATAACAGTGATTCTACAATACAGACAATGTTTTACTTACACCAAAATGCCCTGCAATCAATGAACTATGTGCTTCTCGAATCACATGCACTCTTTCTTTCTCTGGAATACAAAGTTTACCGAGATGATACAAGAGTTGATTATGCACATAATAGTTCTCTTCCTGTTTACCATGTATTAGTGATGCATATAGTTCCTTAAAATATTTATCTTCTACATACTGTTCAATATAAATTTCATGTGTCAATGAACTGTTCTATTACAAATAAGCTATGAATATCCTGCCATGCATCTGACCTCCGGAACCATACGTAACTGAACTGCCGGAAGTTTTAGTCAACCGTGCTTCATCGTTGCGGAAGAGGATAAGCAATGGGCTCCGACGGTCTCAATCAGCTGTCGGCTGGTTTTCGAGTCGGAGGCTTTAGTCACTTTGGTTTCCACCGTTGCGGACTGTCAGTTGTTAAAGTCTCCTGATTTGACTTCTCAACCTGTAAGTCTTGGGCCTCCGCCGTTGCGACTGCCGAATCGTTCTGTCTTCCGATCCATTCGAACGTCCATTAAGCTTCCGCTGTTGCGGAAGGGGAAAGGATTCCGGTCGCCGATCCTCATATTTTTTGCATCTGGTTATCCCCACAGACAGACTAGGAGTTTGGCCGCCCACCGTTGCGGAGGAAGATCTCTTCCGACCTCCGATGCTTTGTATTTTTGTCGTTCGATTTTCTTCAACCGTCGTTTCTGAACCATGTACCATATTGGATCTTCAAAGAGGAATAATCCACCGGATCATTAGAATTGTCATTTTCATTCCTATTTCCACCCTTACGATTGTTTTTACCCTTCTTCTTATTCCTTCCGGGTTGTTGGTTACCCTTCTGGTCCGATGATTGCACCGAAAGCACATTCATCGTTTGGGTGGGTTGAGACGAAGCTATGGCTTGTCCTGAGCTAGATTGGTTGATAGATAATTGACTAACCTATTTCACAACTGAATCCGTAGGTTTGATACTCGTACAACCAACAATTCCATCAGCATGTGGTCTAGGTTTGATTTTACAGTCGAAACTAGAATGCAGAGCGTTAGGAATGATCTCATATAACAAACCGGATATAGCATAAATCAAAACCAATTCCTACACCCTAAAAATGGCTTTTTCCTTGTTCTAAACTCTGGATGTAGAAACATCCATCACTATATAAGGTAGTAACGATCTAAGGAACCACTCGAGGAGAAACTCCGATGGTATGAAGGATTTAATCAATCTCTTCTATCTACGCCACTCTTGGATATGGTCTAAGATATGCATGGCTTTGTCTTGCCAAAATGTCAACAAGAGTTTCGTACCAACGTCGTAATGCAATGGTAGCTAGAAGTGGTTGAGAAAATTCATAGCTAGGTCATCGAACAAAGTGAATGCTCCCCTAGGTAACTCTATGTACCATTTCGCTGCAAGCCCGGTGAGGGTGCATTGAAACAACCTTAAACGGATTGAATCTTTGTGTAAGGAATTAGAAGAGCACCAAAGGTGAAATGTAGTAACATGTTCACTAGGATCTTCTCCTGGTTTTCCCTTGAATTTGGGGATTTCCGAGGGAAGCTTCGTAGGGATAGCCGGCCAAGCCAGGTCATAAGATACCAGATCATTTGTTAGTCTCGACAAGTCAGGAAAATTTAACGTTGCGAGGAAAGGGAGCCTAGGTTGAGTAGGTCTATGAGATGCTCCCTGATAATTTTGGTTCACATAGGACTGATTACCGTAACCACCATGGCCATGGCCATAGTATCCTCCTCCTATTTGGCCCATGTAGGGTGACATGGAAGCACCATAATGTGGTGTACCTTGACTATTTGGGGCTACAAAGCCATAATTCAGGGAGTAAGCGAGTTGTTGATACCCGTACCCATAAGGTGAATAACTTTGTGCATTTTTCGGTCCATAATATGGTCCATAAGAAGTCCCATGAGATGTCCCATAAGACACTCCATAAGTAGGAATATGACCTCCACAAGTAGGAATATGACCTCCAGAAGTAGGAATACGACCTCCCGAGACAACAAGAGGTACTTGACTCTGAGACATGAGTACGCAAGTAGCAGCAGTACGCAAATGACTCATAGCAACATTCTTCTCTGAAGGACCACATGAATGAGGGGGAGGAATAGCATTTGAAGAACTAGGAATAGAGGATGAAGGGACATGTGAAACTATGTAAGTGGTATTCCCTACTATCACTCGTCTTGGTTCTGGTATCCTAATAGGAATACTAACACCAAGTCTAGGATGAACGTGTGATGTAGCCTCCACCGCCGGGATGGATGGTGCAATGTCACTCATGCTCCCAAATATCTCCGCATGGAAAGGAATTGGAATGCCCCCAGGCATAGTGCTAGGATCAAACTTCGACTCGGCATGATGTGCCAGATCATGTGCAGGGATACTAGACATACCATAACTAACATAACTAGTGCTCGCAGGTTCATGATGAGTCTCATCGCCCGAAATCCAATACCGGTGACCTGTGAATGAGGGATCATACCTCGAGTGCGTAGGTATATCATGTGAAGGATCGAATTTAGAGTGTGTGGGTATATTAGGTGAAGGATCATATACAGGAATAGGATCTTCTTCCTCAACCTCCTGAGGTGGAGAATACAACTCAGGAATTTCATCTTCATGATCTCCCATTGTGTGTGAATCAATGTGATAAGTAGTCCACCTAGACTGTATGTTTCTCTCTCCCAAAGGAGGAGGAGATGTAGAAGGCGGAAGTCCTGCTAAACGAATACAACGATGAAGTTCCGCACCCGAATCCATAATGACTCAAAAAATGAAAAAGACTCTTCTAATTACGCAAACCCTAAGCAAGCTAGGGTGCACAGAGCATACACCAATATAAAATAAATCCAATCACAGGAAAACAAGGGTAGGATATGTGAGCTCCTGAATGAAGAAGGTATGTCTCACCTAGGAGAGGCTTGAGACTCCCATACACAACAAGTGGAGGTTCGTAACCAATTATTGTGACGCTTAGCTTCAATGCATATAGCGACTGTGTTGTCCGACCCCAACCTAGCTGGGACACCTGCAGAATAACCCCTACAAAGTACCCTCTCGATAACCTAGGTAAGGAAACTAAGGTCACCTCAATATAATCAATGCTCAGGCAGACATTCGCAGGCGGGATTGACCATATTGGTAGGGTAGAAAAGCCCAAAACTCTCGAAAGAGCCCCCCAAAATGAATATAATCATAGAAATATCTCCGATGCTACTTAGTTATGACTGGGGATCATCCCAATCAATAAAGGCTCACACTGCCTCGTGCTTAACTCCCTTGTAAGAGAAGGATCATGAGAAACACTAATTATACCAAGGAATTTCACACTCTCACCTGGACAGACACATACATGTTGTTGTTTAGTGGTCTTGAAGAATTTACTCACAATGAACTATTCCAAGACCCTAAAACCTAAGCTTATCGGTGTACCCTATCACAGAAAATAGTGTAATCCATTTTAATTAAGTGTTGATTTTATTTGGCTTTATTACTCAAAAAGGGTAGATGACCGTGCAACCAAAGGTGTTATGACACAACATGAAGCAAAATGCACACCTAACAATCAATGCAAATGCATTGTGTCGAATGAAAAACAAGACACGCTACTATGTGAAATGCAAAATTTTATTCAAATGACAAATGTAGTCATTCCTATATGAAAGCCTGACTAATACTTCTCTAAGCAAATCTAGTGCAAGTACCATGCAAAATGCAAAGTGCAATGATGCAAAAAAGCAAATATTTTTGGATTTTTTGAATAAAAATGAGATAATGAAACAAAAGAATGACTCTAACACCCCCAGGCTCTACAAGCACAATTAAACAACACTCATGCAAAGCACTAAGGTAAAAGAGATCTAATGCACTAATCGCAAAACAAAAAATCGAAAATGTAATGACAAGAATGTTCTTAAAAAAAAATTACCCTAAAAGGCGTCTCTGGTCAGAAACAGAGGTGTATACAAACTCTAGAAGCATCAAAGGAGACTCAGCAATCATCAAAACTCACTCGGCAACACTCAATCTTCCTCTAAAGGCAAAAATCAGGTCATAGGCGACTATATGCAGAAAACCCGCGTATGTACGCGGATATCTCAAGCAAAACCGCATGTACACGTGACTGTGAGGCAAAAAATCACGTACAGGAAGAAAAAGAGATAAAAATGAAGGCAAACAAATAAGCTGAGACAACATTCACACCTATCAGACACTACCAGGAAAACATGCCCCCAGAACCGACTCAGAAACAGAGAAATCAGAGCAATTCAAGAACATTGAATGGTGATAAAACCCCCAAAGGACAACTACTAGGAACTTCCCAGTGGAGTCACCAATTCTATTACGGAGATAAATTCCTATGGCTTGGGGTACCACAACAGACAGCTTGAATCCAGAAATCAATCCTTTCCTATATGCAAAAGAAACCAAATATCTAACACTAAAGGATCTCGATTCATATCTTATTCCGGATGGTTGATGTAGATCCCCGTTGAGCTTTCTAACTCCAGCTTGAATTGGTAAATTTCTTCCTCAACATTCAATAAACAAGACAAGCATACTATATATAATTGTGTTAGACCTACTCTAGCATATATAATCAATAACATATAAGCATTTGAAATAATCCATGGATCAAATATTCATTCAAATACACATTATTGGATAGGAAAAGATATTTCTATTAATATAAAACAAAGATTACAATAGAGACAACCTCTGTCGGCACGTCTGTGAATTGGAGAAGCTGAGTCCCCCACTTGGGCCTCCACCACTTCAATCCTCCATCTCTTGATAGCAAGCTCACAAGAAAAAGGCAAGCTTGGGAAGAACACAAAAGTGCTCCAAGGGACAAAGGGATGTAGACTCAAGTATAAGCTCCAACAACAATGGACTATAGTTTTCTTGCTCTTCAATTCCTCATGCCTTCAATGTATCCAAAGGGTTCCTTATATAGATCTTCAATGGGGTAATGAAAGGTCGAATCTGAGCGATCTCAAGGCATATGGAAGGCCAGGAGACAAGTGAGTCGGATCCACATCAAGGAAAAATCCAAAATAATTTGGCCTTTTGCACACATCCCGATGTACGTGGGTTTAAGGGTAAAATCCGCGTATATACACGAGAAAGGGATTAAAAGTCGCATATGACATTTTTTGCATGTTTTTAGGGATGATCTTGGAAACATCAAAGGTACAAAAATGGACCATGGGGTCTAAGGAGTCTGCAAAGGGATAGGGAAGGCCATAAAAGTGTGATTCACCATGTGTGGTAAAATCAGCTGTAACAGACTTAGTTTCTTTGATTCGCAGATGTGCCAACAAAGGTTTTCATTCTTGTAATCTCTAATTTAAATTAATAAAAATATCTTTTCCTGTCCAATGATGTGCATTTAAATGAATGTTGAATACATGGATTCTTTTAATTTCTTATACATTATTGATTATATATGCTAGAGTAGGTCTAACACCATTATATAGCATGCTTGTCTTATTTGTTGATTGTTGAGAGAGCAAATTGTTAACACAAGCGGGATTGGAACATATCAATGGGGATCTACATCAACCATCTGGAATAAGGTATATTTCAAGATCCTTTAGTGTTAGATGTTTTATTTCTCTTGCATATTGGGAAGGGATTGATTTCTACGATTACTCTATCTGTTGTGGTACACCCCAAGCCATAGGAATTTTTCTCTGTAACACAAGGCTAGAGTTATTCTAAACATATCTAGGAGGTTTTTCCATGTAAATTTCCTCCTTTAAATCACCATGTAAGAAGGTAGACTTGACATCCATTTGATGGAATTCCTAGTTATGTAAGGCTGCAAGGGAAATAACAAAGTGGATGGAGTTCATTTTTGCGATAGGAGCAAAGGTTTCATTGTAGTTAATCCATTCAACTTGGGAAAAATATTTGGAAACTAACCTTGCCTTAAGTCTTTCAACACTTCCATCTAATGCATACTTAGTTCTGTAGACCCGTTTACATCTAACAAGTTTTCTTCTTTTGGAAGAGGAACAAGATCCCAAGTATCGTTCACCATTAAGGAACGATATTCTTCATCCATAGATGCATCCCAATATGGATTTCCTAAAGCTTTTGCAAAAGTTTCTAGATGATGATTCTTGAAAACTTGAGCCAAAAGAGAAGAGGCTCACTGAAATTGAGAACGTGTACGACATTGATCTCTAGGATCACCGACAAGATCACTAGGTGCTTCACATGTTGAACGGACCCATCGAGGAAGCACTTGTGTTGGTGCAACTGGAGGAACATGAGCAGGCATAAGTGGATTTTCATCCTCACTGTCATCATCATAAACTGGAGTTGGAAACTTGTCAAGGAAGTTGGAAGTAGAAGAAGGCACAATCGTCGAATCAGGTTCACGGGCCAAAGATGACACACCCGCCAACTTAGACTTGTAGGCCAAGATATTTTCATCAAATTTAACATATCTTCTAATGATTATATTATTAGAATGTGGCTGAAGAAGTATATAACCTTTTACATCTTTAGAATATCCAACAAATATGCACTTTTCACTTTTAGGCTGCAATTCTTTCTGTTTTTCATTCGGAGCCCATGCTTTACTACCAAACGCATGAAAGTGACTTACATCTGGTTTAATTTTACTCCATGCTTCTTCTAGTGTTATACCTTGTAAAACTTTAGTGGGTGTGCGATTAACTATGTAATTTGCATAATTTATGGCCTCAGCCTAATATTGAAGACTTAGTCCCTTAGATTGGATCATACAATTAGCCATTTCTTTCAAAGTGTGGTTCTTTCGTTCAGCTACACCTTTTTTGTTGTGGTGTATATGGAACAGTGTGTTGTTGTTAGATTCCTTGTTCAGTGCAGAAAGTAGTGAACCTTTTGTTAACATATTCTCCTCCATTGTCAGATATTAACTTAATAATTGATGACCAGATTGTTTTTCAACAAGGGCCTTGTAGGTCAAGAACATGTTAAATACTTCGCTCTTAATTTTTAGGAAGTAAACCCAAGTGCGTCTAGAGTAGTCATCAATGAAAGTTAAGAAATATTTGAAACCAAAAAAGGAAGAATATGTAAGAGGACCACACAAGTCACTATGCACGAGCTCCAAGGGAACCGAGGCGTGCTAAGAGGTACATTTGTCAAAACTGTCCCAATGATGTTTTTCGAGTACACAACTGGAACAAACACCATCCTTAAAAGATACCATCAGAATACTAGTCACCATATTGTCTTTACATAGTTGTTGCAATGAGAAATAATTTAAGTGACTAAATCACTCATGCCAAAGTTTGCTCAAGTTATCACTATGAGCAACAAAAATTGAAGGAAAAAGCAATGATCCAAAGTTGTTAAATTTGTACAACCTTGTAATATCATCAACAATTCTGGTAGCTAGGACATGTTGAGGATATTTAAAATCCTTGATTACAACTTAGTGAGGTGTAAACGTTACAGTTTTACCTTCACCAGAGTGAGTGATTTGATAGACTGACAACAAATTGTAGAAAATTCTTGGAACACATAGTACATCACTAAAATGATCATTTTCTATTGGAACTATTCCAGATCCTACAACACTTAGATAACTATCATCACCAACAAATATTTGTTTTATGTTACATTCATGCATAGTAAAAAATATGGCTTGATCCTTAGCCATATGATAAGATGCTCCAGAATCAATGAACCATTCATTTGAAGTAGAAGAAGAAGATGTAGTATAAGAGTAACTAGAAGCACAAAGTGCATTTCCATGAGAGGTAGATTCTGAAGACGAATCTAGGATGATGTGGTGCTTCTTCATTGCTACTTCCAAGGCTCCCATCTTCTTGAAACACTTAGATTTATCATGATTATATTTTCCACAAAAATTGCAATGACGCTCAGTCTTCTTTCCTTTTGGCTTGGATCCTTTATCATTTTTTAAAGAAGGAGCTGACTGAGAGGGTTAGGGACCTTTGTTTGGCTTATTATTGTGAAAATTTTGTTTCTTGGGAGGCTTGGAGTTTTCTTTCTGTTGGGACAATAAGGCTTTCCCAGATGTATCTGCATTGTTAATTATTCCAAGATGAATGAACTTATCTTGCCCTCTAATTAAGGAATCACAAAAGGATTCAAGACTAGGCTATTGATAGCTAGCTGCAGTCAATGATTATTTCATGGAGTAAAATGTAGATACAAAACAGAATATGCAGGTCCAAGTTTGGAAAGAATATGATAAATACATTGTTTGTCTTCTTTCTTAATCTTGCATTCTTCACATAAGAGTCTAAGAGTTTTATACTTAGATAAATAATCTTGAAGGCATGAAAAATCACTTGGATTCAAAGAAATCAACTCATTCTCAAGTTGATGACCTCGAATTTCATTGTGTTTACCAAACACAAATTCCAACTTTTCCCAAGCTTTATCAGGTTCATCAATTCTAGATATGTGGAATCGCAAATCAGTAGATATTGACATCCCAATCAATTCACGAGCTTCATCACATCTATTTGCCCATTTTATTTTCTTATCATCATTAGTGGGTTTTGTTTCTTTCTCTGAGGTAATTCTGAAAAGTCCCCTACTTCGTAGAACATCTTTCATATGAGATTTACATGAGAAATAGTTAGAACTAGTAAGTGGAATATCACAAGGGGTGGCCATACTGTAAAATAATGCTGAAACAAAAACTAAATGTCTGGATGCAAAGAGATAAAAAAAATAGCTAGTTTAAAAAAAATGGCACTGAAAACTAATTCTGAATGATGAAGTTATGCTTGATCAAAGGAAAATGTTGAAGATGTTACCAATAGTGACGTGGCAGATATTAACTTGACCAACTAAAAAAAATAACCCCCTTCTTCCCAAGATGAACCTTTGACAATCACTTATAAGAAAGTTTCTTTTAAGTGAATCACTTTTGTAAAATGAGTGATGTTCACTTTTACAATAATGGTATTTTAAATAGTGCGGCAATAAAAAAACTTAAGTGACTTGCTTTTTATTTTATTTTATTTTTAAGTGAGATTCACTTTTACAATAAAGTAACTTAAAAATAGAATTTGCATGCACTATTAAAAAGTAACTTAATAAGACTTGAACTTAAGGCCTATTAAGGAATAAAGCAACTTTGGACAAAGTGAGCTAAGTTTAAAAGGTACATAAAAGAAGGAAATGAGGAAGGGGGATTTTTTTTAACTCTTCTATCTCAGTTTGTGTGTTTGCTTCTTTTTCCTGCAAATCACACCACATATCGAGAAAAAAAAACAAAAAAACAAAAAAAAACTTTTCCACACTTGTGGGGTTAAATCTTGTTAGATTACCTAGAAAGACTATGTTTTCTCTCTATTTCTGATTCACCATGATTGCACAAGGTGCACAACAAAGAGCATAACTTTACATTCATGTTTCTGATTCACCGCAATTACGCAAGGCGCATGGCAAAGAACATACGCATCCAGGGAAAGAAACAATCTGAGACTAAAAAAAATAAAGATCTAAATAATAAAATGGATAAACATATGATAGATTTAAAAAAATAAAATAAAACAAATCGTCACTATAACATTATACCTTCATATTTTCTGAAATGGGTGTTTCAGGATCAAACGAAATTGGTTTTTGATGAAAAGAAAACTATTTCCCAATGGAAACGGTGCTTCGGATGCAAGGAACAACTCCCACAAGCCACAAATGCACATAAATTATAGAACCAAAAACCCTTTCAAAATTTGAGCAACAACAGTTCAAGATCTAGATCACAACCGGAAGCGGCTCTTCATAAACGATCTGATACCATGTTCGGGTACATAGGGTACTAACAAAATATTGAACACCTAGAGAAACCACTTCACAAAAATAGATCACAGATCGATACACTGATGTTTTGACGTGGTTAAAAACCTCGAGAGGGAAACAGTCCACAGCCCTAGCCAAATAGCTACTTGGAGCAATTTATTATGCAAAAGAAAGAAAGTTATAATTGAGGTTCTCATAATCGATCAACTAGCTAAGGATCCTCCATGCTCTTTAAATAGACATCATGGACCAATCGGGTGTTAAGCGATGAATCAAGGGTAGGTATGATCTAAGAGAAATTGAACCATTGGATCACTCTATGTCTAGAACATATCATTACCGTCGGTTTAGAATATTTACAAATGCATAGTAATGCATACTAAAGAAACACACTTTACCTAATGGATATATTACACAGGTTCATCTTAAATAACTCCTAAGTGTCTAAATATCCTAACATCTACATCATACAAAAATTCAAGTCAGATCAATACAATCAAATAGTATCTTTCAAAAGAAACATACTACCTCACAAATAACAAAGCAAATGGCAACATATTTTTCCTCGACTGTATTTAGCACCATGCATGATTATATCCTGCCAAAGTAGTAGCCCATACTGAATCTCAAATCGAAGAAGCAACCCAAGGTGTTCTTCTACTCAGTGGCTCTACCAATACGAATCAACATAACCATGTAGGTTAGTCTTCTAATTCGTATCATAATTGTTCACATACTCAACTGCATCCTTCATGTACCTCACTGCATGCTTTTCATCCAGGTGAGCATGTCTTGGATCCGTCAAGAACTGGTTCAAGTTGTTCGCATCAAAGCATGTGTCTGGTCTTGTATTCATCAGGCACATCAATGAACAAATCATCTGATGATACATCACGGCATCAACTGACTCTAATGAAGAATCACTCAATAGCTTTAGGTTCGATTCCATAGGTGTGGTCATGGCCTTGCAGTCCATCATCTCAAACCTCTTCAGGATATCCACTGCATACTTCCCTTGTCCAAGGGAGATTCCATCCACACTCTACCACACCTCCATGGTGTTGGAGAAAACCCACCAACAAAGCCTCATCGATAGAGGTTCTCACTCTGTCGACACCCAACCAACGTGATCTCCCTGAGCACCATCCCAGACAGGTTTTACCCTTCCTAGCAACATCTGCAGAGTGGACGAAGTCTCACCCGAGATGTTCAAGGGAGAGCTGTCAGACCAAGTTTTCGATAGTAAGAATGGAAGACATGGCATCCAATGGGTATAGCAGCATAAACATCATATTACAGAATTAAGACAATGATCGTAATTTATTTTCATCACTACAGATCTAACAAGTCGCATCATTCATTTGTCACAGCAGTATAAAACAACTTCAACCATCATTTATAAGAAATGTGACAGAATTGGAAGAGATCGCAGTGACACCAGTAAATCATAACAGAAATGCGATAGACTTGGAATAAATCGTGACATCATAAATCATAAAAAAATAAATCATATCATCATGGCATCATAAATCATAACAGATCCAACACACTTATCATTGATATCACAACAGAGGAACTAGGAAAACAAGAGCCAATATTTATGCAACAATTGTCATATCATATTAATTCTACGCGATAGATCCAAAACAGACAACTCTTCCCCACAACAGGAGACCAAATACATCCCAAAAATCGAGATAGATCCTAGTATTCAGATGGGAAATAACAGTAAATTCAAAACAAAGGGGAAGGGCTCTGTTAGGCTTGAACATGGAAGATTCAAAGATGTGCTATTTGTTCATTCCCTAGCTTCAAACCTGTTATATGTCTATCAGATGAACCATACTGGATCTCCAAAGTGAGTGATGTTTGGTCCTAACTCAGTGGATATCACAGATATCTCTACTAGGAGCATCATAGCAAAGGGTACTGCAAATCATGCTTCAAAAGCATATGAGTTCTCACATTTCATGCCTCCTTCAGGACCAGTGCACTCTTAGCAACCACTTGCAAGGGAAGGTAAAATCATTGCATCTACTTCTTTTACAGCTTCTACTAGTATTGCATATCCATCTTTATCAGTTTATGAGATTGAGATTCAGGGTGGCTCAGATCTAGATTCAATCCCTACTTCCAAACTGGAAGCTAGGAAGATGACTGGAAACTCACCAGACACTCAGAAAGGAAAGACCCTTGCGCTATGCCATGTAATCTTACCTCCTTCAAAGAGATGCAATAAACTCCCTATAAGATGCTATATGGCTAGGGATCAGTCTCACTAAATTCAGGAGAATGGATATGATCGTACACCTCTTCATTCAGCAAGAGACAAAGGTTACATTCCTCCTTCCTTCCATCATCATTTTTGGAGAAGAAGGAGAAGTCTACATGCCAGGCCCCAAAATACCTGTGCACAGCACACCATGCATGTTGCTTCGCTACCTCACAGAGATGAAGATTGCAGCAACAAATTTTTAAGCTTTTCAAACTTTAGACCTGATTCTACCTACTTAAATAGAGGGGGGGCTTTTTTCCCATGTGGTTTTTTCCCCAGCTCCTTGTATTAAGCAGTTACTTTATTTTACTTGATGTAATGGGTGACCTATGGTCTTAGTTACCAGGGCCCAAAGATTGTCCAAGTTAGGATTCAGGGGGGTGTTAGGATTATTAATCCTCCCTTGTCCAAATTTGGTCATATGTCTAAATCAAGAGTCATGTCTAAATCGAGAGTCCAACCAATCTATTTATAGTCATTAGCACCATTGGGTCCACTTGGCCTAATTAGGGCACATGGTTCAGTTACTAAAGTGTGGAGAAACTAATTGAGGCTTACTGCCACTGATTGCACTTAATTGTATCAATTTAGGAGCCATTGGGAGTGCCAAAACCAACCAAGGTCAGTTCAATTCAGTTAATGACTAGTCAAGCTAAGTTAAGAGTCAGTTACATTCAGTTCTAGTCCTCTAAATTCAGTTAGCACTAGGTTTACATGACTGCACTCAGGAGGGGCGCATTTCTCACCTACCACAAATAGTTAGCCTTAGTCAACACTGAATGTAACACTTGAGTTGTGTTTTAGGGCTCCAATGAACTCCGGTTATGGTTTAGACAAGGTCGGTTAACTATTGAGTCCTCCGATAGTGATTTAGACAAGGTATTAGTTACCTATAGTCAAGTAGAGTCTATCAATTCAAATTTCCTCATGTGGATTTGAATTTCATGTGGCTATTAAAGCCATTGTACTTCATTGTAATTATTATCTGATTACTTTTTTATTAATGAAAGCATTCACAAGTGCAAGTCATTTTTGCACTGTTTCATTCTTCAATTGTTGAGTAAATTGTGTGATCTATTTTGTGAGTTGTGTGTTTGTACACAAATCTATGTGCTCAATTTAATAGTTAATTAGGCCAAAATTGACCAAATAGGTGTGTGGGTTGGATAATGACTCCAACACCCCCCCATAAGCTATACTCAAGAGGAGTAAAATAAAATGCATGACATGCTATGGCCCTGACAACAAAGGCCATAGGTCACCCTATACAATAAAGTAACTCTAAAATGCTCAAATAAAATGCTAAGTGAGGAAAGAGGGAAAACCCAGTGGGAAAACCCCCACTCAAGATGAACACTAAAGAAGTAATTGATCACCCTGATGAACTCACCCCCAATAATGAATAGAGGTAAGTGAAATTTTTCTCAATAAAGTTCTTGGTGAAGATATTTGCAATCTGCTCATATGTAGGGCAGTATTGCAGAACAATGGTTTTGTCATGCACCAACTACCTGATGTAGTGCATGTGTATCTCAACATGTTTTGTCCTCTGCCTCTGAACTGGATCTGTGGAGATCTTGATAGCACTTTGGTTTTCACAAAATATTACTATGGACAAAGCACTACCAATGTCAAACTCTGAAGGAATTCCTTGCAACAAAACATCTTGGATGCAAGCATTCACTGCTCCCCTATACTCGGCCTATGCTAAAGACAATGAAATGGCAGCCTAATTTTTGCTAGACCAGAAAATGGGGCCACCAACAAACATAAATACATACCTGAAAGTGGACTTCTGATTTATGGAATCCCCTGCCCAATTTGAATCTATATAACCGACCAACTCTAACTCAGAATATGCAACATAGTGAATGTTGTAGGATCTTGTGCCCTGAATGTACTGAAGGATCCTCTTCGCTACCTTCCAATGGAGCTCATGAGTATTTTTCATGTATCTTGATACAACATTCACAGCATAATAAATATCAGGCATGAATATGTCAAGTATAGCAAGATTCCGATCAACTGGCGGTAAATAGTGTAATCCATGGGTGGAGTGGATTTTCCCTCTTCAAGGATGATCCCTGAGAGGAAAGGAAATGGTGCAGCATTGAAATTAGCCATGTTAAATTTAATTAACAGGTCTGCAATATATTTTGACTAATTTACCATTATTCCATTAAAGTCTTGTGAGATTTCAAGCCCCGGAAATTGCTTCAGGATCCCAAAATCGCTCATTTCAAATGCATCATGAACAACATTTTTTTATGAGAGCAGTCGAAGCAAGTGTGATTCATGTTGTCAAAATATCATAAAAATACAATACTATGATAAGAATATTACCATCATAATTTTTAAAATATAAATTAGGATCAGTTTTGCATCTCTAGAGGTTTTGTGAGAGCAAAAAGGCATCCATTTTGGCATACCAAGATCTTGGGGCCTATTTCGACCCATATAATGATTTCTGCAACTTACATACCAAAGAAGGATCTGATGTATACCCCTATGGATGCTTCATGTATATTTCCTCATTCAGTTCTCCATGAAGAAAAGGACTCTTGACATCCATGTGATGCACCTCCCAGTGCTTAGATGCGGCAATGGCCAAAACTAGCCTGATGGAGTCCATCTTTGCCACCGGTGCAAAGGTCTCATGATAGTCCACACCTTGGACTTGGGAGAACCCTTTTGCATCTAGTATTGATTTTTAATTGAATTTTTTTCTATATACACCAACCTTTGTCTGAAACACCCACTTGCATTGAACTAACTTCCTCCCAGGTGGAAGAGAAGCTAGCTCCGAAGTAGAATTTTTCCGAAGAGAATTAAACTCTTCGTCCATAGAATCTTTCCATCTCGTATATTTACGAGAATGGTAGTAGGAATTAGGATATAACCCAGTCATTAAATAATAGGTCTTGTATAGAAATAAATCATGACAAGAGAGAGAAATACCTACTCTTTGAAAACCAGACCGGGTTCTTCTTGGATCAACAGGATTTCCAATGTTTGGCCCAGGGGAAGAGAGTGTCTTTTTGGCCCAAGTTGGGAGATGATTTTGCACTTCAGAATCTGATTCTGAACCTGTTATTTTTTTCTCACTGATATCATATTTCATATCTTCAAAATCATAGCCTTCACTCCCACTTTCATTACCCAAATGATCAGCAGAACAAGAGGGAATTTCAGCAAAATTTTCTTCAACTAGTTCTTCCTCTTGGAGAGGTTCTTCAAATCAGACACTTCTTTCAATGAAAATTTGTTTGGTTATGATATTTAGAAGTCTAAATACCTTATATTATTCTAGATATCCAATGAAAAAACATTCAATACTTTTCGGTTGCAAAGCTTTCCTCTTGTCATGCGGAATTCGAGCCCGTGGAGTGGACCCAACAACCTTGAAATTTGACACATCCAGCTTGTGTCCAAAATAGGCTTCTAAAGGAGTCTTTCCTTTCATAGAAGAGTGATTTAATCTATTATAAATGTGTGCAGAAAAATTCATGGCATCATCCCATAGATTATCATCTAAAACTTTGGCTTCCAGCATGCAGGTAGTCATCTCTTTGAGGGCCCAATTTTTCCTTTCCGCAACACCATTTTGTTGTGGTGTGTAAGGAATGGAGTGTTGGATTTGGATCCCACTATCAGAACATATTTTAAGCAATTCATACTTGATATAATCCCCTCCATTATCATATCTGAGAGAATTTATCTTTCTCCTAGAGGAATTCTTAGCCAATGCTTTGAACTCGGTGAATATTTCTAAAAATTCAGATTTTTTCTTTAGAAAGAAAACCCAAGTGTATCTGGAGAAATCATCAATGAAGGTAAGTACATACTGTGAACCACTCATGGATGTAGTAGGCATGGGTCCACTGATATCATAATGAATCAGCCCCAAAATACGTTTTGCATGGCTTTCCTTTCCCCAATCAAACTTGTGCTCAGGGTGTTTGCCAACAATACAACCTTCGCAAATTCCACTGGAATATTTGATGGCTGGGAGGTCTTCAACGATGGAATTTTTATGAATTTTCTGCAATTATTTGAAGTTAAAATGACCAAATATCTCATTCCATAGTCTACTGACCTCATTCCCATGAGTCAAAAGAGCGGTGGGATTTGCATCTGCAACAAACTAGGAAAACTCATAGGACTTAGCATGATGGTTTTCTATGCATGTTGCAAAAAGTTTCCCGGATGCAATCTCAGTGATTTCAACATCATTCAGGCTAAAAGTAACTCTCTTGGGCACTCCGATATAATTCATTTGATATACACTCAAAAGGTTGGAGGCCAAGGAGGGTACATACTGAACATAAAAAAAGATGTCATGTTCAAGTTTTGCAGTACCTTTTCCTTTAGAAATTATTTGAGAATCATCTCCCATGTGGATAGGAATGATTTTTTCAGTGTCCAGGGATGAGAAGGATTCTCTTCTTTACATCATGTGATTCGAAGCTCCAGAGTCTATGAGGAGAGATTTGGACTTCAATGTGATTTCCATGAGAGCATGTCCTCTTTCTTGTTGGGTATTCTGATCTTGATTATCTCTCTTTCAAACACTCTCTGGAAGATTGATATTGTTTCTCTCGAGGAGAGAATTCATATCATCAATTATTTTCTTCATGAAGGCATGTTCAGGTTGAAATCCCTTCCCGCAATACGAACAATTGAATTTCTCTTTGTCTTGGTTTCCTTTGTTCTTGTGTTTCTTTGAGCCAAAAGGATCTTCTTGCTACCGGTTCTTTTCTTTAGGATTTGGAGCATCAAATTTATCCTTTTGATTCTTCTACTTTCTTTTACCCTTTGGATATTTGGGCCCTGAAGCAAACAATGCTTGATCTTTTGAGGATAGGATGATCCCCATCTGCATAATCTTGTCATGCTCATTTGTGAGCGACTTAATGAAGGCATCGAGTGAAGGCATTTTCCAATTTGGGATTGTTGGCTTCCCAATATGGAATGTGGAAACAAAGACTGAATAATCTAAACCAGGTTTTGAGAGAATAGCTAGGATGAGCTGATCATCATCCTTCTCAACCTTCCACTGCTTTAACTAGAGCACCAAGTGATTTAATTTTGTGAAAAAAGCATTCATAGTTTCGTAGGTGCCTAGATTCGGGAAATTAGCCCATTCTCTATCTGGTAGATTTGTAGATCATCTTGTTTATAAAACAAGGAAGTGAGCTGATCCCAAATCTCCTTCAGAGTCTTCAATCCCACAACGTGGAAAAGAAGATATTTGGAAATGGAAAAACACAAGAAACCATAAGCTTCATCCATCTTATTCCAGTATTTTATCTTCTCAGCAGCAATATTTGGCTCTATTTCTGTGTTCATTATGACTCTGTAGAGCCCTTTTGAATGGAGCTGAATCTCCAAGACCTCCTTCCATTGGTGGTAATTGAAAGGAATAAGAGGGTTCAGAGTAGAAACCATGAAGTTGAGGTACCAAATGCAGTGAAGGACCTATAAAAACCTGCAATCAACACAAAAAGGGCATCGTAAGGTCAAATAGCCTCCACATTTCAATTTTTCATCACACCCAGCTTAATTGATCAAGAAATCTTGATAAACAATTCATTTGCTTAGGACTTATGTGGTAAACCTTTGGCTTCTGCTGCAGTGCTGGAATTTTTGAGGTTTTTGCTCAATTTTGCATTCTAGATCCATAAAAAACATGTTTGTTTTTAAGAAGAGATTCATCCTACCATGGCTCTGATACCATATTAAATTCTATCACAACAATCTTGAGACAAAGCACAGACTTAGAAGAGATTCAAGACAATTTAGGCATGAAATGACATAATAGTACTGCAATAGGAGGTTGCAGTTGTATATTATCAATAATGGAATAAAAGCAATGATACAATGTCATGCAAACTTGCATGAATGCAAGCCAATTCAAATTCACTAGAGGTCATTCTAATAGCATGGATGGGTGTAGCGTAACTATCTGTTAGCAACACTAAACACACAAGTTAACCACTAATCTAGCCATGATTGACTCTAACTAAGTCCTAACTGAATTAGAGTGTAATAAATGACTGAGTCTAACTGAATGTAACTCAAGTACCTGTCACTGCATTTCAATCAGTAGGTGGTAGCGCATCACTAACTCCAATAAGCTCCGATGAAGTGAAGTGAACTAATACTGGTCATCAGAAGTTGTTGGAGGCGCATTAACTCACTACAGTTCACCCAAATCAACCCAAAATAGAAAATGACATGAGGGAGGTGCCTTTACAACTCAACATAACTGATTGTTAGGTGAAACAACATTCAGTTAACTATTTGGTGCACTTATGACACTCAAATCACCCCAGAATTCCTCCTTGATTGAAGGAGGAAGCCTAGTTAGCCTCCCTGATTGAAGGAGAAGGATTAGTTGGCCTCCCTGATTGAAGGAGGGCGTGGGTGTGATCATGATGATGTCATTGTGTGCTGATGCTGATGCCATTTGAGTCAATGAACTTAGGATAGTGGTTAATTAGGAAAAAATTGACCAAATAGGTGTGTTGGTTGGATAATGACTCCAACAATTCAAGCTTAACTAGTCATGACTCTAGGGGGTTCCAAATGACTCCAAATGGTATCGAATTTGAAAAGAAAGGATATGGTGAGTATTATAGAATCCCAATATGACCCATGAGAACTTTGGTTCTGACTTAAAGCCTCTACAAATTTGTATTGGACTAATTATAGAAAGAGCAAAATTACTAGAAAATTGTGGTTAAATCCCCCCTAGGGTATAGGCCAAATTGGATTCTCAAATCATGTACAACCATCCCAAATTTATGAAAAGAGTATGGGGACTGATATAAGAAATAAAAAACTGTCATTATACATGGTTATTAGTTCTTCAAACTGGTTATAGAGTGCAACATTCGAATAGTAACTTTCAGTGAAATTGCTTTAGGGGAAATGTCATTGCTAGCTCCACTTTAACTCCAAAGAGGTACATGAAATAGTTCAGAGAATGACATTATAAATGGATACCATATACAGAATATAATTTTCTTCCCCAAAAAAATTAAACATCATATAAATTGCTTAATATAGTTCATATATATAACTCTCTCGAAATGGAAGCCAAACACATGAAAACTAGTTAATCAAGAACTTGGAAAGGTGAGCATTTTTTCATATGTATTTCTGAAATTTAGACTTACATAGAATAGGTACATAATATTACAGAGGCAAACATAATGTACCCAATCTTGGGAATCAAATATAATTGACCAAGTTCTAGCACCACTGCAACAAGTGTGTCATTACATGAGAGTATGGGGAATGGTGAAGTAAGAATGAGAGAAGGGGGCGACAGATAAGTCTCGAACTATATAATCCTTAAACATAAAGCTAAAAATATCCATTAAGCTCTAAATGAGAGTTCTAAATGGAATCTCCATCAACCAACTTGGAAAGTAATCCAACTCCCTCGAAATTGGTTCACAAGCAGGGAGAGTAAATGGTCACCATGCAATGGACAAGAAAAAGATATCCAAAATCCCAAAAGAAAATTATCGAATGATAAAAATCCATTTTCCTTCCTCATGAAATCCTTTCATTAACTTCATGAGGCCTCATAAGTTCTAACTTCCCTCCACAAGATTCCTCCAACTCATCTTAGTGGTTTAGTAACTCCTATGACACTTGTCCTATTCCTCATGCTCCAATTATTTCCCCAATTCAAATATTGGATGCATATAACCCAAAAATGCACCCTATTGGTGGCTATTTTTAGATATGTCATGCCATATTTGTCATAGTTCTGAAATCAGGTCTGAATTTTTCATATTTATCATAGAATCTTTCATCATTATTTGTCATAGAGTGCAGGGAATCTCCTTCCACGTGGAACACATTGTCTTCCTAGTCTTTTCCTCTTCCATGGGAGTTACTTAACCTTACCAATTCGAATCCATTTTCTCATGGTATTCTAATCGACACCACTTCACCTACCAATAACATTTCATTTCCCATCGATTCAGATGTGGATGAAGTTCATGCCAAGTGTAGGGGGAATCTAGACACCCAAGGACTCCATGAACCTTCAAGTGTATCGATGAATCAATGCCACCTTATTTTCTTCACATTTATTATTTATATGACCCAATTTAATGTGGATATGGTAAACTAAAGTTATTTGGGTATCATATCTCCCTTACTACAAAATCTTATGCCTTCACCTCAACCTAGGGAACTAGTAGGTTGGTGAAACATTGTTTTCTAGTAGTATTATTTTGATGGGGACATGAAATTGAGGTTGCAGAAGGGGTATACATACATCAACCTGAGGGTTTTGTAGTTCATGGGAAGGATTCCCATGTATGCAAACTGAATAAATCCTTGTATGGGCTTGGTATTCAAGGATCGAAAACTATCTTCAAAGCTTGGGATTCTCTTAGAGTGACATTGATCCAAACCTGTACTTCAAGGTTGTGAAGAACCAACCTCTGATATTTGTTCTCTATGTTGATGACTTGATCCTTACTGTATAGGAACAATTGATAGCTCAGTGGAAGAGGGAGCTCAATTCTATGTTCAGAATGAAAGACTTGGGTCTTATGCACTACTTTATTGGCCTTAAAGTTTGGTAAAGGAAAGATGATATTTTCCTATCACAAGGAAAGAACACAGTTGATGTGTTGCGTAGGTTTGGTATCATGGATTGAAAATCCATAACTACACGTGTGGTTTCTAATTTGAAGAAACTACATCGGTAAGATTCTAGTGGATCGTACTATGTATAGACAACTCATTGGGTTCTTTTATGTACTTGATACATTCGAGAAGTATTGATATATCCTATGTTGTGAGTATCTTAAGCCAGTTTACATTTGAGCCAATACACATAAATTAAGTTGTTTCTAATCATGTGATTACATACCTTTGAGGTACTATTTCTTATCGACTAAGATATGCTTCTAGTGGAGGAGTGATGCTACTTGGTGATGCCAGCTCTGATTGGGGTGGTAGCATTGTGGACCGAAAGAGTACATACGAATTTTGTTTTAGCTTAGAAAAATCTATGATCTCTTGGTACAGCAGGAAGGAAGGCTTCGTAGCCCATAGTAATACACAAGTAGAGTATATTGCAGCTAGTACTGCCTTTCGAGAAGTTGTGTGGAATAGGAAGCTACTTGTTGGGTTGTTCTAGGAGAAGATTGAGACTACAACCATTCGCTCCTATAATCAAAGATGCATTAATATCTCATAAAATGTTGTGTTTCATGACAAGTCAAAACACATAGAGATGAAGTATCACTTCATTAGAGACATGGTTCATAGAGGTGCCATAACAATTCAGTACATTGCTACTGATGAGTATATTGTAGATATGTTAACTAAGCCTCTGTCCATGATGAAGTATAGGTACTTTTGATACAATCTTGGTATGGAAGTGAATGCATACCTCGCTAAGAGGGAGTGTTAAATTTACAACATCATAATTCATTCTCTAATCCAATATTGTACACCAGGATTGGGACTCATGTGTTGAGGTAGTAGGGAGACTAAGTTGGACTAAAAAAACTTGGATTTGATTCTTGAATTAGACTCAAGAATGACTAATCCTTATGTGTAAAGGTTAATCCTCATGTGTTGAGATGAATACTTTGATATGTCAAAGTGATGATTTTGGACAATAATAAGGACTTGTGTGTCAAGTTGGATCCTCATGTGGTGAGGTGGACCTCATGTGTAGAAGTAATGCTTTGCTAGTTGAAGCATGCATGGTGTGTGGCATACTACTAACCATGGTATATATATTAAATCTCCTCTAGAGACTAGCCACTTCTAGAGTGAATTACTTTAGCATAACATCACTTGGCACGATAGTAGAATGATATTATAACATCATTGGACAAATTTCCTTATTATAAATTGATATGATAGATAAATCAAAAGTTGGCACATGTGGAACATGCAGATAAGATAAGAGATAAAAGATAATTTGTATAGAGAATAGAAAATTCAAATTTCTCTTGATAATGAATTCAGTTAGTTAAGGAGAACTCGAATTTATTAACTCGAAATGATATTTATTTACTAGGGGAATCAACAATTGGGGACTAGGTTGGTACTTGCATGACACGGGGTCTAGGGATCCAATCACGCTACCACTATACCCATAGGTGCATCCATAGGGCCCGAACCATGCCACACAGGTAATATTGGGGAGGATTTGAACATGAGACCTTCCATTTACAAATTAACACCTTTTAACACTTTCTATGCCCCCCCCATGGGAAACTCCAAGTGATATTAACAAAAAATACTTCAGTTAATTAAGGAGAACTCAAATTGATTAAATCCAAGTGATATTAAGAAGGAATACTTCAATTATTTAAGGAGACCTCGAATTGATCACTTCAGTGATTCAATTAAGCATGATTTCAGTTAAGAAAATTAACAAAGTGTTAATAAAGAAGAATTGGTTAACTAAAATTGGTTTGCATGTTAAAACTTTAGTTAATATAAAAGATGACACTTGAGTTAGAATCCTACCTAAGTGTTCTAGTGTCTAGTTAGAAGGTCAGTTCATCCTGAATTCAAATGCACAAAGATATTAAGGCATAATAGAAATGTAATGCGCAATTATCATGCAGCAATTTGATGAGATCAAACTAAAGTGTGTTTTGAAAGCTATTATGTGCATGTGTGTAGAAGTTACAAATTTATTGTATGGAGGAATACCGGTAGACTCTTCTATCAGTATTTATTAGTGATATCACATGCGATGCTTGGTAATTCTCTCTTATAAAAGCACCATGGGTGCTTGATGTAAGCATGCATTATCGAGTTCTATTCTCTATTGCTTAATGATCACAGTTAGGGTGTTTTCTCTCTTATCTTGCACCTAGGGTGCCGAATCTAATATGCAATTGTAACAGACATTCTTTGTTATCTATCATTGTTCTAAGTAAATTTGATGAGGTTTTTCTCCCTCGTCGTTTTGAGTGTTTTCCCCAAGGCACATACTGTGTTATGTGTGAATGCTTATGTGTATGATTATTCAATTGATTTCAAGTACTCAGTAGTTCCATATTTAAATATTAAAAGATCAAAGCTCGATAAAATTCAACAAATATTTTACCAATGAATGAGAATGATTTTTCCCATTCGATTTCTCTATGAGAGGTAGATAACCATAGATGGATTCTACCTTGTGTAACCATCATAATAGCCTACAATAATTCTAGTCTAGAAATGCATGCAATTTCAAAAATTGGCTTCATTATTGGATAGATTAATCACCCAAATTAATTAACATATTGATTCAATGCTGATAAAGAAAAATCACCCTAAACAACATCAAGAATCTTAATTTTTCAGAGAAAAATGGTTTGATATCTTGCGGATAGAATTCCTCAAATCCCTCTCAATCTCTCTTTCTCCCATTGAGCAAATCAAATTCCATTGGTACATTTCCATATCTATAAATAAATTAATGAAACTATCCACGTCAAATTCAAATTAACTAATTTACCTTAACCATATTTGATTTTTAATTTGTTTTGCTAAGAATAATTTCATAAGGAATCACATGAATAGTTAGTGAGTCAACTTTACCCATTCATTCCAATTTTCCGGCAAAACTCATTATTAAGAAGATTCCATGATCACACTTCATGAATTAACAATCAATTTTAACTAAGATTACATGACAACGGAATTATGAACAAAATCATCAAATTTATACCTGAGAATGAAGAATACAACTAAAAATGAGCTCCTTGTCCATCTCCTTCTTCTTGATAACTAGAATGGCCAACTAATTGTTAATCCATTCAACCATGTAGAGGTACTCTTGTTCCCTCAAGTTGTGTGTCTCCAAACATGGTTAGTTTCACATGCATATCAAATCAATATGAAAAAGGTAAACTATCATCCAACACATGGGTCCAATAGGCCTTAATGTTGTAGCTCGCTCTGATACCGTATGTAAGGTCCCAACTTTCCTACTCTGAAATGTTAGAAGCTAACTTAAAAATTAAAATAGGAATACATGCATGCATGCATGCTAACTTAAAATAGGAATACATGCATGTATTCTTTAGCTTCTAACATTTCAGAGTAGGAAAGTTGGGACCTTATATCTGGTATCAGAGCGAGTTACAACATTAAGTATTGAAGAAAAGAGGAAGACTGCATTGGCTGAATTTTGTTCTCGATGTTTCAAGCCACAGAGTAGGGCTCATCATCAGGAGGAAGTCTCTTGCGGTTAAATTAGTTCAAGAAAATAGCTTATTAATAAGTGTAAAATTTTTTTAGGATTTCTTTATATCTTTTAAGCCAACTTATTTAGCCCTAAAAAGATTTTATTATAACAATTTTTTATAGAATTAGTTGAAAAGTTTTTTGTTATTCTTTTTATTTAAAATTTTTATTAAGAAAACATTAGTAAAAAAATTTAAACTTTTAATACCTAAATTAATTTTTAATAAATTTTTAACTTTAAAATTAATTTTATTAATTTATCTATAATAATTATTTAAAAATATTTTCATAATTTAATTTTTTTAATTTTTAAAGGAACTCTTTAATAACCTAAATAGTTACTTTTTGTTAAGACTAGATTACTAAAATTCTTTCGAAGTATTAAGCAAAGTTTTATTTAAAATTATTTATATAATTTTTATTAGATTTTTCTTATTTAAAAAAAAAAAAAAATTTATTATAATTCTCATAAGAGTTTTTTAAGTTTAATATATATATATATATTTTAATATAGAAAGCCTAATATAAAAAAATTTATTATTAATTTAATAATTGGAGTCCTTTGTTTTTGTGTATTAGTGTCTTTGAGATGGCAGATAATAGGGTGCCAACACTCATTGAGTTTAAGGTCATCATCCATATTTAGGTTTAAGGGAAATTTTTCTATCTCTATAGCCTCCCTGATTTTCCGCCTTTTGTAATGTTCTTCTCTAGTGATAAGTTTAGTTTCTTCAATGCATATGTGGTGGCGTGAGTGGTGAGCATGTTCAGCAAGAGCTGATTTTTGGTGGCAATCGTGCATGATGTCAGCACAATGTTCCTTGAGCCTCACCTGGATAGAGCGTCCAGTTTCCCCAATATAGGGGATCTCACATGAGCAAGGAACACTGTAAACACCTTTCTGTTTTAATGGTTCTACTGGGTATTCGGAGGTATCTAGCATTCTACCTATCGAGTTTGGAGGGGCAAAAGTGACACCAATGTTCTTTTTACGAAGAATCCTAGCTATAACATCTATTGTTCCTTTGATATAAAGAAGAGTGATCATGGTTCCCTCAATGTTCCTATTCTGTTTTTGAGACCTATTACGAGCTTTCTCAATAACCTTATTACTTTGATATTTATTGTAACCATTCACTTGGAAGAGGTTGGTGGTTGAAGCAATTATTCAAACAATCTAAGTGCATGTGATAGAGGTTATATTATAAAAAACAATTCTACTTCCATGATATCGCTTTCTTGTTGGGTTGTATTGTAGACATTATTGGCGCCAAATTTACCCCATGAAATTATTTTCTCATACAAGAGAGCACACAATCAATAATTCCCAACTTTAGTGTTGAATATCTTTCCAAATAACACAAAAATGAAAAGATTTTCTCAAGCAAGAAAAGTAATGAACTGTGCATAATCCTTGTATAAAATAATACTAGAATTTTCCATGAAATAATTTGTCGAATTAATGCATTAATAGTTCCCATATTCTTTTTCATAAATTGATTTGTCAAAGTGATATAGACATCATTTTTTATATCCCACTACCCATTGGTTTACCAATGTGAAACTAACAAAAATTACCTCATTCCTTTGCCAATCAAAATGAAAATACAAGCACATCATAAATGCTTTATTATTCTACAAAATAAAAAATATCTCATGAATCCAACAAAAATTTCAAGGCACTTGGCTTTGGATGCCCAGTCAATTCAATTTTACCAAGCATTCAAAAATTCATAAGATACTTACAAATGTGGGTATAAAAGGAATTATCAAATATTCTCTTGAACAACAAACTCAAGACAAAATCCATAATCAAAGATGGGTTTGACTATTCTCACATCCTCAAAATTTTCAAGCAATTACATAAGTTCTCTCAGAGGACAAGAGATATCCAATTATTCTGACCTGATATGCAAGTTCAAACATAATACATAATTAGAATATCAAAAGTTTGTTTATTAAGACATTTCTACAAACACTTTACAAGCATGAATAGCTATAACCATTGAAACATTTCAAACCATTTGTAGACATTAAGCTACAACCATTTCTACTACTCCAATCCAATAAAGGGTTTTGTATTCCCTTTAAAACAACTGCACAATCAAACCCCCAAGACAATCCCCACAAAATGTCTGAGAAATATGGAAAACTACCCAGATTTCAAAATTGAATTTTGAAAACATGTTTTATGGAATCAAAACATGGGTTCCAAGTTCGAATGGTATGGATACCCCATGATGTCATCCTAATTCTTAACAGAATCACCAATGGACTCGATTCTTTAAAACATAGTTAAATGAACGTTTATAAAATTCATTTTCAGATTTACCAAGAATTTCAAGCTCTAACTCAAATCCAATCATGAAATTTATTTGATAGAATTGTTTAGCATGCACCTACAACATTATGCTAGCAATTAGCATTATAAATTGAATAATTAAGATCAATTTTTCATAATGAAGCTATGCATCTCATTCAGGTTTTTCTACAAACATTTTGAATGCAACCTCAACATTAATGTTCACACAATAAATACATATCTAGATTCAGAATATCAACAAATCGTATTCATACTTAGTTTTCCCACCAACACATCCACAAAGTTCATCCACAATATGCTTCATCAAACACATAGCTATAGCCTAGAATAAATCCGTAGTTCACTATAGCTTACCTAAAGTTCACTAAAATCAACAAATTAAGGAAGAGAGTTCTAACCAAGTAAAAGTTACTTGTTACACAAGAAGATTCAAGCAATTATAGATTGTACAAAATTGAATATATGAGTATATTCTTCTCTTCTCTTCACTTTACTTTCTTATACCTCTCAAGTAAATTATATTTACCTTTTCAGCACCCATTCTTCTAAACTAAGATTAAAATTTAGAGAAGAAAATAATTAGTTTAACATACTATGAAATGGAACTCTATCCCTACATATCAGATTTATTCCATAGGGATTCACATTTTCCTAAGTTGCACTGAAGCAAATACAGAAATGGATACATGGGCGTGGTGGGGGCGATACATATACGACAAATTTTCAAAAATTCTAGATACAATACAACGATATCAATTATATTTAGAACTAGATCATCATCATCATCACCATCATGATATCATCATAAATATTTTAATATTAGCACAAACTTGGCACGTAGAAATTTCAGCCTTAGGGTTGTTCCTAAATATTAGAAATTGCACATCAAATACTTCAAATTTGTTCAACACTAATTAGGCAAATCCTAGTTGATAAACACTACAAGAAAATACTTAAGCACTAGCTCAATACAGAAATGCTTAGGGAATTGAACTAGTAAAGTATGTATATCGTAGAATTACATTTAATTATAGAAAAAACATAATAACACATTTCATATATGAAGCTTCATTTAAGGCATGCCAAATCACTCAGCATTCCAACAGGTACTATCATATTCATAATTTAATGTTCAATGTTAATAAGTTAAACTTAAAACATCATTGCAAAATACAAATTAAATCCATAAAATCACATATCATCAAAAAAGTCTTCATTCATGTAATGAAGCTCAACATCATCATGCTCATCCTCTCTGTTATAGGGTTATTTTCCACACCTGATACATCATGATTTAATGGCCTATCCATGTCCCTATGAAGACTCCTTTTACCCCCTTTTTCTCACTATTACCTTGATTCTCCAGTGGAACCCTTAAAAATACATTTTTTAGTATATACATGGGTCACAAGTCTACAACTCACATATACGCAGATTACACCACTGTCACCCATGTACATCAGGAATTATGCTCAAAAAATAAAAATAAAAATTGGATTTTTCCCCATCAAGTAACAAATGATTGATCCTTGGCCTTCCATATGCTAGGAAACACTTCGATTCGACCCTTCACTTCCCATTTAGGGGCTATATATTAGGCTACTATGAATCATTGAAGGAGGAGAACTTTGGAGATAAAATATATTATAGTGGAATTGTGCCCCATTCTTAAATGCTTGAGTATGCATCCCTTTTCTCCTTGAAGCAGCCATTAGTGATATTTCCCAAGATTTCCTTTGTATGGAGGATTGAAGTGGTGGAGGCCCAGGTGGAGGGACTCGGTTTCTATAATTCAACAAGGTGCCGATAGAGTTTGTCATTTGTATCTCTGTTCATATTAATAGAAATACCCATTTCTCATCCATCATTTGTGTAATTATGAATATTAGTATCCATGGATGTAATTAATTTGTTTATATGGTGGAATTGAACATGCTAGATTAAACTCTAACACTTTACATATATCATGCTTGTATATCTTGTTGTTCTTGAGGAAAATGTGTAGGTACAACTTTGATTGAAATCCCAATGGGGATCTACTTCAATCATCCAGAATAAGGTATGCTTCTTGTCCCTTAGTGTTAGTTTCTTCTGTATATTTAGCATGCTTTGAAATGGGTTTATTTCTAGTGTCATGACATCTGTTGTGGTCCACCCCAAGCCATATTAACTTTTCTTTGTAACATAATTGGTGACTCCATTGGGGAATTCATTTTTGTTGGGGTTTGGGTGCATGATTTTCTTGATTTTCTCTTTGATTCTATGTGTTTCCCTATCATGTCTAGTAGTTGGTTAATCCATTGGAATTCCCTTGAAGTATTTTGGATCTTATATTTCTTTTTACCACTCTTTCCTTTGTATACGTGGGTCATAGACCTCATAGTCACGTGTATACGCGGGTTGTAGTACATACACTTGCATACATATGCTATTGTTCCTTGAACAATCATGTACATCTTTCCTTTTTCTTGATATTTTGATGTGTAAAGGTGGTGCATGGGTTTTGTGTATAGCTGATTCTTCATGGGTTCCTATGTTACATGTTGACTGCTTCTATCATGACCAAAGATATCTTTTGCGTTGATCTTTTCTTTGGAATTGATTGTTGTCATTTATCACCTTGTTGTATTATTATTAGTGCATTTTCCTTACTGGTCTTAGTGTATTTCTTGGTTTTTTTGCTGCTTGCTACAGGGTCTGAGAGTTTGTAGGGTCTTCTTATTGCATTGTCATTGCATTTATAGTGAAAAAAAGTATTGTTATCTTTAAATGTTTATTGCATTGTGCATGTGCATTTATTTGGTACTTGCATTAGGTTTTCTTAGATGAAATAGTGTCCAGGATTTCATATAGCAAGGGTTGCATTGACATGAAAGCTTTTGTATTACATGTAGTGGCATACCCCCTTTTTCATATTTAAAAACAAAGTTGCACTTGTCATTGTTTTTTAGGTGTACATATTTTCTTCATTGTTGATTCGTAACATCACTAGTCACACGTTCATTACCCTTGAGTAATCACAACCATTAAAAATAATTCTTAAATTAAAAGTGATTATACCTTTTTATCTGATAGAGGTGCCCCAACAAGATTAGGAATATAGAGTCTTGGAATAAGGTGTCATTAGTAAATATTTACAAGACTATGAAACAAAACAACTAGGTGTCTATCTAAGTGAGAATTGAAATCCTTGATATAATTAGTGTCCCCAGGAGGCTCCTCTTACACAGGAGTTAATCACGAGGTAGCGTACATGTTCGTAGTGGGGATATCCCCATGCCACTTTATGTTGAGCACCAGAGATATTTCTGTTGAATTATTGTAACTTCGAAAAAATATTCTAAATGTGTTTTATTGATGGAACCTTTCGAAGATGTTATTATTCCTCCGTCAGGGTGATATTATTGTATTAGGTCAATAGAGAGTCATGAGGAAAACCCTCCATTGTAAGTAGGGTCATTAGCACCCTCCTAAATATAATATTAAGTTATTTTGAGTCCTCCTAGATAACTTGGCCCAGTCAAGTTTAGTAGGTTCGACTTAGTTGAGTGAAAAGTTAAGTGAGAGGAAGAATATAAATAGAGAGAGGCGCTCCTCATTTGAAACATACAGACACACACTTGTGTAGCACATGAGAGAGAGAGGGAGTTTTATATGAAAGGTGGAGAAGGACTAGTCTGAGGTTTTATCTTTTATATTTTTGATCATCTATATTGAGGAAGCTTTTCTTGCTGGGTTTTTCCCTTTAGGGTTTTCCCAAGGTAAATCTGTGTTGATATTGTGATATTGTTTCTTTCAGTGATCTTGTATATTCTATTGTTGTGAAATTGAATTGAATGCTGATAATATAGCTTAGCATATAGAATCTTAACATGGTATCAGAGCTAACCTGAATAGGACATCTTTCACAAGGTGAAAAATCCCTCTCTCCCTCTCTGACAAGAAACTAGGGTTTCAGAGAAAATTGGATTTTTGAAGATCTGACTGCATAGAAATTTGTGCCCTCCTAGAGCGCATCTAATGAGCTTGAGATTGAAATTTTTGAGTGGGTAGATCTCCGAGAAATTCAAACCCTAGTTTGACACTAAACCAAAAAACTGCAGAAATCCAAAAAACCAGAAAACTGCACTGCAGAATCTCACAAGTCAGTTTTGAAAGGTGAAGACTCAAGATCTCTAGAAACCAAGCACACCAGTCAACTCACCTCAGTCAAGTGCATCTCCTGGTAAGATTAGATTCTCATTTTCAAGAATTTCATTTTTTTGTAATATCCTAACAAGATGGCCCCAAGCACCAAGCTTGAGGACAAACTAGAAGGCATGGAGAATTATCGAGCATGGAAATGAAAAATTGGCCTCATTCTCAAGGAGAATGATCTTGACAAATATATCGAGAAAGAAGTTGCAGAACTTGATGAGGATGAAGCTAGGGAGAATCACAAAAAGGATCTAGTTAGGGCACAAAGGATTATTGTTGACTCTATCAAGGATCACTTGATCCATCAAGTTTCATCCAAGAAGACTCTGAAATAAATGTATGATGCCCTAGCAGAGATGTATGAAGGAAGAAACATCAACATAAAGATGAATCTAAGAGCTCAATTGAAGACCACCAAGATGAGTCATGGAGAATCCATCCAGGACTATTTCACAAGGGTCTCCAAGCTCAAGGAACAACTAGAATCCATTGGAGACACCCTCGATGAAGATGAGTTGGTTATGACTACTCTCAATGGTCTCACTAGGCCCCTGGATTCATTCATCCAAACTATGTGTGCCAGAAAGGAAAGCATGAAGTTTGATATTGTATGGGAAGATTGTATTCAAGAGGAGGCTAGAGTGGCCAATAGNCTCATACCAAGAGAAGAAGAATTCAACCCAACTTCAATAAGGGAAACCACAAGGAGTCTCAACCTCCCAGAAGGTTCCAAAGAACAAGAGAGAGTTTCCCAAAGAGGGACTACTCCAACTTTCAATGTTTCAATTGTGATAAGATATGACACATTGCCATAAATTTTCCTTTGAAGAAATAAGAATACAAGAAAAGGAACAACAAAAAAAGACATCATGCACATATAGCTGAAGATGAGGATGAAGAAGAAGAAGTAGGACCTCAGAGAAATCAAGCAAGAGAAGAACATGCAGAAGAGTATGTACTATTCTCTGGACTCTCTGGGTCTGTAACACTTGGAGAAGACACATGGCTTATTGGTAGTGGTTCTTCAAAGCACATGACAAGACAAAAGAAAATTCTTTCAAAACTTGAAGAAAATAAATCTCCTCAGAAAGTATCTCTAGGAGATGAGTATCAATATCCAATCAAAGGAATTGTTGAAGCAAGCTACCAGCTTGATTTAGGAAACCCCCTGAAGGTGAAGGAAGTTTTATATGTACCAGGTATAAAGAAGAACTTACTTTCTATCTTAGCATTAGATAATAAAGGATATATATTTTCATTCATAGATGGACAAGTACTCATGTGGCCCAAAGGAAAGTTAATTGAAGATGCAGTTATCATCGGTGAAGAAGAAGGAGGCCTGTACAAACTCAAGGGACATTTAGAAATAACCCTTGTTCATGAGACCACTAACCCTAGTGAACTGTGGCATAGGAGGCTTGCCCACATAAATTACAAAGAACTATCTCATGTGAACAAAGTAGTGATGGGATTACCAAACTTTAAGATCAACCATGAAGGAATTTGCAAAGGATGTGCAAAAGGAAAAGAATATCAAGAATCCATTTCCAAAGAGTGAAACAAAAACTAAAGGTATGTTGGAATTAATTCATTCATATGTATGTGGTCCAATGTCCTCCACATCATTGAGTGGTTTTGAATACTATATTACATTTATTGATGACTATTCAAGAAAAACATGGATATACTTCTTGAAATCAAAGAACGAAGTGTTTGAAAAATTCAAGGAATTCAAAATCTTGATAGAAAACCTTTCAGACAAAAGAATCAAGACACTCCGATCAGAAAATGTTGGAGAATGTACTTCAAAATAATTTGAAGCCTTTTGTAAATATGTTGGAATCAAGAGGGAACTAACTACTCCCTACAATCCTCAACAAAATGTTGTTGCAGAAAGAAAGAACAGAACCATCATGGAGGCAGTGAAGACAATGATAAATGATCAAGATCTTCCCATGCATCTATGGGAAAAAGCAGCAAGAACTGATGTCTATGTACAAAATATAATATCTCACAGTGCCCTAGGATTCAAGACTCCAGAGGATATGTTCATGGGAAAGAATCCTAAAGTAAGTCACCTCAAGATATTCGGCTGTCCAGTATATGTTCACATATCGAAAGAGAAACGAACCAAGTTGGATGCTTCCGGAAAGAAGGGAATATTTGTTGGATACTATGAAGTATCCAAGGCATTTAGAATTTACATTCTTGGATTCCATCACATGGAAATCAGTAGATATGTAAAATTCGATGAAGAACCAGCTCTCAAGAGATCCATAAAATGTCAACATGAAGAAGTATATGAGGAAGATGCACCTACCAGAAATGTAGAGGCTACATTCATCCCTGAAGATGAAACACCTGAAGATCATAATATGACATAACCACAAGAACCTCCCACTATGGAGATATCACAGAAGCGAAAGCCTGCTTGGGAAAGAGAAATTATACAAGAAGTAGAAATATATGAAGCTCCAAAAGGATCCACAAGGATAAGCAAGAATCCCAAGCCATTTTCCAACTATGTAGCTTTAATGTGTGATCTTGTAGATCAAGAACCTACAAACTATGAAGAAGTTGTACAGAATAAATAATGGGTATAAGCAATGATGGAAGAATACCAATCAATAATGAAGAATGATGTTTGGGATATAGTTACCAAAACAGAAGGCAACAGACTACAGTGTTGTATCTTCCAAGTGGATCTACAAGATAAAACATGCAGCTTATGGAAGTATAGAGAAATACAAGGAAAGATTTGTGGCTAGAGGTTTCTCTCATAAAGAGGGAATGGATTATGAAGAAACATTTGCACCAGTACCAAGGTATACTTCGATTAGAGCCATCATGGCACTTGCATCCATGATGAAGTGGAACTTACACCAAATGGATGTAAAGACAACCTTCCTGAATGGTTTGATTGAGGAAGAAGTATACATAGAACAACCACAAGGATTTGAAGTTGAAGACAGATGGACTCACGTATGCAAGCTGAAGAAGGCCATGTACGGCATGAAGAAAAATACTAGAGCTTGGTATGGAAGGATAGATAGTTTCCTGACAATCTTGGACTTTACTAAGAGTAAATCCGACCCTAAACTTTACTTCAAGGTTATAGAAGATGAACCTGTCATACTATTACTATATGTGGATGACCTATTTCTGACAGGGGATGAGAAACAGATTGTAGAATGCAAGAAGAAGCTCACTGAGGAATTTGAGATGAAATACCTTGGGTTAATGCATTATTTTCTAGGTCTAGAGGTATGGAAGAACTCAGAAAGAATCTTTCTCAATCAAGGAAAGTATGCAGTAGAAATTTTGAAAAGATTTGATATGTCGGAATGTAAAGCCATGGCCACACCCATGGATACCAACCTAAAGTTGTTGGATGATGAATCATCAAAATTAGTGGATGTGACTCAATACAGACAAATTATTGGGTCGTTGATGTATCTAAAAAATACCAGACTAGACTTTTTTTTTCTATGAACACCTTGAGTCGGTATCTAGTTCAACCTAGATGTGTTCACCTAGTAGTTGTAAAACATGTGATGAGATATATGAAAGGAATAATAGACTTCCGTCTATACTATGATGGAAACCATGACTACAGATTGTATGGCTATATAGATGTAGATTGGGTTGGAAGTGTCTCAGACAGAAAAAACACATCGGGTGGATGTTATTGTCTGGGGTCTGCTATGATTTCATGGTTTAGCAGGAAACAGTCCAGTGTTTCTCTTAGCATGGCTAAAGCAGAATACATAACAGCTTGCTCTTATAGTTGTGAAGCCATATGGCTTCAGAAGCTGATGTCAGGTCTATTTAACCTGGAGTTGGATACCATAGTGATTCTATGTGATAACCAGAGTTGTATAAAGATGACAGAGAACCCAGTGTTCCATGATAAATCGAAGCAAATAGAACTCCGATATTTCTACATTCGAGATATGATACATAAGGGAGCCATAAAGTGCCAGTATGTGAGTACTGATGAAAAAGTTTCTAATGTGTTGAAAAAGCCTCTGTCTCGAATAAAGTTTGAATACTTTCGAGACAAGCTTGGTTTTGTTTGAAAAGACCTCCCCTGAAAGGGGGAGCAATGATGTTGCAGTGGGATTGTATCATCCCTAGACACTTTCCCTAAAGTGATCCGTAGACTTCTTTCTCCAAGAAAGAAGTGGGATTGTATCATCCCTATACACTTGTCCTAAAGTGATTCGTAGACTTGTGTCTCCAAGAAAGAAGCAGGATTGCATCATCCTTGGATGTAATTCCTAAAGTGATAGGGTATGATTATCCCGTAATAGTATTTGGAGACTTGGGTCTTCAAGAATGTGGTAGGATTGCATCATCCTTGGACCTAAGTCCTAAAGTGATAGGGAGTGATTATTCCGTAATAGTATCCAGAGACTTTGGTCTTCAAGAATGTGGTAGGATTGCATCATCCTTGGACCTAAGTCCTAAATTGATAGGGAGTGATTGTCCCATAATAGTATCCTGAGACTTAGGTCTTCGAAAATGTGGTAGGATTGTATCATCCATGGACTTAAGTCCTAAAGTGATTCGTAGACTTTCATCTTCGTATTGTGTATTGTAGGTTGTTGTTGATGATGATGATGTTGCTAATCAAAAGATCAAATTATTGTTGATGATGTTGCTCAAAGTATTGTTGATGATGATGATGATGATCGAAAGGTCAAAGTAGTTGATGATAATGTTGCTGATTGAAAATACTAAAATGATGATGATGATGTTGTCAACCAAACGATCAAAGTGTTGTTGTTGCTGAAATTGAAGATGAATACTATATGTCAAAGATAATGAAAAGCTTCCAATGATTTATAGATGTATCACCCTGATGATGTTGAAGATGATCTCTCTCCTTCTCCTATTGTTTTTTTTTTTGTAGAATACCCTTCTCATTAAGGGGGAGTGTTGAATTATTGTAACTTTGAAGAATATTCTATATGTACTTTATTGATGGAACCTTTCGGAGATGTTATTATTCCTCCGTTAGGGTGATATTATTGTATTAGGTCAATAGAGAGTCATGAGGAAAACCCTCTATTGTAAGTTGGGTCATTAGCACCCTCCTAAATATAGTATTAAGTTATTTTGAGTCCTTCTAGAGAAGTCGGCCCAGTCAAGTTTAGTAGGGCCGACTTAGTTGAGTGAAAATTTAAGTGAGAGGAAGAATATAAATAGAGAGAGGTGCTCCTCATTTGAAACATACAGACACACAATTGTGTAACGCATGAGAGAGAGAGGGAGTTTTATCTGCAACGAGGAGAAGGACGAGTCTGAGGTTTTATCTTTTATCTTTTTTATCATCTAGATTGATGGTTCTTTTCTTGTTGGGTTTTTCCCTTTAGGGTTTTCCCAGGGTAAATCTGTGTTGATCTTGTGATACTGTTTCTTTTAGTGATCCTGTATATGCTATTGTTGTGAAATTGAATTGAATGTTGATAATCTAGCTTAGCATATAGAATCTTAACAATTTCCATGATATTATTTGTAGCTCAGGGATTTTGAGGTACCTTTGGTGCTTTCAAGCCTAGGGCTTTGTTACACTACCCATATAGTACATCCCACCTGTAACTTCCCACTTGAGCATTGGTTATATTTGAGTTACCTTAGTTTCCTTACCTTGGCATCACAGGGGGTACTTGTAGAGGTTATTCTACAAGTTTCTTGGCTAGGTAGGGGTCGAACATTACAATCTCTATATGCATTGAAGTTGAGGGCCACTATAATTCGTTAATTACCTCCACCTGTAGTGTATGGGAGTCTTAGGCCTCTACTAAGTGACACAAACCTACTACATTCGGGAGCTCACTTATCCTCCCTCTTTTCTTGTTTGCATATGACTTAGTTTTTCTTCGGGGTGTGCTCTTTGTGCGCTAGTTGGCTTTAGGGATTGTAATTAGTTGAGTCTTTTTTATTTTGTGGAGTCATTATGGATCAATTTCTGGAAACTCACTCATCTCGACACTTAGCAGGATTATTGCCTTATGACCCTCCTCCTCCTCCTCGAAATAGGACCAGGTGTTCTAGGAAACCTTTATCACATTGTGATTCACACACAATTCTCACCATGAGTACTACATATGAGAACTCGTAGTTTCCACCATCTCCATCATCTGGAATGCAAGGAGGAACCATATGGATACCTGGAACTTTGGTTTATACCGACCCTCGTGGGGCTGGTACTTCCCACAATACACGACCACAGCTATTAGATTTTACAGTTGTTCATGGGAAGTTTTCCTCAACATTAGAGGAAATTTGGGGTCTAAAATGGGCCTTATAAGAAAACGTGCCAAAATAAGTTTTTGTGAGTTGGAATTCAAGAACCAATAGAATTTCAANTCTCATTGAAAAAAACTACTTTTTTTGTTCGTGTTTTCGACATATCTCATTGTGTTTTTACTCAAATTTCGATCGGGAGAGCTCATTGGATACAGAATTTGATTCTGCATCCAACGATTACCCACACTACATACTTTTGATGGACCCCTCTACCCCAAAAATAAGAAATACCTGAAAAAATGTCGTGATGACATCATCATCACATTTTTTTAGGTATTTCTTGTTTTTGGGGTAGCGAGGTCTGTCAAAAGTATGCAGTGTGGGTACTCGTTGGATGCGGAATCAAATTTCACATCCAACGAGCTCTCTCGATCGAAATTTGAGTATAAACATAGGGATATATGTCGAAAATACGAACACAAAAAGTAGTTTTTTTTTTCTTCCTCCAAAATTAATCAATATTATTTTATTATTTTAACTATTATTTTATTATATTCCTTAGGAGGCCCATTTTAAACCCCAAAATTCCTCTAATGAGAGGTCGAGTATTGAGAGACATCCTACTCCCTCTAGCATGGGTCTATTTACATTCATCATATCGGATATCATTACTATTATCCCATCACCCACCACCAGTCCTAGTGGGGACCTCGGTGTTGAATCGGTGGGAATCACAATCCCTTACCTTGCTCATATATTTAGGAGTGGTCATATTCGACCCTCTACTCCATTTGTGGGGGGATTTTCACTCCCTTCATCTAGTATCAACACCAATGTTCACTCTCATGGGGGTGATAGTGGATACATGAAAATTGGGAATACAACTTAAATTCCATCTTATGTCCCATCGTCCACCATACCCATTCCTTCAAATGATTTTCTTATATTGAACCCTCCTTATATCCTGCACAGTCCCTTGGGAAGTGGTGCTCCATTTATCTATGTTGTGCCCTCGTCAGCTGGTGTTGTTTTCTATGGAGGTTATGTACCTCCACAGATGTCTAGGGCTCAACTGACCTATCATTATTATAACTATGGTTATATGGCGCCTCCTTCTCAAGGTATCCCTAATTATCAAATCCCTGTGCATTCTTATATGGGCCATATGGGAGGTGGTTATTATCCCACTGGTCAAGACCATGAACTTTATCAAAATCAACCCTATATGAACCCATCCTTTTAGGGGGCATGGAATCTAATGGAACACCCTAGGATCCCATTTTTGGATACTTTAATTCTTCCCAAAGTTTCAAAGTTGACCAACGATCTGGTATCTCATGATCTGATGTGTCTGGTTATTCCCGCCAAGATTCCTTTGGACATTCTGAAGTTCAAAGGTAAGAATGGTGAGGAACCTAGAGAGCATGTTACTAATTTCCACCTATGGTACTCTTTGAAGTACTTGAACCATGAATCTATTTGTTTATGACTATTTCAATGCACCCTCTTGGATTTTTCCGTGAAATGGTATATCACTGGTATATAGAGTTTCCTAGGGGCACATATTAGACGTTTAATGATTTAACCTTAGCCTTTACCAACCACTTTTAGTTGTCAGTATGTTACGATGCTGGCACTGAGCCCTTGCCGAAATTTCGGCAAGATAAATCCATGCACATCTCTGATCATATTCAAGAGTGGCGCAGACGAAAGAGGTTTATTAAGGACGTCGACATTGCACCCAAGTTTTTATTGGAATGGTTCCTTAAATATTTATTACCCTACATCGCGAAGGATGTTTCAACATCCATAATGACTAATAAGGAGAAGGATATATTTAGGGCCCAACATTTGGATTTAATTTACGCTCAGTTTGGGATTCTATATGAGATTATCCCTCATTCACCATGGTCAAATTTTCACCCTAAGTTCAAACTGGGAACACATGTCGATGTTATTTTTGGATACACAAGCATTAAATTAATAGACCAGGTAAATCAGATGATAAATTTGTATATTAACCATCCTGCAACCAAACAGGATACAACCTCATCCACTCCCACCCAGTTGGCGGATGTGATTTTAGTGCATTCGACGAACCAGAAGGGAAACCAGAAGTTGAGAAGGAATAGAAGAAATTGAAGAAATAATAAATGAGGTGGGAATAGGAAGGAGAATCAGAATGATGAGAAGAATGTGGATAATGCTGGGGGGACAAAGAAACCTAAGTGTAAGGTTAAATTCCCTTACAAAATTTGTGGGGGAGACCATATCACATACTTGTGTCCTCATATTGAATATGCCTCAAAGTACATCGCACAGAGCCCAGCTATGTTAACTAATCCTTTTCCTCACAATAACAATATGGCTTCGAGGACCTTAGACATCGGAAGCAGTTTTGGTGGGAATCAAACCTTGCTAGTCCTAGAAGGTGGTCACGGTTTCATCAACATGATGTGACCTACTAATGTTTTGACTCGCTCAAAATAGTATGGTTCGTCACAACCCAACATGGGTAAGGAGCCTACACCTCCTTATATTCCCTTCCAGATTGATAGTCTTGAAGATATACCTCGTATACCTAAGGGAGTCCTAAAGAGTTCAGGGAACAATTCAAATTCCCGAGATGCCCAACATTATTTTATCGTCGAGGATTTGGGCCAGACTCGTAGTGCAATTTCAGCACTTGAAGTTCTTCATACTTGTCCCTCACAGAGTAGAGCATTGTTTTGTAATCTTGGGTTATTCGATCCTAATGCTTCCACAGTAGTTATATTTGAAACTCACGAGGTCTATCCTCACTTTCCTTACAATGTGGCTTTCCAATTCCATGTGGAGTGTCTAAATAAAACCATTAAACGCATAGTTATTGATGAAGGCATTGCAACCTATGTGATGTCTATGGATTGATGGAAAGGCCTTGGCTCATCCATGTTTTCAAAATCTATGACTATGTTAACCGAGTTTGATGGACCTTCATTCAGGCCGCATGACATTATTCCCTCCCTTAAATTCCAGTTTGGGGGGGAATACCATGTCAGTCAAGGTTGAGGTGGTTGATGTGCCCCTCAACTACAATATTTTACTGGGATGAAAATGGATTTATGTTATGAAAGTGATCATATCATCTATCTTTCGAGTTGTGTGCTTCCCTTTTGAGGATTGGATTGTGACAGTCGATTAGATGTCGTTCAATAATTTTGGTTCATCTCCATCATCGGGATATACTATCTATGTCATTAATAATTCTCAACCAACAACTGAGAATGTTGGTATCAGAATGTATTCGTCATTGGTGGGAAATTTTAATATTTTGGCACCAATTCTAGCTATTATATCTACTCCTAGTAGTGACCTGTCATCTTTGAGTTCAAACCCATTTCGCACTATGTATTTGTATGACCCTTGGACTCTTTCTTCTCTGAGCACCTTGGATGGAGATGTCATTGTCTGTAACAAAGACTGCATATAGAGATGCTCTTGATACCGTTGTAGACTCAAGTCCCGCCTATTTGTAGAGGGAAGAGGAGGTTCTCCTTGCACTTCATACTTCGGCGGTTACGTTTTCATTCTCGCATGATTTCTCTGACGATATTTTTACCTTAGATGAAGCAATTATTGAGGCCATGACTGGTCTAGAACAACCCTGGGAAGAGATGCATTATCGATCTCACTTCCTCCTGGAGCTCGAACTGATCGAGCATGATGAATTTAGGACAACCTTGAGCGAGAATGTTGGTCATCATGTGATCCCATTAGGAATGCATGGCATATATTCTGAAGGGAAAATGGAAAATTTATCTCCTACTATTCCTATCATCATTTCTCAGATTCCTAGTAAAATCAAGAATTTTTACATTGGTGTTGATTTCTCGCTCGATGAAATCAAAATATACACCGATATTTTTAAGGAGTTTTGTGACGTCTTTTCTTGGTCGTATGATGAAATTCTAAGAATTGAACCTTGTATTGTTGAACATGAGAGCAAAACCTATCCAAATGCCAAACTTGTTTGACAACGTTTACCTATAATGAATCCTAAAAAAGCACCTACCATTAAGGCTGAGATAGAGAAGTTCCTCAAAGTCATCCTCATCTATCTGGTTCCCTTAACTGAATGGGTATACAACCCCATTCCAGACGATAAGAAACAAGGGACTATCCATGTATGCACTTACTTTAGAGACCTGAATAAGGATTTTCCAAAAGATAATTTCCTCCCACCATTCATTAATCAGATTTTGGATGAGTGTGCTGGGAGCAAGGTATTCTCGTTTATGCATGACTTTTTTAGGGTATAACCAAATCCATATCAAACATGAGGACCAACATAAAAATGCATTTATTTTTCCTTGGGGTCCTTTTTCGTACCAGAAAATTCATTTTGACCTTAAAAACACCAGAGATACTTTTCAATGGGACATGACCTTTTATTTGCATGAACCTAAGTGTATTGTCGAAGTTTATCTGGACAATTTAGTTGCTCACTCTCGTTTGAGGGTGGATCACCCAGGTCATTTGCGCTTAGTTTTTGAAAGATGTCGTAGGTATCAAATTTGGTTAAATCCTCAAAACTGCATCTACTATCTGAAATTTGGTCATTTATTAGGATTTATTGTATCTAAAGAGGGGATTAGGGTTGATCCTCTTAAGGTTGAGGTAATATTACGATTGTATACCCCATTCAAAATCAGACACCTTCAAAGTCTCCAAGGGAGGGCTAGATTCTTCCCTAGATTTGTCATCAATTTTCAATTCGATAAAGTGATTTATATGCTTGTTGAAGAAGGATACTCCATTCATATGGGATGAGCAATCCCAGGAGTCCTTCGATTCCCTTAAAAATACTTGGCATCGACCCTCGTGCTTAGTCCACCTGACTATAGTTGTGATTTCTTATTATATGTGGTTGCATCTCAAGAGACGATTGTTATGGTTCTAGTTCAAGAGGATGATGAACTCGAGGAACACATTATATACTATCTTAGCAAGAATATTATTGATGTTGAACTATAATATATTCATGTCGAGAAATTGGCCTTAGCGACTGTGCATGCAGTCCAATGATTGATACATTATATTTTGCTTCTCTAGACTACAATCGACGCCATATCAATCCATTTCAATTTGTCTTAACTAGACTAATGATAGAGTGGATATAATAAATGGATTGTTATTTTGCAAGAAATCGACCTCAAATTTGTTTTTTCAAAATCGAAGAAGTCGTTAATTTTTGCGGAGCTCATTTCAAATCTCCCTAATCTAGTTGAAGATGAGGTTCAAGAGGATTCATTTGTATATGAACATATATTTCTCATTTTTTCTTTGGACCCTTGGTATGGTGGTATTATCGTCTATCTTCAGATTTTTAAGTTTCCCACTCAACTCTTGAGGGATGAGCATTGACGCTTATGTAATTATTCGAAAAACTACCTTATTATCGATGACACTTTATATCATCGTGGGGTGGATTCCATTTTGCATCGTTGCTTGAATCATGATGAGGATGAGGTTGTGCTGAATGATTTCCATGGTGGGGTGTGTGGTGATAATTTATATAGGCTTGATATATCCCCAAAAACTCTTAGAGTGGGTTATTATTAGCCGTTGATCTTCAAATATTGTGTTAATGTGGTCAAGCAGTGCCACCCTTGCCAGGTGTTTGCACGGAATCTGCGCTCACATCCTTCCATGTTACATCCTATTAACATCATCGGTCCCTTCAGTAAGTGGGGCGTAGATTTTATGGAATGAATCCTAGCTTCATTTGGGGGGAATAATCACATTATAGTGTGCATGGACCATTTTAGGAAATGGGCAAAGGATATGCCTACAATCAATTTTGATGGTGAGACGACCGCTCATTTTTTATTCAATCAGATTATCACTTGGATTAAAATCCCAAAGGATCTTGTCACTCACAATGGAAGGAACTTTCAAAACAGGATGATGGCAGAATTAGCCTTGAAACTAGGGTATAAGCAAGAACACTCTTCTTCTTACTATCCCCAAGTGAATGGCCAGGTTGAATTTGTTAACAAGTCCCTTAAGTCCATTCTACAACGAACCATCACATAAAGAAAAACAAACTGGAATATTATGCCTTACCCTGCTTTGTGGGCTTACCGAACCACAGTTAAGACTCCTACCAAGATTTCTCCATATCAATTAGTGCATGGGGTGGATTTGGTCTTGCCAATTGAATCTGAAAACCCTTCTTTGAAACTAGCCATATATTTTTTCTTCACACTTCTAAGTTAGAGGAGCCTTTGGTCCACTTAAAGCACCCTGATGAGCAGTGCCAGGACATCATAGTGGCTCTAGAGACAAATAAGCGTCATGTTAAGTATTAGTATGATAATTCTGTTTGGCCCCATCAATTTAGTGAAGGTGACTTGTTCCTCTTGTATGATCAAACTAGTGAATCGTTAGGGATGGGTAAGTTTAACCCCATGTGGCATGGACCTTACCTAGTGAAATGTGTCCTTGAGAAATGAGCCTAGGAGCTAGAATATTATGAAGGAAATTCCTTAGAAGAGCCTAGAAATGGGCTCTATCTTAAGAAATACCACACCTGATATTCAACCAAGGATAACATCTTGTATATTACTATACAACTTGTATAGCCTGTTTTCGGTTCCCTTGTATTGTTATCGGTTTGTTGGCATTATTCCTTTTTGTGGAATATGTCGAAGGAGTCTTTAGTCTATTTAGTATTTGTTGATGGTGTCAATCGCCACACCCAAAACCTAGCTTCATCTACCTAGGTTATCTATGCACCTGAGGGTCATTTGGTGTCTTCGAGAGGTGTGTGTCTCTTACCATCGTTAAACAATGTTGTTTAATATAGTGTCATGATTTAATTATTGTATGATTCCATTTCCAATGGTATCTGATCTATTGAGATTCTCCTTGAATCATAGTTAGTTGTGTCACAGTTAAATGGCTTGTATAGTATCTGAGATCCTACTTTGTTAAGAAGGTTCTTAAAGGTAAGGTTGTTGGAGAGACTATTTGATTACATTACATAGATTCATATACCTAGCCTTTATAATCATGTTGCTAATTCATATGCAAATTACATGATAGATTGACACTTCTCACATCAATAAAGAAGCATGAACATTAAAAACATTCACATTTAAACACATGTGTAAATATATCAACCGATCATTATAAGCTTTTATTTTCTAATAGAGTTCAAAATGGTGTCATGGTGCAAAATGACATAATAAAAAATGGGGCTTTAAGCCACCAAAATATACATGACCGATACAAATCCTCCATCTAGGAATCTATGCATGTGGTCCTGGGTTATTATCATGATAACACACTAGTGGATTAGTCAACCGCCTGCATAGATTAACCCATGGATGGGTTACCCCAACCACATGCCTTTTCATAGCCTCAAGAAAGTCCTCAAACTGCACCATGGGTATCATATGTGCCATTGAAACAATGTTTCCATTTATGTTTTTTAGCATCTACTCGGCATCAACGCTAATCATCTCATCACCTCATCCCCTCCATCGATGTCGAGGGAAACCATCCAGTTGTCACGAACCTATATCTGCCTCCATAAACCTAATATTAGTACTTAATAGCACCAAAAACATGTTTTTGATTTTCATATATATCAAAAATATCAAAAAAAATAATAATTTAGAAAACACAAATGGGATCTTACATATATCTTTGTATGAGGACCCTAGTGGCAATGGCATGTTTGTATCTCCATAGAAGTCGATTCCTACATAGGTATAGTCATTTATGGCAATGATCTATCATTTACACCAATGGAAGAAGTCATGTGGGAAAGGAGTGGGTGACCTACCTCCCCCTAACCTCTGCATCACCTCCTCCCAGCGTGCTTGGTTTGGATCCCGTAGACTATGAGGAGGGACCTCAACTCTAGGGATGAGACTCAATACCCTCTCAAAAATGAAAGTGCTCAAAATGTTGGAAAAACTGAAGTTCTTTATCCTACCCATCTTGCAGTCAGTCAATTGTTGTTTCATTATGCTCAACATTTATTGTCTCCAGTCATATACCATAGGTCTCATGCACTCTACTAAGTAAAACATGATAGGTCATGATGCTTGATGAAGCAATGCCAACCCTGCTATTCTTGTCAATAGTGAGACTTTGGATATCATTCACCATAATTTGAATTATGATCTTCTCTATTTCTAGAATGCAATACACAACTATGTACTCCTCAATAGTGATTCCTCTTCCATTCCACAAGCTTGTAGGTTCACCACCTCGCCTCAGTGGGATAGTCCTGTGATGAAGTAGATGTCCTCTACTTTTAGTCTCAATGGCATACCATCCAACATAAAGGCCTCTATGTCTGGATCCCATTAATATATGAGCATCTGTAGGAGTCTTGTTTGGGCCCTCAAAACCCTAAGGTTATTAAGTCTTGTTTAGAATTTATGTCGCCAAGAACTTCCCTATCAACATCTTCATGCTCACGTTCTCTCCATTACAAAATCATCCTACCAACAAAAAAAAATTGTTAGTTTTCCCCATTGATTTGGACATCCGTGACCCTGTACGCGACTTCTTTTTTATGACAGGTGTGTATGTATACGGGAATTATTTTCTTTACCTGCGTACATCCATCCCTATACACGGCCCGGTGAACTATGACACATGTGGGTCAAGATTCCTATATTTGGGTGCTTCATGCTTGAAAATTTGCCACTAAAAATCAAAATTAAGACATTGAATGCATATAGAATGTGATTATGGATTACCTAGTATTTACGAATCTAGATGTCATGGCCTGTATCTCCATGAACCTTCATTTGAAATCTCGATTCCCAACTAGCTCCAAATGCACTATTGTCAGTAAAAAAACAAATGGGATGGTAAAAGTTCAATTGTTTACTATTTATTAAAAACTTTACCCGCTTTTCCTATAGTTCGGATTTCTTATTAATTATTTCTAGCTGTTTGGCCTAATATTGTTGTGTAGGAACCCCTTGTGGCGCACTTTTGCCAAGACTTTAACTCATTCATTCCCATGGCAGGTATAATACTAAACTAGCATATATGATACGACCACTTTCCACGTGCATTTTTCATTATCCTATGACTATGTCACCTTAACCATAGGTACGAACCCACTTCGTGATGTCATGGAACCTTCATACTTATACTAAAAGTGGCATTACATAAGTGGTAGAGCTTTCCTAGTCATGGGTACCCTAGTTATATCCTGCGTGATCATTTGGTTCCCATACTAAGCATCATCCCTTTGGTTTGGGAGTCCCTTGTAGTCCTACCATGCCTTTGAGTAAGAACTCCATACTCCTTCTTAAAACCTTATGTTTGCCATATCCTATAGGGAATATCATTTATATCAAGTTGTAATTGCATTCACATGCATCTGCTTGTTGTATTAAGCCTTTTGTTAGCTTCCTGCTTCAGTTTTATAAGCCATATAGCCTGATCTTGTCTCAATCCTAGCTGAGCAGAGCACCTCATATATCTTTTGCAGATTGTTATCCCATACACAGAGGAAACAACCACCCTAGTGTCCTTATCCTGCATATGCTTCCTTTCATTGAGCATAGGTATGTTCCACTACTTGGAACTATTTTGCTTTCCCATGGCCCTCATTTCCTTTTGATTGTACTATAAGAAAAGAAAGAAAAAAATTCAAGCTTTTCAATATGAAAAAGACCAAAAACATCATAAAAGATAAAAATATAGACATGAAATGATATCACTTTCTATTGGAAGTTGTCGTTTCATGTCACCTTCGAACAGAGCATAATCCATTCATCCATTGGTTGGGTTACTAGTATGACCTTAGGCTATATACTCATTATTCTGAGTTTTCTCCACCGACTGGTTATACTTCCAGTCGCTATGGAGCCTCTATTGATGCCTCTTGTGTCACATATTTTTCTCAGTAAGCATTTTTGAGTCTATGCTTCCTACGAGTATTCATCTACCTTATTATCTTGTTCAAATAAAGTTTTACCATGAGTCAGTTATTCCTCATTTATCTTGTCTTTGAATGTCATCCATTCCCGATACATTTGTTAATGGTTTTTTCACTTCTTGTTTGTATGGGTTCTTCCAAATTATCCAGCGTTGTTGTGTACTTCGTGTTGGTTGATGGGGGATTTCTTAATGCCCTCCTTCTAACAGATTCCATTCCATCGAATTCAGATCATTTATTCTAGAATAGGGATCTAGGTTCCATTGAGTGCCTTGAGACTTGTAGTCATCAGTGGCAGGTTCTCTCACCATCAACATATTTGGGAATACATCAATATGGAAATGATTGATCGATTCTCTCAAGTGTTCGACCTCAAAATATCTATTCAGACTTGTTTTGCACTCTATACCTTGATTTCCATTCTCATTATCGATGGGATATCTTGCATCAGTTAATGGTATACATCAATGACTGATAATCAGATGATGGTCCATCATGTTCAACTTCGACACCTTTATTTGCATGGTGATACATGTACTAGCATAGATTTTTGCAGAAGACTTCTGAGTTTGGTGGCATGCCATATAGGATACCTCCTTTATCATGACAATATCTATGAGATTTCAGCTCTCATGACCAAAATCCAATGTACTATTTGATGTCTCCATTCAGTATGGATACCTTATTTCACTATATATTGTACGTGGAAATGACCACTCATGACATATGTCTATTATGCCTAATCATGGACATTTTATTATTATGTATTTGGAACTGTTATGTATACTTCATATCTACAGTCATATGTAGATATCTATCATTGTATTATATTGATGAGTGGCTAGTTTTTCCACCCGTGTCTTCATTACTACACTCATGGGACTATTATAATATATTTCTGCCATCGTGTATCTCTGTAACCTCACACATTAGGGGGAACCTATTATAGAATTATTTGACACACCTAATACATCATGCTTTGATGGCCTATCCATGTCCCTATGCAAACTCCTTTTACCCCATTTTTCTCACTATTACCCTGATGCTCTAGTGGAACCCTTAAAAATGCATTTTTGAGTATATACACGGCTCACAAGTCTATAACCTGCATATACGCATCTTGCACCACTATCACCCACGTACATCGAAAATTATGCTAAAAATATATATAAAAAATTGGATTTTTCCCCATTAAGTAACGAATGAATTGATCCTTGGCCTTCCATATGTCGGGAAATGTTCTGATTCGACCCTTCACTTCCCATTGAGGGGCTATATATTGAGCTATTATGAAGCATTGAAGGAGGAGAACTTTGGAGATAAAATATATAATTATAATAAAATTGTGCCCCATTCTTATATGCTTGAGTATGCATTCCTTTATCCTTGAAGCAACTATTAGTGTTATTTCCCAATCTTTCATTTATCTTTGTGATCTTGCCTTTGTATGGAGGATTGAAGTGGTGGAGGCCTAGGTGGAGGGACTCGGTTTCTCGGTTTCGACAAGGTGTTGACATAGTTTTTCATTTGTATCTATGTTCATATTAATAGAATTGTCCATTTCTCATCCATTATTTGTGTAATTATGAATATTCCTATCCATGGATGTAATTACTTTGTTTATATGGTGGAATTGAACATGCTATATTAGGCTCTAACAATTTACATATATTATTCTTGTATATTGTTGTTGTTGAGGACAATGTGTAGGTACAAGTTTGATTGAAATATCAACGAGGATCTACTTCAACTGTCCATAATAAGGTATGCTTCTTGTCCCTTAGTGTTAGTTTCTTTTGTATATTTAGCATGCTTTGAAATGGGTTTATTTTTGGTGTCATCATGTTTGTTGTGGTCCACCCCAAGCCATAGGAAAATTTTCTTTGTAACACTCTCTAGAAATAGGAACATTACTGCCATGTCCACTTGAATATGAAATTGTTAGTGCCCCCTCATCAAACAAATTAAGATGAGACATGGAACTCAATTCCATATCTAAGTCAGCCAACTCTTGTTCTATATCCCATAGTTTAGTGGGCCCCAATTTGTATTCTTCCTCTTGGTTTGACAAAAGTCAAAGGTTGGGGTTAACATACACAAGTTCCTCATCCTTCTTATAGCTCAATCTATTTTGCTTCATTGAATGGATGAAGCCATATGTACTCCATTTTCTCTCTGTCAATGAGGAACTAAAAAATTGTGACAAGATATTGATAGCCAATTTTTAGATATTTGGGATTTCCCCAACATGGAAGTTCCACCAATCAATTGGTGTTAGTGATATCTTGTCTCGCATAGCCTCAATATCTTCACTAAAACCCTTAGATCTCGCAAAATGAGAAAACTCAGTACGAATTTGAACCCTAATATCTGGATCTAGAAATAGTTTTCTAAAAGTTTTTTTAAACCCCAGGGACACTTATGGGTCATTATTTGGTGGAAATATGTTTTTATCACTCAAAAACTCTAGAGAATAATATTTGGTCAATGTGTCTTTTACCTTATTGTAAAAAAACTTCAACTGTGTCTTGCTCCTTGACATTGATTACCTCCCTTATATTCTCTATCATGGAATCAATTCCTTCATGCACCTCTCCCCAAATAGGTCTAATATATGTGTCAAGAATCTACAGAAAATCCACAATTGACTTAGAAAATTCCAAGAGATACTCCACCCTATCCCAACATTCATCAACAATCGTCCTCTTCACTACCTTTTCTCTTTAAGTATAGGATTTCCTCCATTGGGTCCAAAGACACCTACATACCATTGATTGTAAGGATTCTTTCACTTACATAATCCTCCTCAAGATCATGATGTGATAGGGAAAATGGGTCTCAACAACCTATAAGTGAAAATATTTTAATAAATTAAAATTGTGATAATTGATTAGAATTTGAATTTTAGAGTCTTAGAAAATATGAAGCAAAGTTTAGGCACCTTAAGAAGCTCCAACTTCACAATTTTTTTATAAATGGCCTAAAGCTCGAAATCCATGAAAATATGAAGTTATGGTTTGTGATGAAGCTATGGATTTCCTTAGCCTCTTCAAAAATCTACTTGATCCACTCAATTTGGGTCCCCATATTGTTCAACATGAGTTTCAATTGATGTACAACACAAGGGGTCCAAAAGATGTGTTGATATTTTTATTCAAAAATTAGGCCCTTTTCTTTACATATCTTTGCATTGTCCTTTATGACTTGGACAACATTTTCTTCCCCCACAAATTCAATTGCTTCAATAAAATAATCGCCAATTAATTGTGCATCTTTTTTCTCCCCTTCACAATCAACTACTTTAAAAAATGTTTCCATTTTAGGGATTTGAAAAATCACATTGATCAATGCCCTATTCCTTTGATATTTCGATCCATCATAAATGATGGGCACCCTTAAAATGGCCATGAATTATGAATGGGATTCAAGGCGCCCTCTAAATGTAACTTTTCATCTGTTAAAAATGTAGTGCTGACTTTGTCATAACCAAGGGGCTTGTACCCATTTGGGGCTTCATTAACAACTTTAACCATTGCTATCTAATAAGGGGATTGGAGTAGGTTAAAAATAATTAAAATTTTTAATAAATGTGTCATTGTATAGCATCATATAATATGCACTAAGCATCATTAATATAGCTCTTTTCAAGAGGTCCAAAATTAAACCGCTTAGAAGAACTGTTGAATTCATGAGGGGGTAATGGAGCTTGATGAAGGTAATCCCAATATTGTTGGTTGATTTAATTGAAAGTCGTGACTTGAATCCATAGCTTTAGCATCTACCTCATCTTGTTATTTCTTATATTTTCCATATTTTCCTTGCTCAAGCCCTTACAATATGTCCCATATGGATTAGGTGTCCTGGTTCATACTAGGATTCCAATGTTCTTCAATCTAGATAAATGTGCTTTCACTCGAGTATAGGATGCCTTTAATTCTTTGGGGAATTCTCTGCAAATCCATATTGATGACCTTCCTCCTTGGATCCTCCCCACAATAGTAACATATTTCCAAAGAGGAGATTTGAGATCATTTTTTTCCTTAGTGGAAGATTCAATTCCCTGTGCCTGGGCCTCAACGTTCATAGATGTTGATTCCATGATGAATGCAGTGTGAACAAAATAGTAGTTTTTGGTTGAATCACTAGCCTTAGAGCCTATGAATATCTTATACAAAGAAAAAAAATACACACAATTAAATTATTAAAATCATAATATTTCAAAATGATCTACTAATCTAGATTCTCAATTTAAAATGAAAAAGGAAACAAAGTCAAAAGTTCTGCACCTACCACACTATAAATGCAAGACTACAAGTACAAGTAGTTGATTAAAATGTAATTTTCATGTTGATTTACCTATACCCTCTCACCACTAATCTATATGCTGAAAATAGCACAAAATCAAGTGTTATTTTGGGTAGAAAAAGTAGTGTCCATCATTATGCAGAAAAGGAAAAACATCCTCCTCAAAGGGAAGCACCCTTTTTGTATAAAATTAGCACTCTTTACTCCACATATCAAGGAAATACTAGTATAAAAATAAACACTCCTTCTCAATAGATCAAGGGAAGACATGTCTTAAAATCAGTTGTGCCACTCTTTTCCCCACAGATGAGGTTAGAACTAGATATTGTTAATTGTTAGATTTTTAGTGTTAGGTTAAGGACTAAGGTACTTTAATATGCTTTCACTACTAAAATATAAAAGTTAAAACATGTTGATCACCATAGTGGAAATTATTCCAATAAAAAACTTAACTTATAAATATTAATCCTCGTTGCCCAATTTGATTCCAAGTGGTAGCAAGACTCAAGAGTTAGTAACTTAGTTTACTATTACTTGCTTCAAGTCTACGACTACAGTTCTAGGACAAAATTTGTAGGCATGCATGATGCTAATTGTGAAATCAAAGAAGGAGAGGAGAGATTCTAAATTTTAAACTTTAAATCAGAATCCAAGGAACTAGGTGGAAACTAGATGTGGAAAAAATGAATCCTTCAACTAAATTTGAGCTAAAAAATCGACCATACTTGGTAGCCTAGAACTGTGGAACACTAACTGTAAATTGGTGAGTCTAAAAGCCACTGGTAAATGCTCCAACAACTTCACAAAGGAGACAGCTATTCTTCTCGATGAACTCCAACTCTGATTGTTGATTCATTGACCACCGAACTGTTGAAATCAATCTAGGGTGGAAATGTATCAAATGCAGACTAAAATGTATCAAGTTTATTGGAAACGTATCATCGTCGTTTGAAAGTCATACCCAATCTGTTTCAGTATTTGAAACGAAGAATGGTTTTCCCAAGGGTTACTAAGGTTTTTTCGGTAACTTAGAGATTTTCTCATAGCATTTTTCACACAGTATATTCAAACTAAAACTAGGTTAGTATTTCATTTGCATGCTCTTAATTTAGATGTCATTTCAAAACATGTGAGCTGCAATCCCAAATTGTCCATAAATTATATATGTTAGAAATCAGAATTTGCAAATGCTTAATTAAAATAATTAATAAACACAATTTTACCTGATTGAAGAGAGAGTTCACATAGCATAGTTTAATTTCTAATTCTTCATCCTTACCGACAAATATTGGACCAACCAATTTTTACACCTAACCTTGTATAGGGGAACTTCTTCCCCTGCAACCCTTGAGCTATAAGGGATCACAAATAGTATCAAAATGAAACAATAGATGGATGTACAAGGAAAATCAATGAAAATAATTGTAACCAATGTACCACTTCGTCTTCATCTTAATACCACCCAAGTTTGGAACAAATGAGGAAAACCATCATATATAATTTTAGGAATTCCATATCCATTTTAGTGGCATCTAGTTACTCTCTAGGCCTTCCCTTGAACCCATAGGGGGTACTTCTCTATTTCTATCCCTTGAGATGAATGACACTCTTCCCCTCATGTAAATATAAATTAATTTTTTAAATCCAAAATTATGGATTATTCATCACCTCCCCTGAGATGTCACATTTTTCATTTTTCCTGAATTATTTTTTTTTCATAGTTAATATTCACCCTACCCATGTGTCATACTACAATAATTTTTAATTATTTATTTTTCCTAAATAAATAATTCACTTTTTCATTATAATAATAACAATATAACTAATGAGCCCCTCCAAAATGGGTAAGGATATTAATCAATTCAAAGGTTAATATAAGATAGCATACATGGTCGATCTATGGCTTCAAGTGGTATTTTATTTCAATATAATAGAGATTCCACACCCCTATTGCATTCCTCTCCACACTTATTAGGACTCCACACCCTTTCCTTGTACCTAGGACTCCATGCCCTAGTAGATTCAAGACTTCGTGCCCTAATCTATTCCATAGATCCAGGACTCCATGTCTTGCTATTCTATGGATTCATGACTTTGTGCCATAACCTCCATGGTTTCTCATCTATTCTACCTTGAATCTCAACATTTCCCTCAAGGTACTTAGTTGTGATCTCTTACCCATCTAATGGTTCGTTGGAAAGATCTTGCACCAAGACCTACACATATCACAACCTCATAAATTAACAACATCAATTAAATTCATAATGAAATTAACTAAATCATATTTTACTCATATGTGTTTATTACTTCCATAGTTATTTTGATTATGAATAAATGACTTCCATAGTCATTTCTTATTTGAGCATCCATGTTGGAAATTAATCAATTTTTCATGCCAAATCCTACTCATTAAAAGGTTAAGTATACATAATCATATAAATCATGTTTCATCAATAATATCGTAATACATTATTTGTTCCACACAGTAATGATCATACATATGTCACAATCCTATATCATAATCCATGTCCTTAATCAGATGTGTAAAGAAAAACATCCATATAACATGTACATGAGCAAAATCGGTCTAATACACATAATCATATATATATATATA
>LPNX010572590.1:556709-645491 GCA_001517045.1 Pseudotsuga menziesii
CTTTCTCAAAGGAGGTTGCCCCCTCGAAGTGGCCTGCGATCAATAAAATCTCTTTTGTGCTCCAATATTTATGTTATATCGTGCATTCTCATTGTTTATTGCGGGAGTTTCATCTCATATATATATATATATATATATATATATATATAACCACTCACCAGTCATATGAGCCAAACTAGTTTTATAACATATAATCCTATACACTAGTCTAACACATATAACACATACTAATTTATCAAAAGCACCCCTTCCAAGTCTCAAAGACTAAACCATCCAAAATAGGATACTACACTAGCCTTGCAATAATCCCTATATTTTTCTATGAAATTTTGTTTCATATGCTCCCATGTGGTGATGTTATTTCCTTCCAAACTCATAAACCATCTCAAATTTGAAGCTTTCATATTGGAGGGAAACATTTTAAGCTTTTTTGAGTTTAGGACATATCATAAGTTTTACAAATGACTTCAAACTCAAATAATAAAGTGTCTAGATATTCTAATATAAGACTATGAAATTAGGTAGGGAAACATGATTGATGTTCTTCAACCTAGATTGGTCATCATCGCCTTCCCTAGTGGGAAACTCATATGCCTTTGGATATTCATGTTATTCCATGGGATTGTTGGTTGTAGTACTTCCTTGATCAACGCCTCTATCGTCCCAAGTCTACAAAATGGTTTTCAAAGATATGAGATCCTCTTCTAGGGTGATTAGGTTGAAATTTCATCTTGGGATCTTCATCTTATCCTCTTGTATAACGTGTACCCTCTTCAGGAAGAGTAGAGGATTTTGGAAAAAATTTAAGAAACACGTCCCTAGATCTTTGCATGCATATTAAAAAATGTTTTTGGATAGTTTTATGTTTTTCACTCTTTTTCTTTCTTTTTTGGTAGATTAAAACACCTACCCAACAATGGTGCCAAAAGGATGGTGGGCTTTATGTCTATTTAGTGAATTTTGTAGATCATAAATATGGGTTAATAAATTATCAATTTGATTTCCCGTCAACATATTTGTGGAAAGAGGGTTATCCCAAAAAGAGGGAGTGGAATACAAGGATAATTTTTCTCCATTTTCCATGTACACTTCTCAATGGGATAATATAGGAAGATTCATACATAGAGAAACCTCAAGGCTTTGATATCAATGAGAAGGAGTCCCATGTGTGCACATTAAAAAATACCTTGTATGGAATCAAATAGGAAATAAGCGTGGTATTCAAAAATCGATGGATACCTACAAAATATGGGATTCACCAAAAATGAAGCAGATCCCAACTTATATTTCAAATTTGTTAAGGTTGATCTACTTGTTTTGGTGTTGTATGTAGATGACATGTTTCTTACAAGTTCATAGTGTTCAACTTAAGCATAGTATTTCCACATAGGTCAAACACCTTAAGCAACCACTCAAATAAACAGATCACAAACCAACACCAATGTTTTGCATGGTTAAAAACTTCAGAGAGGTAAATAGTCCACAACCTCAACCAAACAACTACTTGAGGAAACATATTAATGCAAAAGAAAAAATAATTTGCATATTAGTTTCTCACAATCAATCATCAAGTGAATAACTCTCCATGCTCTTTAAATAGAGACCATGAGTCAATCAAGTGTTAAACCACAGATCACTAGGCACTAATATCGAAGTGAAGATGGACATCTAAATCACTGTATGTATAGAACATATCATGACTATTGTATTACATAAGTATAAATGCATACTGATGTGAACTGAAGAAACACTTTATGTAAAGACATATTAGAATAGGTTGATCTTAACTAACTCAAAAGTGTCTAAATATCCTAACATGCAGAATCTCATTGTGGCGTTAAGGAATATATGGTAGTCGAGTTCGAAATGAAGGACATTGGCATAATGAATTACCTCTTAGGGTTGGAGGTTTGGCAGAGACCAAGGGAGATTTTACTTGGGTAGGGTAAGCATGTAATCGAGATCCTTGTGAGATTTCAAATGGATGGATAAAAACCTATGGCCATGCCTATGATCACCAATCTAAAGAAGGTAATGACTTCAGATTCAGATAGGGTGGATCCCACGTTGTATAGGTAGTTGATAGGTTCTTTGATTTATCTTGTCAACAATATGCCAAATATATGTTTTGCAGTGAACACCTTAAGTTAGGTCATGGTGGAGTCGAGGCAGGATCATTGGGTAGCAACAAAACAAGTGCTCAGATACTTAAGAGGCACACTGGATTATGGATTGAGATTGTTACTGGGAATATGTCAATCAGTGCGGAAAACATTTGTTCCCCTAGCATGCATGGGATAGATCTATAACAAAAAACCACAATGATGCATCCTTCTCCTAGATAATTGAATTACTTGAATGTTTAAACTTTCCTTCCCTCAATGATGGAGGTTTTCCTTACATTAGGGATCCTTTGCGATCGAATGTACCTGCAAAGAGTATCAAGAAAAGACAAAAGGGTGAAAGAAATAAGACAATCCAAATATATATACTAATAGTCAAGGAAAAGAATAATAAACAAATGATATTAACACAAATCATTTATGTAAAACCCCGTTTTTGACCCCATTTGGATTAAAAATGTATATGATGTATATATTGTAATTAATCATGGTGTGGAGCTAAAGGCAAAATCCCCACCATCGATTTAACGTTTTATGTTCTAGCGATTAAAATCGTTGCCGATGGTATTTCGTGCTAGCCAGCACACTATACTTTTTGCATCATGTAAATATGCATTTTAATTAAAATACCCATAACCAGCTATGTCTATGCAACAAATAATGAGATGGGGGCATGATTTCCTAAGGATAAGGGGGGGGGGGATATTTAACCTTTGGGGCCAATGGGGAAAAGCCAAATGTTAAAGAGAGAACCCATGAAATAGTCAACTACCTTTCTTGTCTCATTCACCCAATCATTTAATTCTGCCAGAAATTGGTTGAAGTAGTTATTGCATGGGGATGGGAAGGGTATGGGAAAGGAAATTCGAATTTGGGGAAACACCCATTTTTGGGAAAAACTTTTTTGACTTTTGGGGCAAGTTAATACCCAAAATACATTCCCATTTGGTCATACACCCATGTTTTCCAGTTTTCCTCACCATTCTCCTTCATGCAGTTGAAGCTTCTTGTGTGTTCATCCTTCACGTTTGGAGTAATTTTCCTCATTTTTGCATGCCCATAAATTCATTTTGGTATTGTTCAGTAAGTGGGTAAGAAAGATTTACGTTTTTCCTGCATTTTCATGGATTCTTCAATGGCTAGGAACCGTTTTTACGTTGCTGAGTGGCCAAGAAGCTAGATTCACGTTTTGGGGTTTATAGAAGTCGTTTTGGCTCCCGTATTTCCATAGTCTCCTTCAAAAATCAGAAATATGATTTGGGTTTTTGCAGAGGTCAATTTTGGCTCTATGGTGTCATTGAACGATTGTTGAGATCGTATTTCTCTCCTTGGTGTTTTCCTCCATCTGTAAATCCATTTTTGGGTTTCCCAACGTTTTTCTAAAGACAAGCAATTGGTATTTTGTTGTATGTGCACCCTTTCCTTGGTCTGAGTTGTTATGCTCCTTGATTTGGTTTGAATCCAGTTAGGAGTGGAAGAGGTAAACTGCTTGATAACTCTAGAGCATGAGGGACCTCATTAAGGGATCTTGAGGGCTGAATTATTCCTTACTGCACATCTTGGATAACACTAGAAGGGAATACATAGCATGAGGGACTGTACAATAGAGAAGGGGATGATTCCTTGTGTTGGGTGTGTACGTGTTGGGAAATCCAAGTCAGATCTTGTGTAGGTGTCCATAGCTCTATGGTTGAGCTCACTAGCTTAGAAAACAAGCCACTTTACATCCCCTTGGCAGTCTGATAAACCCAAACATAGCTTTGGCTTGACTGAGTTTTGACATATCTTTGGCTATGTGTGAGCCTGCTTAGTTTCCTTTTCCTTGGGGAATCATGCCCAGCTTGGGGGTGGCAGTGATGTTGAGAGATCAATGAGAACACTAGCCTATGGTTGGGTGGAACGTTGCAACAACATAGCTGGTTGCAGGAAGCTTCATTCGAAGATAAGTATTCTCATGTAATTACCCATGCAACTGTATTGTTTATATGAATTATGATGAGCATGCTCCTTATGTTGAACGTATGTTTGCTTCCGCTATAATGTTGATTAATGATGTTAGACAATGCATAATTGCATCTTTTACTTCAACGTAATTTTATGTTTACGTTTATGGGTTTAGTTTCCCATCCTGTTAGTGGTAATGTCGCATCCTCTTACCTGTAAAAGGGTGGGGACATGACAATTTATGGAAAAGGAGAACATATTTGTGTTGATAATGAAAAGAGCAAGAAGCTACAATCGAATCCTTGACAATGAAGCTTCAATCTCACAATAATTTCAATGTCACTCTTACATACACTCTACAAGCTTTGACAAGCCTCACTCACAATGACACTTTATTACCTCCTACACTAGCTATGATTCCAGTAGCATGAAGATGCTCTCTTGGTCTCCCCCTCACATGGTCTATGTATCTTTATTTTATAGGAAAAATGAATCCCAAAGGGGTTGATATATTTTGAGAGTAATGTAGGGAATGATCCTTAGAGGATAGGAGTTCAAGTTCCACCTATCCCAAATAGTTGGGATCATCCTCCATGAGGAATTTCGTTTAGAAAGTTCTTGAATCTTGTCTTTTTTGCCCTTTTTTCCCTGCTGGCACTCTCTGAAATATGGTTAAGTACGTCATCTCTCCTTGTGATCAGGCTACAAGTACCATCAATGTAATTTTTCAATGGACAAGAGGCGTTAGTCCTGTTTGACACCCTGTTCCAAGAGGAAAGGTGCATCATACTACCTAGAATTGAACATCAATTCCCCCAAAAGATAGTCTAGCCAAGGGACTTTAAGGGAACAATCATTAAGACATTTTTTGGGTCTAACAGATTTCCCCCCAAAGTATGAAGCTGGAAGAATGTGATAGGTGAAATGATTTTCTAGATATGGTTTCAATATCAGAGGCAAAGGAGTGGTGAGTAAAGACTTGACACAAGCCCAATCTACCAACTATCTGACTCAAACATGGTTGAGGACCAATACACTGCAAATCCATGTATAATGTCCATGTCATGGCTACCGAAAATACACTGTAGATACATGATTAACAAGAATCAAATCAATACATGACTATGGAACATGCAAAGTAGATCCATGTTATATTGACTCAAAACTGGAACATAGCCACCAGACATACAATGTGGATCCATGTCATGACTTCAAACAATACACCATCGCAACCTGAAGATAGGAGCATATTCAAGTGAATACCTAACCATTCAGGGTATGCATTCCAATATCAAACGATACGATTTTATCCATGTGAATAGATGTCCTGATGTCGAACATGGTAGAAACCACTTTATTACCGGTCATTGATGTATATCATTAACAAGCATGAGGGATATCACCATTGATGTCAATGATTCCCAAGGTATCTTAGTAAATTCCCCTGAATGTGAATAGAGAATTTGAAGTCGAACACTCGACAAAATCTTCCAATCAGAGGCCACTGTTGAAAGTGGGGAAACCTACCATTGAGGCATGCAAGCTTCAAGGTACTTGATTGGTTTTTAAGGATGATTCCCGGATGATGTGTTGATGTCGATGGGAATAGACTCTTCGAAGGAGGTCCATGGTGTTTCCCCCATCATCGATATGAAACTTGGAACAAAAATGATGTTGAAGTGATGAAAACCATAGGACTGATTCAAATGTGATTGAATCGAAGGAAGGTAAGGAAACTGTAGAAGTAGAAAGTAGTGGATGTTTCCCTTAAACATTAAACGGAATGAAAATTTACTTGGAAGAATTGACTCAATGAGGTAGAGACCAAACTTAATGCAAGGGAAGGATGATGCATTCTTTGAATTGACTCATAGGAGTTAAATGACTCATGAAAGTGGATCGACTCGGTGACAAGATGAATACCCAACTATTTGAAATGAAAATGCAAACAGGTTCCATGTTAAAGGGTGGACTATGAGTTGTTATTAATACAAATTAAATATGTTCCCCATTCCCTTAATTTCCCCATCACAACGAACGAGTACCTATTTTATTTTTAACGAGCTTAAAAAGGGTAACAAACGCTCGATGTAGCTTATCAAGTGATGAGTCCATTCTCATATGTTTTATGAACTCGAGAAAGGAGAGGTTCACTCCCAGAAAGGGTCCTTTAACATTTAATTTTATGAGTTCAAAGAAGGTAAACTCAGTCGTGGTTTCATATTTAGAGAGTCTGAAATGACTAAGAAGACTCCAGGTGAACTTTTTCATAGAATTAGTCCCAAAGGTACGAAAACATATAAACTGATACCTAGGAGAACTCTTCTAGTTGTGATAAACTAGAGTGTACCTTTTTTGTCAGTGAGTCTAGTCGGTCCCAAAAAGGGGTAAACTATAACCGACTAGATGACCTTTCGAATACTTTTACAAGCATGAAAGAATCAAGCTTGCTTGGTGAAATTTTCATGTTTAAAGAGTCTTGAAAGGAGCTTAAATTTATTTTCCTTCATAAGGGTTTATTTATCCATTTTAACGAGTCTGTAAAAGAATTAAAAGCACCCTCGATACCTCTTCACAGGGTATTTAACAAGCACACCAAAGGTATAAAAGACGCTCGGTAATTTTTCAACTTACACTAGAGTGCAAAAAAGACAAAAAGAAACTCACTCGTAGCCAAGAAGATCCAACGATACCTTGAAATCTCCAAAAACAATGTTAGAACATTTTTACCGTGGAAACTATAGAAGAACATGAAGAAAAACCCTAAATATTTAATTATTCCCCTAATTATTTTCAATAAAAAATTAAAAATAACATACAAATAGTGGAATAGTAAATATTTTTTACCATTGTGTTTTACTATTGAAGTTTGGGTAAAACTTGTTCTTAAGAGAGGATTTTGTTGTGGAGATTCCGAGAGCTACGAGCCTCCTCTAATTGAACCGTTTGGACCAGGTAATAACTAACACTTAGCCCTTCATTTTCATGGTTCATTTTTTAGTTTTTATCTCATTTTTTGGTGTTTGGGGGATATTTTCCTAAGGGGAATAACATGCACAAAATGAAGCTCTCCCCCCTTTTGGTAGGTGTGTAGGCGCACCCCTCGAAAGGGGAAAGAGCATCAAAGGTGCTATGTTCCTTAGGAAGAACTGTGATGTCACTGTTCCCTTGGGAAAAGAGCGTCAATAGTGAAGTCCTCCTCAAAAACCAAAAAACAAGCAAAAAATTTGAGTTTTCTCTTGATATGGAGTCTAATGGGTGTCTTATGGGTGTTCCACAAATATTCGACTCACAAGATTGTGATTTGGAAAGAATGGGAGCATGAGCTTGATAATGCCCAAGCGACGAATGATCCCATGATCGTGAGAGCCTTAAGGGACTGTGGGCTCCTGAAATACTTCAGGGTCCCAGGAATGAGGGCCCATGTGCGGTTATTGGAATACCTGATCTAAATGTGGGATCCAGACCAACAACATTTTCAGGTCGGGAGTCATGTGTTGACTATTGATGTCAAGGAAATCTATTTCCTGATCAGACTATTCCAAAGGGGGAGTCCGGTGTCACTTACAGGAACCAGGGTTGGAGAGATTTTCGTGGATGATATTATAAACGAGTATTATGTGGTCGAGACTAGGTCCCAATGAGAAAAAATACCTACAAAATACATTGTAGACAGACCTTTGAGGACCATGGACTTCACAATAGAGAAGGTAGCAGGCAGCAGGGATTCCCACTAGAATACCCATGCACATATGTTGTATGCGTTGGAGTGTATGGATCCCACCATATTCAACTAGAGTTAGCAGATGCTGGTAAGCCTCAAGAATCAGTTGAAAAATTGTTGAAGGGGTGAGCTGAAGCAATTCCTCTACGGGGCAGTGGTGGTGTCCTTCTTCATAGAGCAGGTGACATTGATGTGACTGCATGTGCCTTTGAACAGTTTGGATGTTGAGGATCCTAGGATGTTGAAATGGGTCGAGGCCATGGCTCGGCATGGAGGTGGTGGAGGACCCACTATCACATATGGTGTAGTTTTTTTCCGTTGGCTACAAGGCCAACTATTGATGGTTGGAGACTAATCCTATTTAGGAGTTGACTTTAGGGGTGACCCTGATCTCCCGTTACCCAAGGGAAATCAGTGGGATGACCGAGGTGAGAAGAATACCATTCCATGTGTTTTTATTTTGTGTTAAATTTCATTTTTTTTGTATTTTGATTGATACTAAGACAAATAATATTATGTGCAGACATAGGAACTTCCCATCGAGCAGGATCCTCACCCATCGAGAGGTGAGGGGAAGTAAGGGATATGGTTTTCAGGAATGTGGAGGTTGAAGAATAGATCCAATATATTGAAGACAACCTTCACTAGTTAACTGTAGTATTTCCCTATTGAAATATTGTAACTTCAAAGAATATTCTAAATGTATTTTACTGATGTAACCCATGGGAGATGTCTAATTCCTCCATCGAGATGTTACTATTATATTTGGTCATAATAGAGTCATGAGGTATAACCTCCATTGTAAGTTGGGTCAATAGTACCCTCTTGAATATAATATAATATTTTTTTTGTGTCTTCCTAGGTGATATCAACCGAGTAAGTTTGTTGGGACTGACTTGTTAAGGTAAAATTCAAGTGACAGAAAGAGTATAAATAGAGGAGTTGTGTTCATCATTTGAACACACACCCACTTGTGTATAGTGCATAGGAGAGACAAAGAGACATATATGCAAGGGGGAAGAGCACCTGTTTGGGTTTTTATCTTTGTACTCTTGATACATCTATATAGAGGGAGTTTTGTTGGGTTTTCTTCCACTTAAGGGTTCCCAGGATAAATTTGTGTCTATCGTGTGACTATGTTTCTTTTAGTGATCCTGCATATTGTATTGTTGTGAAATTTAATTGAATACTAATGATATCTATATGAGGATATGAAATATTAACATGGTATCAGAGCTAGCCTGAATAGAACAACTTTCACAAGGTGAAACTCTCTCTCCTCTCCTTCCGGTAAGAAATTAGGGTTTCTGTCAAAGTTAGAATTTTGGAGATATGATTGCATAGGAAGTTGTTCCTCCATAGAACGCATATATTAAGCCCTGGATCGAATTTTTTGAGTGGTTATATCTCTGGGAAATTCAAGCCCTAGTTTGGATTTGGACAAGAAAAATACAGAAAACAAGAGAACCAAAAAACTCCAGAAATTGCAGATCAAAATCTCGCAAGTCAATTTTGAAAGGTGAAGACTTGGAATCTCCAGAAATAAAGTGTACCAATCAACTCACCTCAGTCAAGCGCATCTCCTAGTAAGGTCGGTTTTTCATTTTGAGAAATTTCATTTTTTAATGACCTCCTAGATAAGATGGCCCCAAGCACTAATCTTGAGGACAAGCTAGAAGGCATAGAAAACTTTCGAGCATGGAAATATAGGATTGGCCTCATTCTTAGAGAGAATGATCTTGAAAAATACATCAAAGTTGAAGTTGCAGAACCAGAAGAAGATGAAGCTAAGGAGAGGCATAAGAAGGACCTAATTAGGGATATGGGGATCATTGTTGTTCTATCAAATATCACTTAATTCCTCAAGTCTCATCCAAAGAGACTCCTAAGGAAATGTACGATTCCCTATCCAGAATGTATGAAGGAAGGAATATCAACAGAAACATGAATTTGAGAGCTCAATTGAAAAGCACCAAGATGAGTAAAGGGGAATCCATTCAAGACTACTTCACAAGGGTATCCCAGTTCAAGGAGAAACTAGAAGCCATTGGAGACTCCCTTGATGAATATTAACTAGTGATGACTGATCTCAATGGTCTCACTGGAACTTGGGATTCTTTCATCCAGACTATGTGTGCCAAAAAGGAAAGCATGAAATTTGACATTGTATGGGAAGACTACATCCAAGAGGATGCTATAGTAGCCAATAGAAAATATCTAATTAAAGAAGATGATCAAGCCCTAGCCACCCATACCAAAAGAGGAAGAAGTAAATCTAACTTCAAGAAGGTAATCCATAAGGAGTCTTGACCTCCCAAGAGGTTCCAAAGGAGAATAGAAAACAATCATAGAAAATACTACTCACAATTTCAATGTTACAATTGTCACAACATAGGACACATTGCTAGAGAGTGTCCATTGAAGAAAGAAGAATATAAGAAGAACAACAACAAAAGGCATCATGCACATCTAGCTGAATATGAGGATGAAGAAGAAGAAGAAGGAGGACCCTGAAGAAAACGAGCAAAAGAAGAAGATGCAGAAGTATGTATTATTCTCTACACTCTTTGAGTCTGTGACACCTGGAGATGATACATGGCTTATTAATAGTGGTGCTTCAAATCACACGATAGGACAAAATAAAACTCTGTCAAGACTTGAAGAGAAGAAATATCCTCATAAAGTATATTTAGGAGATGACTATCAACATCCTATCAAAGGTATTGGTGAAGCAAACTACAATCTTGACTCTAGAACTTCCATGAGGATGAAGGAAGTCTTATATGTACTAGGTTTGAAGAAGAACTTACTTTCAATCTCAACATTCGATAATAAAGGGTATAGGGTTGCATTTATAGATGGACAAGTACTTATGTGGCCAAAAGGAAAATCAATTGAAGATGCATTTCTCATTGGTGAAGAAGAAGGAAGATTATACAAACTCAAAGGAAATTCAGAAACAACACTTGTTCATGAGACCACTAGGTCAAGTGAACTATGGCATAGGAGGATTTCTCACATAAACTATAAGGCACTACCCTATGTGAGAAAAGTAGTAACGGGTTTATTAGATTTGAAGATCGATCATGAAGGCACTTGAAAAGGATTTGAAAGAGGAAAGAATATCAAGAATCCATTTCAAAGAGTGAAACAAAGACTAAATGTACATTGGAACTAATTGACTTAGATGTATGTGGTCCAATTCCCTCCACATATTTGAGTGGTTTTGAATATTATGTTACATTTATTGATGACTTGGATATATTTCTTGAAAACAAAGGATGAGGTATTTGGAAAATTCAAGGAATTCAAAGCCTTAATAGAGAATCATTTAGAAAAAAGGATCAAGACACTCAAAATATACAATAGTGGAGAATATAACTCAAAGGAATTTGAGGCATTTTGCAAAGAAGATGGAATCAAGAGGGAACTAACCGCTCCCTACAATCCTGAACAAAATTGTGTTGCAGAAAGAAAGAATAGGACTATTATGGAATCAATAAATACAATGATACATGATCAATATCTCCCTGTGCATCTATGGGTTGAAGCAACAAGAACAATAGTTTATGTGCAGAATAGATTATCTCATAGTGCCCTTGGATTTAAAACTTCTGAAGAAATGTACATGGGAAAGAATCCTGAAGTGAGACATCTCAAGATATTTGGTTGTCCAGTATATGTTCACATTCCAAAAGAAAAGAGAACCAAGTTGGATCCTTTTAGAAAGAAGGGAATATTTATTGGATACTGTGAAGTCTCCAAATCCTTCAGGATGTACATTTCAGGATTACATCGCATAGAGATTAGTAGGGATGTAACATTTGATGAAGAAGAAGCTCTCAAAATATCCCAAAAGTGTTAGCATGAAGAAGTACATGAAGAGGATGTACCTCCCAAAAAAGTAGAAGTTGCACCCTTTCCTTAAAGTGAAACATCATAAAACCATTATATGTTACAACCTCATGAACCCCCTACTATGGACATATCATGAAAGAGAAATCCTGCTTGGGTAAGAGAAATGATACAAGAAGCAGAGAAGCATGGAGCTCCAGAAGGCTCCACAAGAATAAGAAATATATCAAAGCCATTCTCTAGATAGATCAAGAACCTACCAGTTATGAAGAATATGTACATAAGAAAGAATGGGTGGAAGCAATGACAAAATAATACCAATCAATAATGAAGACTAAGGTTTTGGATATAGTACCCAAACCTGAAGGAAAGAGTGTGGTATCTTCCAAGTGGATCTACAAGATAAAACATGCAGTTGATGGGAGCATTGATAAATACAAGGCAAGGTTTGTGGCTAGAGGATTCTCTCAGAAAGAGGGAATTGAATATGAAGAGACATTTCCGCCAGTAGAAAGATAAACTTCCATCAGGACCATCATGGCACTTGCATCCATGATGAAGTGAAATCTACACCAGATGGATGTGAAGACACCCTTCTTGAATGTTGTTATTGAGGAAGAAATGTACATAGAACATCCACACAGATTTGCAGTTGAAGACATACAAACGTATGTAAGTTGATGAAGGTTATGTATTGACTAAAGCAAGCTCCTAGAGTGTGGTATGGAAGGATAGATAGCTTCTTGATGAGATTGGGATTTACAAAGAGTAAAGTTGATCCTAACCTTTACTTTAAGGTTATGGATGATGAATCTGTCATATTATTACTATAAGTGGATGACTTATTTCTGATAGTAAATGAGAAACAAATTGTAGATTGCAAGAAGAAGCTTGTTGAATAATTCAAGATGAAAAATCTTGGATTGATGCACTATTTTCTAGGCCTAGAAGTATGGAAGAGGCCAGAAGGAATCTTTCTCAACAAGGGAAAGTATGATGTGGAAATCTTTAAAATATTTGATATGTTGGATTGTAAAGCCATGGCCACACCCATGGATACCAACTTGAATTTGTTGTCTGATGAATCATCAGAGTTAGTATATGTGACTCAGTATAAACATATTATTGGGTTGTTGATGTATCTGACGAATACTAGGCCATATATATGCTTTGTTGTGAATACCATGAATCGGTATTTAGTTAAACTAAGATGTGTTCACCTGATAGATGCAAAGCATGTGATGAGGTACCTGAAAGGTACGATAGACTTTGGACTATACTATGATAGAGATCATGACTACATATTGTATGGATATACAGATTCGAATTGGGCAAGAAGTGCCTCGGATAGAAAGAGCACCTCAGGTGGATGTTACTGTTTGGGATCCGCCACAATCTCATGGTTTAGCAAGAAGCATTCTAGTGTTTCTCTCAACACAGCTAAAGTAGAGTATATAGAAGCTTGTTCTGCTAGCTATGAAGATATATGGATTTGGAATTTGATGTCAGGTCTATTTCATCTGAATCTGGACACTATTGTGATTCTATGTGGCAACCAGAGTTGTATAAAGAGGACAAAGAACCCAGTGTTCCATGATAAGTCAAAGCACATAGAAATCTGGTATTTTTATATACGGGGCATGATACAGAAGGGAGATATAAAGCTCCAGTATGTGAGTACCGATGAGCAAGTTTATTATGTGTTGACCAAGCCTCTATCTCTAGTAAAGTTTGAATACTTTTGTAAAAAGCTTGGTGTAGTTCGAAAATATCTTCCTCATAAGGAGGAACAATGATGATGATGTTACAGACTTTCCTCACAAGGAGGAATGCTGATATGGACCCTCCTCAAAAAGGGGAGCAGGTTGGTGATATGGACCCTCCTCGAAAAGGGGGAGCAGGTTGGTGATATGGACCCTCCTCGAAAAAGGGGGAGCAGGTTGATGATGTGGACCCTCCTCGAAAGGGGGAGGAGGTTGATGATGTTGTAGTGGGATTTTATCATCCCTAGATATTAGTCCTAAAGTGATCTGTATAATTTTGTCTCCATGAAGTGACAAGATTGCATCATCCTTGGACTTATGTCTTAAAGTGAGAGGGATTGACCATCTCGTAAGTGGCTCAGGATTTCATCATCCTTGGACTTATGTCCTAAAGTGAGAGGGATTGACCATCCCGTAAGTGGATCAAGATTGCATAATCCTTGGACTTGTTTCCTAAAGTGAGAGGGATTGACCATCCCGTAAGTGGCTCATGATTGCATCATTCTTGGACTTACATCCTAAAGTGAGAGGGATTTACCATCCCATAAGTGGCTCAATATTGCAACATCCTCGGACTTATGTCCTAATGTGAGAGTGATTGACCATCCCATAATTTGCTCAGGATTGCATCAACCTTCGACTTATGTCCTAAAGTGAGAGGGATTTACCATCTCGTAAGTGGGTCAGGATTGCATCGCCCTTGGACCTCTTTCCAAAAGTGATAGGGATAAATCATCCCATAATTGGATCATGTGTGCTGCGGGTTATAATGTTTCTTATGATGTTATTGATTGAAAGATCAAGTACAGATGTAGATGATGAAAGTATTGATCAAAATATCAATTATGGCTACAGATAATGATGTTGATCGAGTGATGGAGTGTTGCAAAGGATTGAGTGATCGAGTGATGCAAAGGATCGATTGATCGAGTGCTGAAAAGGATTGAGTGATAGATTGTTGTAAAGGATCGAGTGATCTAGTTCTGTTGAAGATAAAGATCAACAATGAATACTGATCAAGTGTTGTTGTAAAGGATCAAGTGATTGAGTGCCGCAAAAGATAAAGACTCAGTTCTATCGAATATCATGTTCCAGCACTTAAGATGCCCAATAACTTCTCCAATTACTAATGACTGTTGAAAACTTCCAATGACGTATAGATGTATCACCTTAATGTTGTTACAAATGCTCTCTCTCCATGCTCCTATAGTTAATGATGTTGTTGTCAGTAGAATTCTCTTCTCGTTAAGGGGGAGTGTTGAAATATTGTAACTTCAAAGAATATTCTAAATTTATTTTATTAATGTAACCCATGGGAGATGTCTTATTCCTTCATCGGGATGTTACTATTGTATTTGGTCATAATAGATTCATGAGGTATAACCTCGATTTTCGGATCAATAGTACCCTCTTGAATATAATATAATATTGTTTTGTGTCTTCCTGGGTGAATTCGGCCCAGTAAGTTTGTTGGGGTCGACTGTTAGGGTAAGATTCAAGTGACATAAAGAGTATAAATAAAGGATCTGCGTTTGTCATTTGAACACACACTCACTTGTGTATAGCGCATAGGAGAAAGAGAGAGACATATCTGCAACGAGGAAGAGCACCTGTTTGGGTTTTTATCTTTGTATTCTTGGTACATCTATATAGAGGAATTTTTGTTGAGTTTTCTTCCCCTTGAGGATTTCCCAGGATAAATTTATGTTTATATTATGATTGTGTTTCTTTCACTGATCTTGCATATGATATTTTTGTGAAATTGAATTGAATACTAATGATATCTAGTTGAGCATATGGAATCTTAACATTCTCGACATTTCAATTGATGATATTCCTAGGCACTATCAAAGCCATACTACAGGAGTGTCTGGGTGCTTTGGGAGGTTACTTCGCTGAGTGGCCTGTGTCGTGATGTGATATAATGAGAATGGGGATTAGTCTAGAGTGGCTTCCTCATTTTTGTATTGTATTTATATTGAAAGGTTCGAAGCTTCATATTTTTCCCCTCCTATGTACTATAGACTTAATAGCTCCATATTTTGAGTGGAATGGAAACTTATGGCTCCAGTTTGTATCTCAGTATCAATTTATATACAAAACTTTTTATTTAAACATATATGTGTGTGTGATGTGTTATGCATATCAATGACTACTTATGCGTTTATGTGATTTTATGCATGTAATCAAAACTTAAAATGAACTTCAAATATGAGCCATATACCAATCCAAACCATAATTTTCCAGTGAATCGGCTATTGTGTTTAAATTTCTTGGGATGAGATGGTAGGAAACATGTTTAAAAGACCTCTCCAAAATCGAAACTTTTCGAAATGTATAAAGGAGTAGGGGGTGCCAGATAGTGTAGACTCGGTTTAACTAATGTACAAATAACTCTAAATCTAAGTAAACCCTAATTTGACTTACATCATTAGCTAGAGCTTTAGTCAACAAACCAATCACTGCATGGTACTCTGCAAGATTGTTTGTAGCGGTACCAAAACAAGTTTCTTCTGAGTTCATCAAATCACTGGTAGGGAAATACAATACCCAAGATGTCGATGCAAGATTCAAGGTCTAATGAATAGTACCATCCACAATGCCAAAATAAGTGGTCATATGCTCATTTTAAACATAACACTACATAAGCAGTCTTACCTAAGACACATCTTACATTCACACCAAATTCACACTTCAAACTATACACAACACTCTATAAACACTATATACAGAAAACCTATGCTAGATGACCTAAGCATAGTATTTCTTGAGGTAGAGCTCATTTCAGGGCTCACCCAGTGGTATTCCATCATAATCTATAAACTCATAAGATATATTTTCTAAGACTCGACTAACAATGTAGGAACCATGCCACATGGATTCCAACTTTCCACCTCCCAACTTATCATGTTTCTGGTCATCTGTCAAGACCAAGTCACCTTCGTTGAAGAGGTGAGGTTGAATGGATCTATCATACTGAGCTTCAATTCATCAGTTATGCACCTCATTTTCCAAGGTAGAATCTCAATAGGTCTCATCGAGCTTGTTCAAGTATAGGAATCGTTCTTCCTCTGGAGTCGTATTGGGTAGAAATTCTACAGAAAGCTTTAGAGAAGGGATTTCACATTATATCGGGGGAGTGGAATCTAGCCCATACACCAACTGGAATGGTGTGAAGCAGGTGGATGTTTTAACGGTATTCCTATAGTCCCATAAAGCGGAAAATAATTGTAATTTCCAACTGAATTTGGCCTTCCCTGCCATTTGTTGAAGCATGGTTTTCAACACTTTGTTGATGGATTAAACTTGGTCATTGGCTTGAGGGTAGTAGGGTATAGAATTAACATGATGAAAACCTAGTTTGGCACTCAGTTCTAACATCATTTTATTTTGAAAATGTGAACCATGATTGGTCACGATAGCTTGAGGTACTTTGAATCTAGAGACGATGTGATTAAAAAGGAATAGGGAAATATTTTTTCCATCTTCAGCACATGTAAGCATAGCCTCATCCCACTTTGTAAAGTAATCCACATCTACAATGATGTAACCGTGCCCCTCAATTGAGGTAGGATTACAGTGCATGAAATCAACGCCCCATTTCGCAAAGGGACCAACAGCTATGATGGGATGCAAAGGAGAAGGGTGGGTGCTTTTTTTGGATGTGAAAATTTGACAGGCCGGAAATTTTTTTATGGCTTCCATACAATCTTTGAAGATCAAGGGCCAAAACTACTCAGCGTGTAAAATTTTCTAGGAAGTAGCCATCCCAAAAATATTTCTGCTTTTTTGTGAGTTAAGCAACACCGCCAGATTGCATCAATGCCACAATGGTACAATGTATCATTGATTATAAGATAGTACTTGGTGTGATGACAAATACGATGACATTTGTCTCGAGTATTGTTAGGCTGGAAGCGTTGATTTTGTAGATGGAGAATCAAGTCTCCATACCAAGGCTCATATGTACTAATGAAGAACAATTATTCATATTGTAATGAATCAAAGGGTTGTGTATCCTCAATAATACGAGGAAGGTCACACATGAGTTTTGCAATGAGATGGGACTGCTTGGAACTAGATTTTGCAAATTCTAACGCAAACTCCTGGAGGATAACAATCCAGTGAGATTATTTTCCCCCAATCACTTGATGAGTCAAGATGTAATACATGGGGTTAGAATTTGCATATACTATGGTTGTACGAAGTAGAATGCAGTGACAAAATTTTTAGACCATGATGACCGTTGCCAGAGCTAACTTCTCCACATGCGAATAATGGGTTTCAGATTCAAGAAGACTCTTACTAAGGTAGTAAATCACATGTTCATGGTCATGTACATCTATTTGAACTAGTACCATGCTGGGTGGTTAATGATGCAGCCACGTACAAGGAGTAATCCCAGGTATAATTGGGTGGTTACAGGACCAGTGCATGTGTAATGGTGTGTTTGAGAGTGTTGAATGCATGTTGTGCAAGGTCATCCCAAAAAAAGGGTGTGTCATTTTTTAATAGACGCATGAAACCATGGGTCTTTTCAGTGTAGTTTCATACAAAATGACACAAAATGTTTTCCTTCCCTTGCAAACTTTGAAGCTCAGTAACATTTGTAGGTGGGGGTAGGGACATGATGGCTTCATTTTTAGTGGGTTTATATGGATGTTATCCTTGGAAACGATGAAACCAAGCAGTCTTCCAGTATCGACACAAAAAAACACATTTATGTGGATTCAACTATATGTTGTAATGGTGGCATCTGAGAAAAATGGCTCTTAGATTGTCAACATGATGGTCCCAATGTTGCAAGTGGGAAGGAAAATCATCAAGATAAGGTTCCACAATGTGTTTGATGTCATGGAAAGCATAGGAAATAACGGGTTGGAAGGTAGCTCCAGCGTTCTTTAAGACAAAAGGTAACTTCTTGTAGGAAAACGTCCCCCATGGGAAAATGAAGGTCATTTATGTTGATTGGAAGGGATTGTCTCTATTTGATTATATCCAGAAAATTTATCCATGAATGAGAAGATGACGCTTTCAATGCAGTTATCGATGATTTGATCGATGTAAGGAGTAGGGAAATTGTCCTTAGCACAATCCCTAATGAGGCCCCAGAAATCAATACAAACCCTAATTGTTCCCAGTTTTTTTGTTCACAAGGACAATATTAGAAACCCATTTTGCTAATGGTATGGGGTAGATGAACCCATCCTTAAGAAGTTTCTCAATTTCTTCTTAATGGTTTTGTCTTTCCGTGGATGAACCTGACGTAATTTCTGATGGACCGATTTGGCATCAGAGTAACTCCTAATCTCATGAACCACGATCGAAGAGTCTATCCCTAGCATTTCCTCATACATCCAAGCAAAAATGTCTCTAAATTTCTTGAAAAGGATCATATAATACCTAAGTTCTGAAGAAGAAGAATTTTGGCCTACTTGGATAATATCTACAACTCTGGGATTCACTGGTATATCGACTAAAGCGGTCTTAGTAATATTACTCAGATTACCCTTGGAATCAACATCATGGATGAGTACTTATGAGCAGTTACAATATCATATGAAACCATCGTTTCAAAATGGTCTTCTACCATATGGTAATCGGGAAGGAAAGAGGATCGATGATGATGGTATTTCGAGGGAATCTCTTCTACATGAATTCCATGATTGGTTAATCGGATGGAAGAATTTGCAAAAGATAATCTAGATATGGGAGGGTTCTAACCAATATGGTAGGTGATAAGTGTCAGATCCCACCAAAAGATGATCATTAATGGTGGGGTCGTTGGTTGACTTGATAGCCTCGTAAGTTTCTTTGAAATGAGTAACCGAAGTTGAATCAAAAATTGATTTTCCTTTGTCTAAAGTGTCATGACTCTTAGAGGAGATCATGTTCATAGAAGCAGTCTTAGTAGGGGTCGGAGGATTAGCTAATGGAAATATTCCCATGAGTGAGGAATATTTAAGAATACATACCCTTATGCTTTAGTGCCATGGGGTCATAGAAGCTAAAAGAAGGACATTATTCATAGAATTAGAACTCAATTCTGGGGAACAAAACTCTAATTGATCGATCATAACCATCTTACCCTATAATGGGAACTGGACTATTCAGAACACAGATGAGGTAACAACCTACATATTGTAGAACCAATTCCTACCCAAGAGAATATTGTAGTCTAATGGAGGATCGACAACTTTGATTTGAATGGATGTCAATTTTCCCCTTAGTTCAACCTGCAGGGAGGGAAGTAGTCCATAAGGCTGAAAACCATGACCATCAAAGGCCTTCAAAGTGGTAGGTGAAGGATTGATCTTAGGAGATCCAATATCTCTCCAGCATGACATAGACATGACAAAAGTCGAGGCACCTTTGTCTAACTCAGTATGATGGACTTTCTTCCCAATAAATTTCGTAGATAGTTGAAAATCTAATTGATGGGAGAGTCTCGACTTAAAATCATCTAGTTTAAATATGATAACATTATTATTTTTAGGATCCATAGCTCCGATAAATGACAACAATTTTTCCCTTTGTGTAGGGAATTTTTGGAGTACTTCGAGGGTAGACATAGCACATGGTGCTTGGGTCAAATATTCGACTACATTGTATTATTGAGCAGCCCGTGCACTAGGGTTAAATACCAATTTTTGAATTGAACTCTTTTCCAGCCGAAAAATAGTGTCGAGGACAGGTTTTTAAATATGAATATCGTTGGTAGGTGGAGGACTAGATACTGTAGGCTTATCAGATGGAGTGTTATTGTCTTTATTTTCTGGAGGTGGGTCATATGCCTAGGATCTAGTAGTAAGCTTAATCGTTCACTAGACATCATTTTAACCTCATTTATAGAGGATGAGGAAAACCCATGGAAATATTGATGGTATATCAACTATTTCTGGGTAGGGAAAAGATTAGTCAAGACTATTGGGGTGGGAGATTTTTTTAAGAATTAGTTGACCCCTTTACACCGAGGACATTCCTTGGTGATGTGGTCACCTCCACATATGTTGCAAGGAAAATTTAATTTTCTCTTGTTCTTGGATTCAACATCGGGGTTTTGTGTTTTATTTCTCATTTGCTTATTTTCAAACTTTTTTTATTTATTCTTTCCTTTCTTCTTCGTTCCCAAATATTTTGAGGATTGAATGGAATTTACCTCAGTAGAGGAAACAAGAGGAGGGGTAGTTTTGGGATTTGTGGTGGATTGGATAGAAGGTTGGTTTTTCTTTTTCAAGGATTTAGTTGTTGGTTGTGTCTGAAAATATCCAAGAACACCATCAATGGGTGGCTCTATTGAAGGTCTTGAGGGGTCCGAAGTTGGATGGGGAGCATGCGGGATCAAATCATAAAGAGTACCTGACTGGGAATAAACCAAGACTAGGTACTAAGCTGGGCTAATGTAATGTTCTCCGATGACGACACCCCCCATGGAAACATCCTGAGCAATAGGCGAAAGAAAATACTTAGTAAACCAATCAGTAAGTAATTGCTCTGGAATAGATGCTTTAATCACCTTGTAGCATCATCTCCACTCATCTATATGATTATATATATGAGTGGAAGTGGTCTAATGGAGGGATGTTAAAATATCCATACTCGTTTCTTACCAGAATGGAAGTTGAAAGTATGTTAAAAATGCCATTGCTAAGGTGTTAAAATCCCAAAAAGAGTGTTGAGGTAATTCTATATACCACTTGGTGGTGGTTCCAGTGAAATTCCTTTGAAATAATCTCAAATGGATCGAAACATCCATTAAAGATTTGGACGAACACCATAAATGATAATTCATTACGTGGTTCTTTGGGTCCTCACCAGCTTTGCCATCAAACTTAGGTATATCCAAAGGAAATTTCACTGGAATAGCATGCCATGAAGGATTGTGATGAATAGGATCATTGATCAAACACGACAAATATAGCAAATCAAGTGTATCCAGAAAGGGAATTTGTTGATTTGGTTGTGGATACTGGTAGTATTGATAAGGAATTTGAATACCAATAGGGTCATAAGCAGATTCATAAACTATAATCGATGATCCTCAAATCACAGGCGGGTTACGTTAAGGTTAGATTCCAAATTTGTTTCCTGATAGTCCCCCAGGTGAGTCCCCAAGTGGTGGTCCTCCATATGGTGGCCCTCCAACTGGTGTACTTCCAGGTGGTGGACCTCAAAGCAGTGGACCTCCAGCTGGTGGACCTCCAGTTGGTTGACCTCCAAGCGATGGACCTCCATACAGAGGACCTCCAGGTGGTGGTCCTCCATAGGGAGAAACTCTAGACGAAATTCCTCCATATGGGGGGCCTTTGGGTGCACCCCTAGGTGAGATAACTCAAGGAATACCTCCAAATGGGGTAGCTCTAGATGGAATTCCATAGATATTTGCAAACAAGATTTCGTAAGTAGGGACATCCAACCAATTAGGTTTTCCCCATGGAGTATAAGGATTACCAGCATAAGGGGTGTCGATAAAAGCATTTCTCGAGGAAATGTGTTGGTAATTTTTCCTGTTTATTCCCTGGGTGAAGGTATCACCATGTGGGTTGGTCAGACATTGGTTGTCCCGGTGTGAAGGAAGGAACCACTATGTTTGCAGTGTTGGAAGGTGGCCTAGCCATGGGCTTCCTTAGAGCAACATTATGCCCTTGACTTGGACTAGTTCTCATGGTCATGGGGACGGTTGGTCCTAGGTATTTCCCCCAAGTGACGGGATTAACAAGAGAACTAGGGATAGAAGGGAGAATTTGAGTTGATAAGGTAGGGTAAGAAGGTTGGTCGAGACCATAGGAAACTACATTTTGAATTGGTATTCTAGATACGGTAGCAGTATTATACCAAACAGGGGCATTATGGTATTTGGGAATGGCTTTTTCCAAACTTCTTGGCACAGTAGAAACACTTCTCCTCCTTATGATTTCTCCCCTCATACGTAAATTGGACACCATCTCATGGATGGGTCTAAAATACTCATCATTATATAGAAATAACCTTGAACTAGGTGGTGGGTATCATTAATTAAAGCAGTGGCATTGTACTTGAAAAAGGTCCATCCCAAAGAAGCCTCCCAAAAAGGAGCAGTTGGACCAAATTTTGTTGCCACTGGGTCATCAGATGGTGGGGGAAAAACCCAAACATGTGCACCAAAATGACCTTCTGTAGGGAAGTGAAAAGTTGAATCATGTGAAGGGTATAATTATACCAATAATACTGGGGTAGAGGTAGGTGGATTCTCGATAAAATAATACTCATCTCCTAATTCAACAATAGGGACACCTTCCATAGAAGGATCAATAGTGGTAGGTCAATCTGCGGTCACCCGTTGTCTTTCTTCCATGGTAGGAGGAAATTTGGGTGATAGACCTTGTATATGAGAGATCTCCTCATAGGTGGTTTAGCCAGAATGATGGCTAAACACTTCTACTCTAAAGATTCACTACTAAAAAAGGAACACACAAAAAATTCTATGCAAGCTAAGGTCACAAAAAAACTTAAGTAATAGGAGGGGTTGGAATAAGAAGGAACCCCACCAGGATTGCCAAGATGTTGCAACTCGCAATATACCATAGGGTCCAACATTAAAATGAGACAAGGAGGATTGGTACCATACCCTTGCATGAATACACTATTAGTTTAACGACGCATGCGTAGTAACTCCCCAAGTGTTTTTCTCGGTGTATTTCTCCAACAGGACGACCAAAAGGATTTTCTCAGTTGGTATTGGTTCCTATAAGGGTATCCATATATACACAAGGTACATGGGATATCAAGTCCAAATTGGTGTTGTTTGATGCACAACCGTTTGAAAGGGGCCTTCCAATATACTGTTGATTACGTGAAGAACTTTTCAATATACCTCGAAGGTACATGAAAATTCGTTTGATATACTGATTGGTACGTCAAAAAACCACACGATCCCCGAGATGTAGTGTAGGAAATAAACAACAACTCCTATGTTTATAGACATCGGAACATGTCTTCTAACCTATCACTCAAATTACTAAGAATTTTAACCTACGCTACCGTTCAATTTTGTCTTGATGGTTAGTGAATGTTTGTGGAATATGAAGTAAATTAGAAGATTCAAATTATCTAAATGCTCATGCAATTTTCCTTTCAAGAGAGAGAGAGGTTCTTTTTGCAAAACATAAGAATACACCCATGCAATCCAAATAAATCATTTCCTCAAGCTTCAAGATAAGAAAAAATCTAAGCCTATGTTTTAAATCTCTTCTACTGCAAAAGGAAAAGTCTTTGTAATGTCGAAATCCCTACATTCTCTAATATTCAAAAAAAGAAAAGCACTTCTAATGATCTAGCCAAACCAAAAGCAAGCAATCATATTTTCCTTTCTTTTTTTTATATGATTTCAAATAAAGAAATGCAAAAACTCTTACTCCAAAAGCAGAGAAGCCATATTATTTTTCCTTTTCATGAATCTATAAAGGGATCCTACAAGACTAGTCATACAAACCATACACCCAAAATCCAATTTTCACACGAAAATTATTCAATTTCGGAGATCCTACTAAGACAAGTTATTAAGACCTCAGATTTAAAAGCACATCCAGGCTAAAACACATAGCAAGACCTGTCAATGAGTAGGACAGAAAATTGACCAAACCCAAAAAGAGACAAAAATTTTGAAAGAAAAGACTCTAGAGCTGGAGAAATCCTACCTCAATGCACCCTGAAGGGAAGAAGCGGAGTATTGCAAAGGGATCGATGCACAATGCTACTCTATAGAATGTGTTATCAGATATTTTTTACTCTAGTAAGAAGGCGTCATCAACGCTAGATGGAAGTGGGAAATAGTCATCAATAGGGGTCTGGAACTCTATAAAGCACACCCAGGTGCGTCGACGGATCTAGAGAACAAAAAAGCTAAATAATCTTCAGGTTAACCCAATTTGGATCAAACTGTAATTATGGTAAGTGAAAACATGAACCAGAGAAGGAAAATGAGAGTGAAGTAAGGTGGATTACTCACCTTAAATATTTAAATGAGTATTAAAAAAATTCATAAGCTTGTAATCAAAAGGGATATAAAAAATTCACAGATATGATTGGATATTTTCCCCAACAAGGTCACCAATTTTGTTACCAGGAATATTTCAATTAGTGCGGACATAGTTTGTTCCCATAGCCTGCATGGGGAAAATCTAGAACAAAAAACCACAATGATAAATCCTTCTCCTAGATAATTGAATTACTTGAATTTTTAAGCTTTCCTTACCTAAATGATGGAGGTTGTATTTTCCTTACAAATCCTTTATGATCGAATGTACTTGCAAAGAGTATGAAGAACAAGACAAAAGGGTGAAAGCAACAAGACAATCCAGATATCTATACTAATAGTCAAGGAAAAGAGTAATAAACAATTGATATTAACACAAATTGTTTATGGAAAAGGAGAACATGTTTGTATTGATAATGAAAAGAGAAAGAAGTTAAAAATGAAGCCTTGACATTTAAGCTTCAATCTCACAATAATTTCAACATCACTCTTACATACACTCTACAATATTTGACAAGCCTCACTCATAATGACACTTTCTTGCCTCCTACACTAGCTATGATTCCAGCAGCATGAAGATGCTCTCTTGGTCTCCCCCTCACATGGTCTATGTAGCTTGCTTTTATAGGCCAAAGGAAGCCCGAAGGGGTTGAGATATTTTGAGAGGAAGGTAGGGAATTATCTCTATGCGCTAGGAGATCAAGTGCCACCTATCCCAAATAGTTGAGATCATCCTCCACGAGGGATTTTGTCTAGGAGGTTCTCAAATCTTCTCTTTTTTTCCCTTTTTGCATTATTGACGCTCTCTGCAAGAGAGTTAAGTGCATCGACACTCCTTTTGATCATGCTACAAGTTCCATCGATGCACTCTGTCAATGGACAAGAGGCATAAGGACTGTATAATGCCCTATCCCAAGAGGCAAGGTGCGTCAAACTGCCTAGAATTGAACATCAAATCCCCCAAAAAATAGTTTGGCCAAGGAACTTTAAGGGATCAAGCATTACGATAGTTTTTGGGTGTAACAAAGATTTCTTGAACAAGGAGAGGTGAACTTACAAGGATATACAGGATTTGATTGGGAAATAAATGCATTAGACAGGAAGAGCACCTCAATGTGTTTCTTTATCTTAGAATCAACAATGATATCTTGATTCAACAATAAGCAAACTTTTGTGGTACTCAATTCAGCAAAGGAAAAGTATACAAAATTTAGTACTAGTAGTAGTGAATCCATATGGATTTGCAAGTTGCTTACAAGATAGTTTGATCAGGAATTGGATCCCATGGTCATTTATTTCCATAACCAGAGTTGTATCAAACTCTAAGAATCCATTTTTTCATTGTAACGAACCCAATCTCCATTTTACCATTACGGAAGATGGGGTTAAAAAACATTTACTTCATTTTTCAACCATAAATAAAAATCCCATTAATAATATAATATTATAAGCAAATGATAAGTACTACATTCTTATATAGTCTATCATGTAATGTTTATAAGAATAATAACCAAATGAAGAACTTCCATCTCAACTATTTACCACCCAATCTTAGGCATTCATCTTAAAAGGTAAAATCAATACAATTATCTTCTTGAGCATAACAAACAAATACAACCATACCATCCTTAAGAGACTAATGAAGATAATATTGAAAGATTGCATAGGATAAATTCACAATGAAACTCTCCCATAAATATTTCATCAACCATACTTCATCTCGCATCATAATCAAACATTATTATTTGAATGAAGATCAGGTGCATGTTAATGTAGTCTACCTGATTTCATATTAAAGAGCACTTTGGAAGTAATCCTATTCCTTAAACCCTAAAGAAACATAATACAATCTCAAAACATAGATCTAGAGAGTTAAGTAATGTCTCATTATAACATTATTCTGTAAACTAAAATGGAAGCACACATTCGCATTTCTTCTACTACACACCATACTCTTTTGATCGTCGTCACACATAACATAAAAAATATTATATTCATCATGCTTATTAGATAAATAATAAAGGAAGCACATAAGTTACAATGCAAGAAGGACACCAATATACGTGGTTCACCCCAACAAGGGGCTACGTCTACCAGGAATTGCTAATATTTTTATTAGTTTATCAAACAAAGAAAGTTACAAATCTGCAGCACAACTGCTACAATTCATTTCCCTTTTCCTCAACATTGTCAAATTACTATTTAGCCTTATTGCAAGGCCTTCCTTTTAAAGGGGATAATACCATCTAAAAAAATTCAAACTATCTTAACTTATACTATCCCAAGTGAATACGATAAAAGACAACAAATATAAAGTTACTAGTTTTTCATCACCTATTAACACTTCAAGCACATCTGTCGATCATGGGTGTTTGGCATAATTTAACACAATGGTGGTGGCTACGCTCTTCTTTTATAGGTTATATTCTTTCCTCAAATTGTAAAAATATATTAAACCAAAGCTTACACTCCATTTTAGTTTGCACAAATACACACACTTATATGTGTGTGTGTGTGTGTGTATGTATATATATATATATATATATATATATATATATATATATAATCATGATAGGAGAAATGCCCTACACAATCAACAAAGGAATTAAGACNCGGTAGCATCTTCTTACTGGTTTCTTAGATCAGTAACTACCATCGGTGAAGTTAAGGCCAAATACTCAGTAAAGCTGTATAAGGGTGGATAGCCAGAAATAAGAGTTTATGTTTTATGGGTGGAAGAAGAGCGGCTTGGTGGGTGGGGCCAGAACGAACCCCTAAGTTAAGTTAGAACCCCTACAGGCCCCAGCCCTAACCCCAACCCGACATCTCCGACTCCTCCGATGCCTCATTATAATTCGATACTTTCTCTATCTACTTCTGCATGAAATTTTCATTCACTCATATCTTTTTATCTGGCCTAATAGCATAAAGCCTACTCTTGCCTACTCTCACTTTCAAAGCCTACCCTCAATTAGAAGTTAGATATGGTTGTCCACACCAGACGACACAAACACAGTTGTTGAGACTCACACATCAGATTCAGATGGAGTTGATAACTTGGAAATCGAAGTCAGCGCCGAGTACCTTCTTTTTATTTTCAAAGAGAAATACAATTCAAAAGATAATTGAAAAAATATACAATTACTATCTAACCCTTTGAATTATGACCTCTAAGAAGTAGTTATTCCTCCATTAATAGTAATAAAAATAAGCAACAAAACAAAGTGTCTTATCGACATGATACTATTGTAGTATAAGCAATAGAATGGAAGTATTTCTCTTTTCACGTACTAACAATATACCCAGGTGACGTGTAGGGTAAACTTATTTGTTCATACATAACATATTTGAGAGTTAGAGTTTTCACTAGTATTCGACATGTAAGTAGACTTAAGGTTGGATATTAGTGCATGAATAGACACAACGTAACAAGGAGAATGACCATGGACGAAAAACAATCTCTCCGTAATGAGCGGATTTGTAAAGAAATCGGTGGAATACATTTTTCACAACGGGGTTCTTCCACCTATTAATGTAAATTTAAGGGAATCCCCTCACTTTAGAAAAGTAGGGATACCATAATTTTGAAAGGGAAATAATGCATTAAATTGGTTATCGGGTCTCTCAAGAATCAACGCAAAGTATCTGGGATACGATGCTTGAAAACAATCTAAAAGAAAATGTTTCCTTCTCTAATGCAAATAGTAAGAGCATTATTAATGTTTTCATAGTATCTAAGGGTTGGATCTCAAATATCTCATACCCTAACTTATATAGAAAAATAAGTATAAAAGAGATAACCTTTATAGAGGTCGCCCGAAAATTTAATCTCTATGGAAGACAAACAAACAATTGAAATCTTGTCGAAGTAAATTATGAAGAGGCAAGCATCGCTAACTTGTAAAAGACTTGTTTCCTTTTTTTCTCCAACATAAGAACCCAACATCCAAATGGGTCGGTTCATTAAGAAAGGGCCACCTACTCTAGCATCATATCCGAACAATACATACTGGCGCCTGAATCACCTATGCCATTCACAAAATCCTCCTCTCTCAATAAATAATTGCACGATATTACATCTTCAGAGATGATAAACTATAATCACTAGTATCTTAGGGTGTTTCTTTTCTCTTAAACAACCTGGCTCGGCTCCCTTCTTACAGTCCTCTTCCTTCAATTTTCAGGCGTTTTATTTCCCCTTTCACCCTAGGCTCGCTAACTACATAGGAACGGTTACTCGTCGACATTCCCCTTTTGAAAAACAACTGCTTGCTTCCCCCCCCAAGGAGTTACGGTTTTTTTCTATGTGGAAAACCCTAACCGTCCAATTATAATGACAATCCATTTAATCTCATCATGTAATTAAGACATAGGGGATGTTACAACCTCCCCCCCTAAAGGTACACCATCCTCGGTGTTGATATCTTTCAAAATTATTTCTTCAAAAAAAAATCTTCAATTATCCATGCTTGCTTTCGCATTTTTTTTACATCTTTTATGCTTTTTTGTTTTACACAACATTAGAAGCTATTTCCAGGATTAATTATAAAACATATGAATGGATGTGATTCTTTTAAAATCAAGAGAAACATAGGGGAAATTTCTTCCACAACATACTATCGTTGATATCCATAACGATTTTTAAAAGATTGGAGTTATCCTCAAGGATGAACTTACAACATCTGCGAGTGCTTCATGACACGTAATTCATGATCTAGATCAAAATTATTCATGCATTTTCATTTTTCTATCTTTTCATAACAATCCTTTAGAATTTTGATTTTCTTTGAAAGCTTTACCTCATGTCAATAACACAATATTCCTGAAGCTACAAAACATATGTTAATCATAATAATAATATAAACTTCATGATAAAAAATAGAATCGTCCACGCACTAGTAGCCCGTGGCACTTAAATTTTCCATTTTCAATCTGTATATCCACACCTTTGGGATGATGGTACTTCTTCTCAAGTACCTTTAATCATTCTATTTTTCTTTGAAACATAAATACTCATATCAAACTAACATAACATGTATATAATCATAATTTCCTTTACATATTTCGAAACATATACTAATTAAAGCATTAAAAATGCACATAATAACAATCTTTTTATCACATTTGTAACAAAAGGATTCACTTCATACATAACTTTGCAACTAATGTTTCATCATTCATCATATCATGGTGCACAAAATACCAAAAATCACACACATACCTTTTGTATGTCATTGATGTTCCAAGCACTTCTTGGCTTAAATATTCTTCCAGAAGTTCTAGCATGCAGATATACATCAAGTTCATCTCCTCACGAAACCACAAACTCTCATGCATGCTTCCTCAACCTTTTATATATATATATATTCATCCGATATAAGGATGATACCCCTCATTAGTGTTTTTTCAGCTATCGAGTGTATCTCCTATGTAGAATCTGGAATCCCACATATCTCTTATCCTAAAATCTTAACATCACAAAAGATATCACTACAAAACCTAACACCTCACCTAGATGCTCTCTGGTAGTTCTTCTTAAGATCCTAACACCTCCTCTAGGTGCTCACTGATAGATCTCTTCCTAGTAATTTAATATCATAGAGCGCTCAACAAAGTCTAACACCTCATAAGGGTGCTCACTGGAAACTTTGTACTAACTTATCAAAATTTTCAGATGCTTCAGAGCTTAACACCTCCTCTGGGTGCTCACTGGTAGCTCTTTTTTCCTAGGACTTTAATCTCATAGAGTACTCAACAAATCCTGACAGCTCACAAGGTTTCTCACTGACAACTCTGTACCAACTTATCAAAGATTTCAGAGCCTAACACCTCTCCAAGGTGCTCTGTAGCAACTCTACTTAATTCATGAATACTTTGTATTCAACCATTTCAATATTTCAATTTGTTTATTCTAAAAAATAAGTCTCAGCTTCCAAGTCTTATTACATATTTTAATTATACATAACGAGACTAAACATGTTCGGTGATCCAGATCCCAACAAGCTCAACACCAATCCAATTTTCTACTTCATTTTCATTAATCGGTTCTGTTTAGTGTAGAAATGTTTCTCACAAGTTTAAGAGCCTTATAACCCAGGGCGTCCCTCGTGGTCAGCTCAAAAGTTTTCTGACTCTTTATTTAATTAGGCATAATTACATACTCAGCGTTCTAGAGCCTGGCATCTCCACCTCAACCCAAAATTTTAATAACTATGAACATTCTCGATGTTCTAGATCTTACCCGCTCGGCATGAAAACATGTTTGTCTAAGTTTTTTTATCAAGACTTAATTAACAACATTATACTTCCAATATGTTTAAACAACACATTATCGCTTGGCATAACTTGATACTTCTAGTATCTACGCATGTACAAACTATTTCAAACAAATTCTATGATTCATATGCCTTATCACAGTTATGTCGTTTGCAAAATTGATAATTCTCATAAATAATACAATTACCATATTCAAGTACTTCAATAGAAATTTCTAACTTTATTGACTTTATTTTTCACAAACTATATCCTTGGCATATCAAGTTATATAAACTATGTTTTTTAATATATGTGGTTTCTTGATCATATGAAAACATCTTACTAACCTCTCATAATATTCAAGGAATGATGTTACCTTTTTTGTCACGAAATTTTATCTTTTTCTTTCAATTAACTTAACAATTCCCATGCGGCAATGCTTCTTGTGACCATGTGCACCTGCATTCTTCACTCGCAATTTCTTGCCAAAATAAGTTGCGTCATAATCTCATAAAGAAACTATATAATAACAAGATCTTATTTTGATGCTCATAAACTCTTGATGCAATAAAATATCAATGTATTATTTCCTCGACAACTTAATCACAACTGCACTTGCATCAACCTTTTACTGATGTGCACCTTAAGAAAAAATTGCTCCTTACTTTCTAATAACTTGGATTTACATTAAACTTTTAGTATTGCCACTAATTTAATTCAACATTCCTCTCTTCTGCACTATGCAATTAACCTTTCTAGTACTTTCTAATGTTATTGTAAGCAAGACATAGAATTAGATATACCGAAAAGTTTCTTCTCATATGCATTTAAATACTCAAGAAATACAGAGTGCACAATCTAACGTAATGATTTATCTTTATGCTTTATCCTTGTATATCTATCATACTTAATCTTAATAAAATCAAAACATGTCAATATACTATTTCCATGTATCACTCATTGGCCTTTTTTTAATTTTTTCATGATACTAAGCATATTGTTGACAAGTTATACATAGATTAACTTAAACATATCTTTTTTCATGACATGCAAGCCAATAGGTAAACATAAAGTCTCATTTTCGAATAAGTAACTTTTCACAAAAGTCACACATACCTGTATATAGGCGAGTCCATTTGGTCTGATTGTTGTAACCCTGCTCTAATACCATCTGTAACAAACCCAGTCTTCGTTTTACCATTACAGAAGATGGGGTGAAAAAAAATTACTTCATTTTTCAACCATAAATAAAAATCCCATTGATAATATAACATTATCAGTGAATGATGAGTACTACTTTCTTATACAGTCTATCATGTAATGGTTATAAGAATAATAACCAAATGAAGAACGCCCATCTCAACTATTTACCACCCAATCTTGGGAATTGATCTTAAAAGGTAAAATCAATACAGTTATCTTCTTGAGCATAACAAATAAATACAACCATACAATCCTTCAGAGACTAATGAAGATAACATTGAAAGATTGCATAAGATAATTAACATGATAATTAAATTCACAATGAAACTCTCCCATAAATATTTCATCAACCATACTTCATCTCGCATCATAATCAATCATTATTATTGGAATGAAGATCATGTGCATGATAATGTAGTCTACCTGATTTCATATTAAAGATCACTTACTTATTGGAAGCAATCTTATTCCTTAAACCTTAAAGAACCACAATACAATAGCAAAACATATATCTATAGAGTTAAGTAATGTATCATTATAACATTATTCTGTAAACTAAAATGGAAGCACACATGCACATTTCTTCTACAACACACCATAATCTTTTGATGGTCACTGCACATAACATAAAAAATAGTATATTCATCATGCTTATTAGATAAAGAATAAAGGAAGCACATAAGTTACAATGCAAGAAGGACACCAATATACATGGTTCACCCCAACAAGGGGCTACGTCCACCAAGAATTATTAATGTTTTTATTAGTTTATCAAACAAAGAAAGTTACAAATCTACAACACAACTCCTGCAATACATTTCCATTTTCCTCAACATTGTCAAATTACTATTTGGCCTTATTGCAAGGCCTTCCTTTTAAAGGGGATAATACCATATAAAACAATTCAAAATCTCTTCACTTATACTATCCCAAGTGAATATCATAAAATACAACAAATAAAACTTACTAGTTTTTTGTCACCTCTTAACACTTCATGCACATATGTCGTTCATGGGTGTTTGGAATAATTTAACACAATGGTGGTGGCTACGCTCTCCTTTCATAAATTACATTATCTCCTCAAATTGTAGAAGGATATTAAACCAAAGTTTACACTCCATTTTAGTTTGCACAAACACACACTTATTTATATATAAAATGGTAGGAGAAATGTCTTAAGCAATCAACAACAAAGGACTTAAGAATGCGCTCAGAGAGAAACACAATTCAAAGGATAATTGAATGAATATACAATTACTATCTAACCCTTTGAATTATGACCTCTAAGAAGAAGTAGGTCTTCATCCATTAATAGTAATAAAAGTAAGCAACAAAACAAAAGTGTCTTATCAACACGATACTATTGTAGCACAAGCAATAGAATGGGAGTATTGTTCTTTTCACGTACTAACAATATACCCATGTGACGTGTAGGGTAAACTTATTTGTTCATACATAACACATTTGAGAGTTAGACTTTTCACTAGTATTCGACCTGTAAGTATACGTAAGGTTTTATATTAGTGTATGAATAGACATAACCTAACAAGGATAATGACCATGGACGAAAAACAATATCTCAATAATGAGCGGATTTATAAAGAAATCGGTGGAATACATTTTTCACAACGGGGTTCTGCCACCTATTGATGTAAATTTAAAGGAATCCCCCCCCCCGCTTTTGAAAAGTAGGGATATCATAATTTTGCAAGGGCAATAATGCATTACACTAGTTATATGTTCTCTGTGAGAGAAAGTCTCCTTTAGTCAACGTGAAGTATGTGACATATGATGCTTGAGAACAATCTAAAAGCAAGTGTGTCCTTCTCTAACGCAAATAGTAAGAGCATTATTAATTTTTTTCATAGTATCCAAGGGTTGGCTTTCGGAGATATCATACCCTAAATTCTAAAAAAAAAAAGAAATAAGTATGAAAGAGCTAACCTTTATAGAGGTCGCCCCGCAATTAATCTATACAGATGAAAAACACACAAATGAAATCTTACCAGAGTAAATTATGTAAAGGCAAGCATCGCTAACTTGTAAAAGACTCGTTTCCTTTTTTTTATTCAACATGAGAAAACAACATCCAAATGGGTCGATTCATTAAGGAAGGGCCACCTAACACAAAACCAGTCGACAAGGGTTCGCTCTCTATCAACACCCAAACCACCGTGATCTCCCTAAGCACCATCCCAGACAAGTTTTACCCCACCCAACAACACCTACAAAGCAGATGAAGTCTCACCCGAGATGTTCGAGCAAGAGCTGACGGAACCAAGTTTCCGCAGTATGGAGGAGGAGCGTGTTTCTACCTAGTAACTTAGCGCAACATTATTGCACAAACCTAATCATTCAAATTATGCATTAACAGAATCATGTCATCATTCAATAGATCACAATAACTTAATTGAATCACGACAAAACATTGATGCACAGAAAGATCAACTTAGTGCAACATTATTGCACAAACCTAATCATTCAAATTATGCATTAACAGAATCATGCCATCATTCAATAGATCACAATAACTTAACTGAATCATGACAAAACATTGATGCACAGAAAGATCTAGCAGCATATCATCATTTAAAGAAGAGAAACATTGCATCATTCACAGATCCATATCATAGATACACATTACATTCACATTTGGATCGTAGAAGACTGGAAAATAGGAAAAGAGAAAAAGACACAATGATTCCGCTTAATCTTTGTCATGTCATATTAGCCTTCGCAACAAAACACAGATTCCCAAAAACAGTTCTTCAGTTCACGTACACAGATGTACATCCACATCCAAGAAGACAACCCCAGAAGATTAAGAAAACCAAGAACTCCTAACACTTGAAATTCTACATCTACTTATAGGCTTATGCCTTTACATTTGTGTTCCACTTATCCAACTTGCTAACTACTTCTTAACTGAAACTACAAAATAATGACCACAATCAACATAATGCGGTCCAAAACTACATAATATGACCAAAATACATAAATATTTTAATTCAACTTACGCGGCATCTTTGACCTTACGCAGCATCTGCGATGTTGCACAACTAACTTGCCCCAAACTGCCTGCCAACAGGCCCCCAACACAATCTTGTGGCTCGCCCTCGATCCATGTCAGTTGGACATGGTGTATTCATTGATCTTTTGCTTGAAGTACCCGTACTGCTGAGTGATCTCCTTGACCTACTCCTTTATTTTCTCAGCAGTCTCCTGGATTTCTGTCAAATCATGTTGTAAGGGATGCTTAACAATCTTGGTAGTGACATCCATCTTTCCCTCCTGAACTTCCTGCAGTGTAGAAACTGCCTTAACTCAAAGTTGTGCTTCGATGTCTTGGAACTCATCCAACTGTGTATTGCGCCTCTGCTGACACTCCATTGCTTTGACAACCCATTGTTGTAACTCCTTTAACTTGGTGATCTAAACAACTGGTGGAATCTCTCTAAGCGACGTCTTCAATGTTTCGAACTAACCCTTGGCCTCCTCCAACTTCGTGGTCAGTTGCTCCAATTGCTCGTCTTGGACTACACTGCCCCAAAATTATGTAGTCGCATCAGTTACTTTTTTCACTTTTTGTTCCATATCCTCCAACTGTGTTGCTAAGTCCTCCATGTAGCTTCTCCTTTCCGTTACTTGGTCTGGTGGTGTATATGGATGTACTAGTTCCTACAAGTCTGCATTATCACGTTGCAACTGGGAAATCACTGCCCCAAGCCATTCTGCTTTCTCCACCACATCCAACTCCGACGTGCTCTCAAATCCGTGCTGACAAGCATCCGAAACTGCCTTTTCCAATCACACTCTGCTATCCTAGAGGTGTGCTTTATCGACCACCAATCGATCCTGCTCCTTTTTCAGTTCCTCAACTACCTTGGCATTCTCCTCGATTAGCCTCTCTTTTTCCTTCTGCAGCACCTCAATTTATTTGCACGCTTCTGCCTCTTTCTCCTGTGATCTCAAGAATTGATCGTTGATACTTTGTTCCCTGTTTTCCAACTCCTAATTGGTGACCCTCTGCATATGCACCAACATCTGTGTGGAAGGTGTATTGATGTCTATAGACAAATCTTGCAATTGTTGCAGGGAGGCATTGAGATCCTCATTGTTGGTCTCGATCGCATGTGATGGAATTTGCACATTCTGGATCCATGTCCCAGTGTTGATCGAGCCAATGATTTGCATAGTTGCTGCATCCGGTGCCTTCTTCAATATTGCATCAACTAAAGAGTCAAGGAGATTTTTCACCTCACCGAATCCATATGGCGCACGTTTCTTCATTTGCTCAGCTACCTCATTCATTGCAGTTGTAATGGTCGCAATGAGATAGTTCAACTACGCCTCAATCGCTAGGGTTGTGCTACTTGTCGCACCCTGCTCTAGTTGCTTCTTCGTTCTTGATTCTTCAAACACTCACTCTGCTTCTGAGTCAGTGGGGGTCTGCGTTGACTCTTCATCTGAATCATGGTTGCTTTTCTGGTCAGGCTCAGGTATAGGATCAACTGGTGCATCTATTGGTGGACCCGTCGGCACTTCCTCTAGGCTGACAGGTTCTCTCCATACTGTGTTCCAATCATCAACAATTATCTCCATCTATGCATCAAACAACTTATATGGTGTCAGCAACCACTACTTATCCGGGTCACGCCACGCCTGCACATGAATGGTGTGCGGGCCAATCAGAAACCGAGAAATACCTTGGAATTTTGTCATAGCCTCCTCGGAAATTCATGGAACTTTCATAGCTGCACCTTGCAACGCTTCCCAATAGATCCAGAACTGAATATCAAAGTCCTTAATTCTGTCAGCTTCCTTCACCCACCAGAGGTTCTGGTAGCGTGCTCCCTTGTAGACCTTTACTACATCCACATCCATTCCTTGGTAATCTTCTAGCTCTATCCACGCCACGAGCGCAGTCAAAATCAGCATCCAAATATATGATAATGGTCCCTACCCCTCCTGGACGTCTAATACATCATCCTCAACTGGTTCATGAAGAACAATGACCATTTCATTTGTACTCCTTGCACACACTTCTCTGTGCATGCAATAACCCCTGAATTACACTGGTTAGACCAGTTCATCCTCACTATATTACTAGCCAAAATTAGTGCTGCAATGCGGACATTCGAATCATTTATGTTGTAGACGTGGTACGCCCGTCCATCCTATTTCAAGTCATATTTCTTCTTCAACCTTGTGACCAATCTCCTATCATTGTCTTTCCCCTTGAAATATTGCGAAGGGTCGGGCCCATCCTTGGGCAACCCTATGATTTCTGAAATGATCGACATGGTGACTATGACCGGCAGTCCAACCACAAAATCCCTCCATTGAAGCATACCAAGAGCTTCTTCGTGCATGCATTCGCTTCGTTCAACCTCCCAAAATCAAGCATGTTGATAAGATCTAACAACCTGGATTTTTGCAAACCTCATGCCCAGTCTTGTGGAATGCGTAATATTGGGCCACCTTCGGTAGCTGCAATAGTTACATAGGGACCCTTCATGATCTCCATCGACACAAGCATCTAGTCATCATCATTCTTCGTTCGCATCAGTGCAGGCACGATGTCCATAGTGCATACCATGCCCTACGGAATCGTCGGCATCTTCACTGGGTATTTCTAGTTCTTTGTCATCTTCTTGAGCTTCGCATTAGACCATTTGGGAGGCACATACCCAAGGATATCCACAGCGGACACCCCTGTGCGAGCCGATGATTCCACAGCCCCTGAAGTCGATGGACCTGTCTGCGCATGTGCCTCCTCCTATGCCCATGTAGACATTCTAGTCTTTCGCTTCTTCTGAACTGGGGACGCGGGTCATTGCGCCCCTCTTCTTCTCTGAAACTGATGAGTATCCCACCGACATATTTGCAAATTCTTCTTCAATGGTGACTCTGACGACTAGTGAATCCCTCTCACTAGAAATATCAACTGTGACTTTCTCACGCAACATGCCACACTAGTGCCCCCCAATGCTCAATGGGCACCTCACCCTTACGCTGCTCAACTACTCACTGCACTCTCCAAATCGACTATGCAACACAACACGACTCTCTGCAACAATTCTGTAACTCACTCAATCTTGCACAATGGTGAATGTCGACCACATTCGACCTCTTCTTATAGCACCAAGTCGATCACACCCCCACCATGACCAAATCATCTTTAATCATTTCGACCAAATCCTGCATTAATCATTCGAATTCGTCATCGATCCTGTCAACCCAATGGTCAAATCTGTCATTAATATGTGTGATCCCTTCCAAAAGCACCGTTGGATAACTGCTTTAACTGTCTACATTTATTGATGATTTGACTCTGTCATGGGCCTACGGCCTTCACGGCATGACTTCCCAATTGCGATACTAACTCCTTTACTTGTGCATCCCCTTCCTCTAGGTGCGCCATCCACCAAAATATCATCTCATGCAGAAACAAATAGATTTTTTTTCCATTGCGCAATGCCTCAAGCATCACACAGCTTCGGGATCGTCCTGTAGGGCTTCAGCCTACTACCATTCATTATATTTGGTAGCATCGCACCATCTAACTATTGCAGTTGTACTGCACCTCCTAAAGTAATGGAATCAATGAGATATGGACATAGCCAATGCATCTGTAACTTACCTAGATACTTCGTGAACTTGTTGTCAGACATCAGGACCAGGTCTCCTTGCTAAAATTGTTTATGCTTAATATGTCGATCATGCCAAGCCTTTTGCTGATCCTTCTCAACGCACTGGTGAAAACCTGTGACAAAGCAGCCTTCCTCAAGATGTACCAACTGTGCCAGGTGTTCTTCTAATGCCACTTCATCATCCATGCCCATCGTTGTTGTTATGCGCAAACTTGGAACCATGTACTCCATCAGCATGACAGCCTCTTTCCCATACACCAATTTGAACGGTGAATATCTTTTCAATCTTTTGCAAGTGGTACGATATGCCCACAAAACTGCTAGAATCTTCAAATCCCAGTCATCACAGTTCGCATTGCATACCTTTGTAAGTGCATGCTCCAACACGTTGTTGAATGCCTCCATTGTCCCATTTCCTTGTGGATGATATAGGGTACTCTGCTTATGTTGTATCTAAAGCTTCTATGTCAATGTGTTGATTGTGCGATTGATGAAGTGACTCCCCTGGTCGCTCATCAATATCCTTGGGCACCCAAACCAAGTGACAATGTTGTCAAACAGGAACCTTGTTGCTGTCGCAGCGGTGCAATCTATGACAGGTGTGACCTCCACCCATCTTGTCAGATATTCTGTCATCGTAATTATGTATCACACACCCATTCTCTTTCAAGGTGGGGTGATTGGTCCCATGAAGTCCACAACCCATTTATTAAATGGATGCAACATCACCTGCAGTACCAGCACCATCTCATCCCTCCTCGATGGTTTTCCAGTTCTTTGAAAAACATCACAAGTCCGCGCATAGTCCGTCGCATCATTTTGGAGAGTTGGCCATCAAAGTACTATGCGGAGCACCTTCCTAGAAGTAGCGCGACCTCCATAGTGTCCACCAGCAACTCTCACATGTTCCTCCGTCAATATCTACCCTTGTTCATGTGGTAGGACACATCGCCATAAAATCTCATCTAGTCCTAGTTTATAGAGTTGTCTAGCGATCAACTTGAAATCTGTGGCCTTAACAACCAACTGCTTCTTCTGACTTGTAGTAATCTCTTCTGGTGTTGTTCCCGTCGCCAAAAACAGAATTATTTGTTCGTAATAGTCATCAACTATTTCAACTGTAAACAAATTCACATCTGGCAACCCATCTTCAATGTTTGGTAGTTCCTCACCTGTCTCAATTTGGGATAAATGATTTGGGCCAGCATTCAAGTGACCGAGCTTCACAATTATCTCAAAATAAAAATCTTGAAGAAGAAGTATCCAAAGACATATCTTCCCCCTCAACACAGGCTTATTAACCAGTTATTTCAAAGCAGAATGGTCTGTGAACATCTTAAAATGACTGCCCAATAGGTAATGGGGAAAATTCTGTAGCGCATATACCATCACCAGACCTTCCCTTTGTGTGGTAGTATAATTTTTCTCTACAGACAACAGCTTCCGACTAGCGAAAGAAATCGGGTGATCAAGATCTCCTTCTCCTGGTTGTGCCAACACCACACCCAATGCAGTTAACGATGCATCCACATGGACATGGAATTTCTTATTCTAGTAAGGAAAAACTAGTATTGGTGTAGAATCCATCTTCACCTTTACTGTCTCAAAACTATCCTGACACTCCCGATTCCATACAAAGACCGCATCCTTCTTCAATAACCGCTCCATAGGAACTGTGATCGCAGCATAACCTTGGATGAACTTGCAGTAGTATCATGTGTGCCCCAGTGTTGCTCTAAGTTGTTTCACATTTGTATGAGGTGGCAAACTCAAAATCATTGCAATCTTTGCGGGGTCAACCAACAGTCCTTGCTTACAAACAATCTATCCCAACAACATCCCAAAAGGTGCACAGAAAACACATTTCTTCGAGTTCAGCACGATCTTATGTTTTCGACATCGCTCCAGCATCAGTCAGAGGTTTTCCAAATAGTCCCTAATCAATCCATAAACTTTGCATTCATCCATATAAACTTGAAGAAACTTCTTAGTAAAATCCTTGAATGCGGTGACAACAACCCTGGAAAATATCGCAAGTGCATTCTTCAACCCAAACAACATCACCATGTACTGTAAACAACCTCATTCAATAACGAATGTTGTCTTGTGGTGATCCTCCTTTGTGATCCTGATCTGGTGATAGCCAGAAAATCCATTCGTGAAGGAATACATTTCTTGACCACCCACTCCTTCTAGCACCTCATCAGTGAATGGTGTCAAAAATGGATCATGCACACATGCATCATTCAATTTTCTAAGGTCGACACAAATTCAAACCTCACATGTCTTCTTATCTTGGACCACCATAGGAATAATCCATTCTGATTCCTCAACTGGATCGATTATCCCAGCATCCAACATTCTGTCGAGCTCAGCTTTGACCCTCTCATTATATCACGGATTCAAGCGATACGACCGTTGCTTTACTAGTTTCGCATCGAGTTTCAGAGGGATCTTCATCTCTATTAGATCTCCCAATATTCCTTTCATCTCATAAAACTTAGTAGCAAACAAATATTGGAATTCATGCAGCAGATCTGTGATCTTTTCCATGGTCTCTTCGTCCCAATAGTCCGCAATATTCGCAAACTTCAAGCTCTCCTCTGTCCCAATGTTGACCTTCCTAATTTTTAATGGTTGATTCATTGGATCCATCAGTACGTCAAGTGCTGTGACATCCCGACTCCCTTCTATTTCTGGAATATTAATATTCTACAGATCATCACCGTCCTCGGTTCCTCCCGTCACATTGTAGCATTCCATCATCGACTACATTGGACATCTCTCATGCGGATCCACAAGATATGAAACTGGTAAAACCTTCATAACAATGTCACGGATGTGCTGAAAGTGCAATATGAATAGTTGGATCGGTGTCATGAAACTGAAGGTGTTATTGAAGCAAACGGTCAACTCCTCCCAAGTAGTGATCCCTCTGCACAACTCCGCTGCTACATACCATAACCATGGCATTTCATCCAATTTGTGGATAAAGGCATGGACCCACTCATCCTTTGGTCGCAATGCCCACAAGGTCTGACACTCGACCAGATGATTACCAGGGTTATTCCGCCCACCGTACCTTCCAGCATGGTAATTTTCTGTGTCGCCAAAGAGAAATGTCATCAATATTTGACACTACGACCATACAATGATTGACTTCTTATGGGTTTCCAACCAATGTTTTGGAGCATCCTTCAGGGCTTCATCTAACACCAACAACCATTGTGGTCCTGAAACCTTATCTTCAAATTCAACAAGAAACTCAGAAAATTCAATAAATCCTTTATATACTGGAATCTCAACAGTTTCTATTGCGAATCGACACAATGACTACGTAATCAAGCCACACATCCGAAGTGATACCTCATGCATCTGATTCTACCAATTTTCTAAAGCATCATCAGAACTTGAAGACGCAGAGCTAGAGTTGCGCCAACCGAGTTCCCCGTCAATAGTCAGATGGATGTAATCTTCTGAGATGTTATATGTGTGATCCTATCCTTTTACATCTATGTCCCTCACCAGTTCAGTATACCTTCTCCCTTCAGTTGGATCCATTGGAGCTATGAATTTGATGTCTTGATTTTCAAAGGTCATCACGTGCTTCTAAAGTAATCACTGCCAAACTTTCATTAGACCATCCAAACCCCAAAAATACGGAATATGATCCTCTGCCATCAATAATGTTAATAACATCAAAATCAACATAAGTCTTCAACCCTTCTACTTCCACCGCAAGACGTGGAACTCGCCCAAATGGTATTACTCTATCCTGGTTAGCTAGTTGCAGTTGTACGAGGGACCAAACCAAGTGTGGGCTCCCCATCATTTGCCATGTATGTCATGTTAGAATATTAACGTCTGAGCCTAGATCCAAGATGACTAAATCCACCTGGTAGTCCCCAATATGAATATGCATGCGCATCTCTTTTCATGTCTTTTTCTTGTGTAGTGATTTCACTGTGGACTCCTTCTATCCCCTGGTTGGTCGATGCAACAGACTTTCAATCTTGGCAAGAGAATCTATATCTTTTGCTAGCAACAAGAAACTTTCAAAGAAATTATGCAATGTACCATTCTGTCATGATGGTCCTGCTACCGAAGTTGAATCAAAAGCAGTTGGCATCTCATAGACAGGTAACTTACCAGGATCTCTTCCTATCGCATCACGTGCTTCAAATAATGTGTCTCTTTCAGTGTCGACATCAAATTGCATCTTCTTCTTCCCAGCTATCCAAATTTGTGGATGCAGGCCATCGTCTCCCATCGTCGCACCTCCATGAGTAATGACAATAAAATTAGCATCTTACGTTCTTGGTTTTGTTGAAATCATCGCAATAGTTGGTCCCTGATTCTGGTTCAACAGTGGATTCACAGGTTTATTGACATTCTAATTTGCGTTCTGGTTTTGATTCTGAAGTTGATTATGGTTTTGCAACTTATTCTGATTCTGCAACTTAGGAATGTTTACTGCCCGCCACTTCATGATCAACTATGGGCAGTTCTTAATAGTGTGATCGATAGCAATACAATGTGTACACTGCACTTGCAATTACGGGAAATCTCTTTGATAATGTCCCAACACTACACAATTGTAACATTGCACTAGTCCGTGACCTCGTCCTCCCACTCGATCAAAGCCTCCACCTCGTCCTCCTCGGAATCCTTCATGGAATCCTCCTTGTTGTTGACACCGTGGTTGATTGAATTGTTTCTACGGGAAATTTGGTTGCTACTGAACATATTGTTGTTATTGTTGTTTCATCTGATTATACTGCGGTTGTAGTTGCGGCTACGCTACAAACTGGAAGTCGTATATTTAGTTGTTGAGTCTAATAAAGTGTATTATTATACATTAGTTATTTAGACTCTTAGAATTTTAAAGTTTACACCATAAATAATAAGATCATTGAAAGAAAGACAAGTACAGTGGCACAAAAGGAACCCAGAGATTTATCCTATAAAACCATCTTGGGGAAGAAAACCCAACAACATGTCCTCAATATATAATTTGACCAAATACATTGAACAACCCCAAGAACAAGACTAACAACTTCCTCTCTCTCCAATGAGCTTCTTATTTATCTCTTTTGCGCACTTGCTTGAGTGAAAAGTGTGTCTAAATGATGGGAGTTCCTCCCCTATTTATACTCATCAAGTGAGTGACATTTTAACTTAACTAGGTTGGAATGTTGTTCTAAACAAGGTCGACTTACATAAGGAAACTCAAAATAACATTTATATAATAACCTTGTGGGTATTACTTACCCAAATTACAATGGAGGTTTTACCTCAAGAATTTTACATGACCAATTACATCAAGGACATCTCTCGAAAGAGGAATAACAATAATATAAAAGTACATTAAGAATGCAATAAGAATATTTTCCAAAGTTACATTTCTTTAACAATCCCTCTTAACAAGGAAAGTATTCTTCAACATCAACAACAACAACAAATATACAAGTGACTAGTGACTTGGGGACCAAACATGTCTTATCTGACCTGTTAATCCTTTTGAACCAAACAAGCCTAGTCGGACATACCAACCCCCCCAAGATAAAATAGGCCTTGTTAGGCTGACATACCAATCCCCATGGGAAACAAGCCTTATCATGCTAACATACCAATCCTAGACTAAGTTGCCACACTACGGCTCCAGGAAACGACATCATCATCACTCCCTGTTACGAGGGAGGTCCTTTATAACTACACCAAGTTTGTCTCTAAAATAATCAAACTTTATTCAAGACAGAGGCTTAGTCAAAACATTAGCCACTTGTTCCTCTGTAGGATCCTACTGGAGATTTACAGCTCCCTTCTACACCATATCTTGGATCTAATGATATTTTATTTATATGTGCTTTGATTTGTCATGGAAAACTAGGTTTCTGATAACTTGATGCAACTTTGGTTATCATAGTAGATATCAGTCACATCTATCTCGGTATAAAAAAATCATATCAACAACTTGTGAATCCATACTTATTCTATACAAGCTAAACATGTCACAATATATTCAACCTCTATCGTACTAATAGAAACACTAATCTTCTTTCTACCGAGCCATGAGATCACACCTGATCCCAAACTGAAACAACATCCTGAAGTGCTTTTTTTGTCTTCGGCGACGCCTTCCCAATATGAATCTGAATAATCTTGTAGTCTGGTCTCACTATCCTATACATATATGAGGCCATAATACAAAGTACCATTTAGGTACCTCATCACATGTTTTGTTGCAATCAAGTGAGCATATCTAGGCTCCATGATAAACTGACTCAAGCTGTTCACAACAAAACATATATCTAGTCTTGTAATTTGCAAATACATCAGTGATCCAATGATCTGTCTATACAATGTAACATCCATTGTCTCCGATGAAGCATCATTTAATAGCTTCAAGTTTTTCACCATCAAAGTATTCATGGCCTTACAATCCATCATCCCAAATATTTTAGGATCTCAATAACGTATTTTCCTTGATTTAGAAAAATCTCGTTTGGACACTGTCATACCTCAGGACATAAAAAGTAATGCACCATACCAAGGTCCTTAATATGAAATTCTATAGCAAGATTCTTTTACATTCACTAATGATATTCTCTTCGGCTGTCAAAAATAGATCATCCACTTACAACAATAATATCATAATCCTATCATCTACAACCTTATATTAAAGGTTGGAATCTTCTATACTCTTGTTAAATCCCAAACTCACCAGGAACCTATCAATTATCCCATACCACACTTCATGTGCTTGCTTCAACCCATACAATTCCTTCCTCAACCTACACGCGTGTGTCTTCCGATCATGTGTTTCAAAACCTTGTGGTTGTTCAGTGTACACTTCCTCTTCTATCATACCATTCAGAAAAGTTGTTTTTACGTCCATCTGGTGTAGCTTCCATTTCATCTTAGATGCCAAAGCAAGAACAGTTTTGATTGAAGTATATCTATCTACTGTATTGAAAGAATTTTCATAATGAATTCCTTCGTTTAGAGAAAACCCTTGGGCTACAAATCTTGCCTTGTATTTTTCAATATAGCCATCTACTTAATGCTTTGTCATGAAAATCCAATTTGAGGTAATTATAGATTTATCTTTTGGTATTGTTACCACTTCCCAAACGCATTATTTACAATGGATTAGTATTCTTCAATCATGGCATCGATCCATTCCTTCTCCTCGTTTGAACCTACAGTCTTGATGGTTCATCACACCTCTATATCTTCAAGAGACAGACAATCTATAGACAATAGGTGACTAGCGGAGTACTTGACTGGAGTTGGAAGAATGACTAAATAGTCAGTTGGGAAAGAAATTGAATGTTCGGCATCACTGTTGTCAATGTGACTACAACAACCGACTAAACTTTGGGACGTTGTGGATTATACAGAAACAGTCTAGAACAAAGACCCCTATTTGTGGATCAGATCTTCCCTACTTTCAAGAATTTGGTTAGATATGAAAACTATAAATAGGTGACCCTCTGGGTTGTCTAACATAATGATTTGATATTTTTATCATGGTCATTATGCATTGTGATGTTCTGATCACAATTTTATGTTCTTAAGTGCTTAAAATGTGTCTTTAGACATCATCTTTTTCTTCTTGAACTCTTGTCCCCTTCTTTTCTTTTCTTTCTCTATAGTTCAAGACAAGAGGTTTCCCAACATGGTATCAGAGCGATTGTTTTGAGCTATCCCTATTGTCTACAGATCATGCTAATACGGATCTAGGGTTGATCGACTCTAGGAAGAATATTTTTCAACTTATACCTCTACCTAGACTTTGATCAGATCTACTAGATCAGAAGGATGGCTTCCAAGAAAGACATGTTGTTCTCAATGGACATAATTATGTTTTCTAAGCGGAAGATATGGAGACCTTGTTGAAGATAAAGGGAACTTGGTAGTTTACGAAGAATTCCATTATTTATCCGATGGATGTATATGCCAAGTTTTCTATTGAAGTTAAGAAGGATGAAGTTGTGGGCGTTATCACGACCTATATTTTGAGGGAAATTCATTTCCATACAAGTGGGATTGACTTTCTTCATGTCATATGGACCAATATGAATACTTTGCTCAACAAGATAAATGAAGGAAAAGTAGCATAGATAGAAAAACGGTTGATCTCTTTGGAACCCCTTTACTTTGATCAGATCAAGGACTACCTGGCTCATATCAAGGAACTACAACTAAAATTGGGTGAATGTAGCAAGGATTTTCCAAAGGATGGATTGCTTATCGAACTGGTTTTGATGAATTTGAAGACACCATATGATGTTTTCCTCTATTCCTTTCATGTTAATTGGATGTCACGCAAGAAACATGGTAAGAATTTTACTTTTGATACTTTCTATTATTTATTGATCAAGGACAAACAAAATTTTCTTGAATAAGGGAATCTTGGTGGCAAGAAATAGGCTCACTTGTTGAAAACCAAGGTCAAGAAAAACCAAAAGAATGTGGTCGACAATATCAACAACCAGAATGTATCGACCAACCTACAAAAGGAAATATTGAATAATCGTCATCATCCATGAAGAAGGTTCGGAAGAAGAAGAAATGTCGGTACTATTCAAAGGTGAGACATGTCGAGAAGAAATGTTGGAATAAAATGAAGGACTTAGAAGGTAATTTCAAGAACTTGGATGGTTGGTCCTTGACTGGGTAGTCATCCAACTGACATCCTAAAAATTATACCTTCTATGTCAGCATGTATCACGTATTACATGCTCACACCAATCATATTGAATGGATAGTGGACTCTAGATGTACTCATCACATGACTAACGATGCTTCTTTGTTATGTTCTTTAAGTGGTGCTCCTGAACAAAAGATTTATGTTGTTTAATACTACGCCCTCACTATTGTTTGAAATGGAGTTTTCAAATGTCAACACGGTCATATATACAACGTCTATTATGTACAGAGTTTGAGTGCAAATTTTTTGTTAGTTTCTCAACTAAGAAGATAGTTGAATTCTGGTTGGATCGCTTTATTTTGAAGGATATAAGGTGTGGAGTAGAAACTGTTGCCTTTGTGATTTTGGATCCTAAGGATGGAATTCATAAATTATGTGATTCCCGAATGACTGGAAAGATTACACTGGGTGCCCAAGCAAATGACAAAATTTGGATTTAGCATGAAGGACTTGGTCATTTAAAATTTCGAAGTATGAAGATGATGGTAACTCAGAATATGGTTACTGGTATACCAAATACTGTTCCACCTAATGGATTTTGTAGAGGATGTATGCTTTGGAAGCATCATCAGGAACCCTTTAATTAAGGAAAAGTATGCCATGCATAGGAACGATTGGAGCTTATTCACAGTGATATTTGTTGCATGAAAAAACCATCACTCGCAGGTGCAAAGAATATTCTGACAGTTATTGATGATTTATCTTTATTTACGTTGGTCTATTTATTGAATAATAAGATTCAAGTCTTTGAAAAGTTCAAGGAATTTAGGGAACTAGCTGAAAAGCAGTGTGGTCATCCCCTTAAATGTTTGAGATCAGATAATGATGGTGAATATGTGAGTCGATAGTTTGAAGGATGTCTCTTGCAAAATAGCATTTCTTGGCAGATATTTTTCCCTCACTTCCATCATCAAAATGGAGTTGTGGAGAGGAAGAATCAGACCTTAATAGAAATGGATCAATGTATACTACTGGAAAAGGACATTGCGATGAGATTTTGGGCAAAAATTGTCTACTGCTCAAACTATCTTTTGAACCTTGTGACGACCAAAACAATCATTGACACAATTTTCATCGAGAAATAGAGTGTTCAGAAACCCTTTGTTGGCCACCTCATAACCTTTGGATGTGTTTCCTGGGCACATATCAACGACGACTGTAGGAAGAAACTAGATGAAAATATTCATGCTTACATCATTATGGGATACTCTGATGATTCGAAAGCCTATATACTATTTGATACTATCAAACAAAAGATCATATTGAGTCATAGTGTATTCTTTTATGATATGATTTCAAGTAATCATCTATTTAAATCCTCTCCTCGTCCTTTGAACAATGATCCTTTTGATATTCTTGAAGAGTCAGGATCAATTGTATCTATTTCTGGAGTATAGACTAGACCGATGAGTTCTCCCAAATTAATCGGTGGTCATCCTTCTTTGACTGTTGAAGTCGACATTTTGACTTCCTCTACTGATGAAAATCACCCTAATTCATTGATGACTTCCTTACCTCGATGGTATATTAAGACTATTGAATTTGTTTGATCAGATGCTGACAATATGAGTATTGGTCGACAGACTCGTAGTCATAAACAATATGGAAATGTTTCTTTGATGGTATGTGTACTAAAAACCTATGATCCTGATACATATATTGATGCTCAAGGTGTGCCAAAATTGGAGAATTCCATGACTATTGAAATTGATTCCTTGAAGAAGAATCGGGCGTGGGAACTTTTTACTCAACCGCAAGGAAAGAATGTCATGAAGTGTTAATGGGTCTATAAGAACAAGTTTACCTATGATGGTGTTGTTGAATTCCACAAGGCTCATCTAGTCGCCAATGGATTCTCTCAGCAAGAAGGAATTGACTATACTAAAAACTTTTCTCCTGCCGTGAAGATGAATTCTATCTGACTGATCCTTTCGCTTGCTACTCATTTTGGATGGGAGCTTCACCAAATGGACGTGAAAATTGCATTTATTCATGGATATCTCAATGAAGAAATTTATATGGAGAAATCTCTTGGTTTTAGGATATACTTTGGCATTGTCTATCGATTCAAGAAGTCATTGTGTAGTTTAAAAAAGGCACCTTGTGCTTGGTATGAGAAGATTGATCATTTATTTGTCAATCTTATTTTAAAATGTTGTGAATATGATCACAACATCTAACTATTACATATTCATGGTGATACTCTAATTGTATCATTTTATGTTGATGATTTAGTCATAATTAGAAACAATGTTGATCTTATTTTGGGCTTGAAGAAACAACTTGTTGATACCTTTGAAATGACTACCCTTGGTCTGTTGCATTATTTTCTTAGCATTCAATTTTTACAAATGGATGATGGTATATTTATCTCTTATCCTAAATATGCCTTGGATCTCTTCAAATGATTCAACTTGGATGACTGCAAATCATGTGCTACACCTTATTAGTCGGGAGTGCAATTGTCGAAATATTGTGACTCTCGATGAGTTGATCCCACTCTTTATCAACAGCTGGTTGGTAGCCTTATTTATTTGACACACAGTGGACCAAACCTCTCATTTGTCAGTCATGGTGTTTCCAAGTTAATGTACGATCCTCATTAAAGTTGCTATAAAGACGTAAAGATAATTGTTCCCTATATTAAGGGTATGTATTAGTATGGTATCAAGTATTGTCGCAACACATACCCACTCGTCGACTACACTAATTCCAACTTGGGTGGTGACATTAACAACCAAAAATATACTTCTGGCTATGTGTTTTATCTGAGCTATGGACCTATGTTTTGGTTGTATAACAAAAATAATGTAGTCTCTCTTTCGACTACAGAAGTTGAGTATAATGGTGTTGTCAATGCAGGAATAAAGGCAGTTTAGATCCGACAGCTTCTCGATGATCTTGGATTTCCTGTTCATACCTCTATTGTTATTTACTGTGATAATCAAGAAGCTCTTCAAGTTGTTGATAAACTAGGTTCTCATAGCAAGATGAAGCATATCGAGCTCCATGTTCATTATTTAAGAGAGTTAGTGCAGGAGAACACTATCTCTCTTCTTTATTGTAGGACAGATCATCAGGTTGTTGATATATTTATGAATCCTTTACCAAAAGATAATTTTGTGAAACTTTGGGCCATGCTCGGGATCCAAGAAGCTGCAATTATGGGGGAGTGTTCACAATAAGTAATTTCACCTCCTGAATCTATAGAGCATTGTACTGATGGGGGGTGTTGGAACCTATAGTCTTAATGGTTTATCACACCTCTTGATCTTCTAGAGATAGTTGGTCTATAGATGACAAGAAACTAATGTAGTAGTCGACTAGATTCAGTGAAATAGCCGGTTGGGAAAGAAAATTAATGGTCGACATGACCGTTTTTGACGCTACTACAATGCCTCACTAAAATTTGGGACATTGCAGATTCTACAGAAATAGTTTGGACCTGTAAAGACCCCTGCTTGTGGACCAAATCTTCCCTACTTTCAGAAAGTTGGTTAGATATGAAAATTATAAATAGGTGACCTAATGGGTTGTCTAACATATCAATTTGATATTTTTATCACTTAGGTGGATTTCCATTGAGCCATCAAAGTTTTGAACAGTTTCCTTATTCATTATCACTGCTTAGAAGTTCAAAAGACTTTTCAGGGGCAATTTTGGCCCCTTTTTAAAATTTTGCATGTTCATACCCTATGAGGAAATTGTAATAAGTTAACGTACCATTATGAATTTTGAAAAAGGATTTACCAACTTAGACTTAGCTATCAATGCGGTACTCTAGAGTGTTTTTTCCCTTGTTAAATATCGATTGTTGCACAATCGAATTATAATTTTCGAGTTTTTCACTCAACCTCCAAAGATGGAGTATTCTCCTTGGTGGTTAGGAATTAAGAGGTTATTAAATTCTAAGTTCCTATGTATATTACCATGCTAGTCATTTTTTTTAGTCATATCAACATTCCACTAGATACCCCATAGGATTTTTTTAATTTCCAAGAAAAATCATTTTTCCTGTAAACTTAGCCTATTTTTTAATAGTTTAATTGGGAAAATCCAAAGTGTCATAAAAGTGTGCCTAGGGGGGGTTATTTTTTAGGGAAGTGATAATTTTCAAACTCAGGTCACCCACTATACCCCAAATCCCACTTTTCCTAATTTTTAAGTGATTAATTTATCACCTACGTGGAAAATCTCCAAAAAAAGGAAAAAAATGAATAAAAATTTAGAAAAAGGGAAAATATGGAGAAAAAACACATCCCTAAATCAAAGGGAACTTGTCTCGGACATGTTCTGGTTCAACTAAGGATTATTTTGGGGCTAATTGGAGGCCAAATCAAGTCGATTCCAATCAAATCCATGAGGGGCGAATTTCTCCTTAGAGGGGCACATTTATCCATGACGGAGCTCACCTCTTGTTGTATATGTGTCGCAAAAAGAGGAAGTGGTGAACTATCTTATGAGAGGTTTCTCCTACCACATTCACCCCCGGTCTTCTAAAAAATCTCCAACACTTGGAAAATTCACTCCCCTTGGTATTTTCTCTCAGTTTTCCTATAAAAGCAAACTATTTCTCCCATTTTCTCATGGTCAGACGATCGAAAGAATTCCCAAGAGTTGTATTGTAGTTGTAATACTCTTTGGGATAATATAAAGGCTTTGGAGGTCTCATGTGGTGTATGGCTCAAAGGTGTGGATGAACATTGCATAATTCATTAGGTAACTTGTATTGTTTATATATATTGTACTTTTTTTGTTTGTTGTGGACATACGTGGAGAAGTAATCTCAGTAGCATAAGAAATTTCTTGTTTGATTATTTCTTATTGATTAGTTGCATATCTGTAATTTCTTATGGTCATATATGTATATGTAATTTTTGTTTAAATGCATGTTTTTCGGGTTTCTTTTGCAGTTAACACCCTTGTGTTTAACAATGTCTTTTTACAAGAATTTATAAATTGATACAGGTATATAGGCTTGTACGTTTGGTTGATCTTGTTTGACTCTTCCAATTTTTTAGCACTTCAAAGGAGCATAGTCCCTCTGCTATCCACTAACAAACTACACAGCTCAATGGATTCTCAAGCTTGGAGCTATCTCCTCTTTCTCTTTCCTTCACTTCTAAATTAATTCTTTCTTGGTTACAGCTACTTACATGCTTAATTAGTTTAGTTCTCTCTTTTAAAATAATATATAAAGTTTGATATATTTAATCATGTATCTAGATCTATAAGCATAAAGTGATATTTCTAAAGTAGATCTAGTTTTATTTAAGTACTTGTGTATCATTTCTATCTTTCAGTACTTCAATATTTTATGCTTTTAACGTTATATTTAGCACATTTGGTACAGGATAGGTGGCTGGTTTTTGTCCTTTGTTGACAGGATAAGGAGAAGTGCTACCAGAAAATTAAATATTTAGACAATCCAAGGCCTTCTAGAGCAACATTCCTCTTTCTTTCTTCATTTCTAAAAACCTTGTAAGCCTTTGGATCCAAATTATGATGACCAAAGGCATCCACCTCAAAAGCATTGTAAATAAAATAACAATAATAAGAAATGCAAGTGGGATTTTCAAGCACCCTATTGTAATCTCACAGATCACATAGGGTTACCAATAATACACATTAATACATACATACATAACAGAGAGAAGAGACAAGAACACATAAGTAGAATAACATATTATATTATAGTGAAAGGGTCCATACAATACAGAGAACTGAACCGAGTTCTCATCTAGCTCAACAGCCTAATATATATGATTTACAAACAGTTACAAATAACTACCTGTCGGTTCACTCAACCGACATGACCTTAGGTGGCCGACCTAATCTCTCATTCATCGGCTAACCGACTTAGTCAGCTAATCAACTAAGTCGGCTATCGTTCAATTTGGCATACCGGCTTGCTCCTCCAACATCTCCCCCACGAACAAAATGTTTCTTCGTCCCGAATAAACAGGGAGGTACCAAAATTTATTTGTCTATCTAAGTAGTTATTCTTGTGCTTGGTATTCATGGGTTGTGAAGTCTAATGGTTGGTATTTTCTGTACACAGACTTCAGCAATTGCTTCAGCTGTCACTGCCAGCTGATGTTGAAAATCCATCCAACTCTGCAATATTTTCTGTATGTTGATGGTTAGTGTAGTCAGACTTGATAGGATCGAAATTTTCTCTTGAATGGAAATTTTAGCTATTATTTCCATGTCGGGACCCATAAACTGGTCCTTTTCCTCTGCTGTCTCCAACAGACGTTTCATTTGCGAGCAGATGATCTCTAATTTTTCTAAGTTTGGAATGGCTTGTTGCACCCACTGATGTGCTTCTCACTCGAGCTTCTGCAGTTTGGTTGTTTCAAGCACTATTTGGTCTTCAATTATGTGTTTGAGTGCTTCGTCAATGCTTTTCCTCTTCTCTAGTGCATGGATCTCTTGTCGGGTCTTCCTGGTTCGCTGATAGACTTGCCCATAGTAAGCAGGCCAGTCTCGCAGTACTTCTTCTGTAATGACAGACTCCTCCATGTGATCTTGCAACACCTTGTATGCTTCTAAAAAGGCTATGTGCTGCTCCATCAATAGTCGAATGGTTTCTTCTTTCTGCTCCTCTTTTGTGTTTTGAATTTATGCCTGCAGCGTTGACACCACGCTCTCAAACAGCTAATAAGCTCTTTCTAGTGGTTTTTTAGTTTCAACCTTTGCTGATCCTGGTATCATTGTTTGTACAAGGCTTCTGCATTTGTTGAGAAACTCAATTTGTTCTTTTTCATTGTTGTCGAGCTCCTTACGTCTCTGCTGGCTCCTTGTCTTTGCTTCAATTTCCAGTGTTTCGAGGAGTTGTCCTAGCTCTGCATCTTTCAACTTTGTTATATCGACTGCAGTGGTAGACCCAAGTTGACTAATGTGGACCATTGTTGTCTTTCCATGATGGTCCTTCTTCTTTTTCTCCTTCTTCTTCTTGTGCTTTTGTGTTTCTACTTGTTTCGGCACCTGTGTACCTGCAAGAGTCAGGTCTAGGTTGTCTATTTGATGGGCAGCGGTGATTGATGGTATTTCTGTTTGAGTCAGTTGGATAACTACTGCATCTGGTTGTGCGTCTGGTTGGTTGGATATAGGGGGTCCAAAAGTGGATGTGGTTTGTCCAGCTAGTTGAATTAGAGGTTCTGAGTCGGGGGGTGGTGGTGATGGTGTTGGTGAATGGTCGGGTGTGATTGGATTGGTGGAAATGTGGTCAGGTTATGGATTGTGGATCTGAGGTGGTGAGTCCATGTTAGAGAACAGTTGGTCGATTTCTCGACTTATGTCCTCCATATTTTCTCCTTCCTCATCGTTGGTCGGTTCAGAAGATGGTAGGTGGGGTTCACGTTCAGTCGGAATGATAGATGTGGTCCAACTTGCAACAATTTCAGCTTCTTTGTCGAGGTTCCTTTGGAACGTCAAGCTTATTATTGCCACAGTCTTCGGCCTCTGGAGTACTTGGCTAGGTTGGGAGATGGGTAGTCGGGCTCCGCCAACATCGAACAAAGGTGCTTTGGTAGAGAGCTTCTGCACCGTGGTGAATATCTTAGGTAGTTTTTCAATGTATGCCTGGAGGTCTCTGTCACAGTCGAACTTTTCCTTCACAGCCTCCGATATAGCATTCTTGCATAAGTCGAGTGGGCTTACTGAAAGCTATTCTGGTATTAGTTCTTCTATTATTTTTTTCAGAGACAGAGGTGGGGTGTAGACATGAGATCCACAACATTTTCGACGGTCGAAGTGTGTGTGCTCTTCACCTTCTTTGGTCAACCTGGCTGTGCCCCTGCCTTGACAAATTTCTGAAATTGGGTTTCCACTGGCACTTTGTTCACTGCGGCATCTTATATTATGTCGAGGGCTGTAGCTTCCAGTTCCTCCTCGTCTTCTGAATATTCTGCGATGATAATATTGCGCTTACCTATCCCTTGTTGTTGTTGTTGTGTTCTCTTCCTTTTTCTTGAGGCTGCTATCTCCTTTGACAATTTGGTTATATTTTCTTTGGTGGCAGCATACTCTAGATTTTCGGTTTCTATCTCTCCCCTTGGCTCTTGAGTTGGGATGAGATTTTCTTCAGCCGGCTTGGTTACCTGTTGTTCTATGTGTGTCTCTTCTCTTTGTGTCATTGGAGGTTTGATTATGATTTGCAGTTGACCAAGGCGTTCGACTAGTGTCTCCTCTGACACAAAGGTACTGATGTATAGCTTAAGCTCATAATCCTCCTCCTTCTCCTGGTCTATCAGCGGTTCCTCTATCGAGAATTCTGCTTCCTTTGCTTTTTCTGGTATTGGTACTTTTGTTCTCGCCTATCAAGATAGCTCCCAAAAGATGTCTTCAACTGCCGGATAGTAGTCAAGGGTTTTTGCATTTGTTTTGGCACCCTGCATGTACCACACCATAGTATGGTCGAGTTATAGCTGAATGTGGGACTTTTTAGGTAGACTTCTTCGGATGTTCTAAGGCATCCTCCATCTGGTTGTGCGGACTTTTAGCTGCTAGAGCCATTTTTACAACAACACTTTCCCATTTGTAAGTTCCTTCATTGTTCCACTCTCGGCAAACGGTTTGAACCTCAACATATGAAATATTGTCAGTTCTTGAAATTGCTTGTCCCCGACAGGGCACAAAGAGTACATTACTATCCATAAGATAAGGGATGGGAACCTGATAATTCCTCCCATCTCCTGGAATTTTTCATAGATGTTTTTGATCATGTCAGTGACATACTCAGCCCATCTGTATACCTTTCCGTTGGTTGCAATGGTGTCTACTGCCTCCAACATATCCAATTTGAGGTCGCTTCCACGACCTACCATTGTGAGTGTCGTGGCTATGATCTTGGCCACAATCTGTGGTGTTCGAGTTGTTATGTGGCTAATCATCAACCCTTTCAAGTTTTTTCCTGATGCTAACCCTGTTAGTTCTTCGATCAGTACTTCTTTTATACCGACTGGTACTGGATCTCCTTTGTTTTATGTCTCCTGGCAGTTTGTAAATAACTTCCTCAGAGATGTCGACTGGATGATCGAAATAAAATTGACCATTGTGGTACCGTCTTATGATAAACTTTAACGCTGTTTCTTTTGTGCCACCGAAACTGGCCATGAGTGGTGCATTGACATAATTTACAATGGAACTGTGTTGTATTTTCTCTATAGCTGGGGTAGGTTTCTTGTCGATGTACACCCATTCTTTTATCTCGGCCCATAGTTTTTCCCATGAAATTTCCTGCACCTTAGCATTCTTGATGTTCTTCAGTTCCTTGGTTTTGGCTGAGGCTCTAGTCTGTTTTGTTGCCATCTTGTCGATCTGAGGGTCGATTTTACTACAGTGCTCTTGTTTTTCAGTCATTTGGTTTCTCTGATGCTCTCTCTGTTTGAACTGTGGTGAATGATCCTTTGGTGGTTCAGTATTTATAGTGGATGCGTTGGATGTTTTTGTCGATGAGTGTATTAATGGCAGACGTGATGGTCCAGCGATAACACTTGAGTGTGCATTAATGAACGTTGGGTTTTGGCACTCGAAGTCATTAATGCGTGATGGGACTGTCGAGGTCATTGGTCGATGTCGGTTATGAAAATGGTCGATGGTGTTACATAGATGGGCATGATGTCGGTGGTTGAAGTGGTGATTCCCTGTCATTATTTTGTGCGTGTATCAGTATTATTTTTCTTTTTGGATTTTTTTAGATTTTTATAGCTTTTGTTTGACCGTTATGGTCATTATATGTTTTTTTTTCTTTTTTTTTAGTAGATTTGTTTTAGTTTCTGTAGCATTTTAGTCGGGCCCCATTAACGAGTTTCCGAAATACTATGCCTTGTAACGTCCTTAGTAGGACTGATCCATTGGTATGTATCTCTTTGACAATATAGGGTCCCATCCATTATGTATGTATCTTTTTAGGTTTTCCTTTCACTCGACTATTGTATAATAAGGCAAGGTCTCCTACCGACAGATTTTTGTTTTTGATGTTTCTATCGTGCTGTGCCTTTTGTTGTTGTTTCTGGATTTCTTGATGTTGGATCGTGATTAGTCGATGTTCTTCAAGTTTACTTAGTTGCAATAGTTGGTCCTTTCTTCCTTGTTTAACATCGACATGTAAAATTTATGCGATAATAGGTGTCTGTTGTCAAAAGTGTAGAGGAACTACTACTTCCTGTCCATAAACTAGTCGGAATAGTGTTTGGTCAGTTGAACGCTTTTATGTCGTTCTATATGCCCATAGTAATGCAGTTATCTTTTCATCCCAGTTGTCTTTATCAGCATTACATATTTTTTTTAATCTTTTTGTTAATGTTTTGTTAAATGCTTCAATTGCTCCATTCAACTGAGGATGGTATGTTGTACTCCGACGGTGGTCGATTTGGAACTGGTATGTTATTGTTTTAATAGTTTTATTTATGAAGTGTGTTCCCTTTTCACTGATTAGGGTTAATGGAAATCTAAATCTGGTAATGATATTATCATAGATAAACTTAGCAGCTATCTCACTGGAACATGTGTCAACTGGTTCCGCCTCTTCCCATTTGGTTATGTATTTGACTGCAGTTATTATGTACCTTGCACCTGTTCTTTTTGTTGGTATAGGAAATGGTCCTATGAAGTCGATGGCCCAAATTTCAAATGTCAAACTTGGGTTTACTGATATCAGGGGAATTTTTGTACTAGGAAAGGGTCGACCCAGCCGTTGACATCTGTCACATTGGCTTACAAAATTTTTGCAATCTTTGTGGAGTGTCGGCCACCATAACCCTGATTTTTGGATTTTCTTTGCAGTTGCGTCTGCTTGGAAGTGTCCTCCAGCAGGTCCGTAATGTGCTTCATGCATGATATTATTTCTTTCATGTTCCAATACGCACCTTCTAATAATGTCATCTAACCCCATTTTATATAGGAATCCATTTATGAGACTATATGGTGCAGCTTTCATGGCTAAGATTTGTTTCTTCTTCGTACTCATGCCTTCTGGTGCTTCTCCATCTTCTAAAAACTAAGCTATTTCCTCTAACTCTGTCGGGACTACTTCTATTTGAAATAAATGTGCATCCGGTAAGTCGTCTTCAACTCCTATCGGTTCCTCCCCTGTGTCGATTCAGGCTAAGTGGTCGGGGCCAACATTTAGCTTACCTGGTCTGACAATGACTTTGAATTCAAATTCTTGGAATAGAAGTAGCCATCGAAAAATTCTTCCATGGTGTAGAGGCTTATTTATGAGGTATTTTAGTGCTTGATGGTCAATGTAAAAGATGAATGGATTAGCTAGTAGATAGTGTCGATATTTTTGTAGTGCAAAGACCATTCTTAGTGCTTCTCTTTCAGTTGTCGAGTAGTTTCTTTCAGCTTTGTTTAGTTTCCTGCTACTGTAAACTATAGGATAGTCCATTCCATCATCTCCTGGATGAGTTAGGATTGCTCATATTGTTAGTCCTGATGCGTCGATGTGTACATGGAATTTGATCAACCAGTTTGGAAACCTTAGGATGGGTGCTTTGACTAACTTTATTTTTAGTTTTTTGAATGATATGTCGCACTCCTCTGTCCAATTAAATTCCTGATCATCTCTTAGAAATTATTCTAATGGGTATGTCATGTCTGAATAATGTCTTATGAATTTTCTATAGTATCCTGTATGACCAAGTAGTACCCTGACTTGTTTCGGATTCATCGGGGGTTTTAAGTTGAGGATGATTTTTATTTTTGCAAAGTCGACTTTAATACCTTCTTTACAGACGATATGCCGTAATAGTATTCCTATAGGAGTTAAAAATATACACTTATTGATGTTTAGTGATAGTTGGATTTGTCGACATCGTTCCAACATAAGTCTTAGCCATTTACAATGGTCCTTTAGTGTAGAGTATATTGTTCAATCATCGAAATATACTGCCATTGTTTTGTAAATGTACTCCTGAAATGTTTTAACCACAATCCTTGAAAAGACTGCAGGTGCATTTTTAAGTCCAAAAGGAATAACCCTGTAAGCAAATGAGCCAAATTCACATAGAAATGTTGTCTTTTTCTGATCTTCTTTGCCTATTGGTACTTGACTATAACCTAAGAATCCATCTGTAAACGAATAGAATTCATGTCCTGCTACCTCATTTAAGATTTCATCTGCATAAGGAGTTGGAAATGGGTCTGTTAATGTAACTTTATTGAGTTCTATGAAATCGACATAGATCCTTAGCTTGGTTGGATCAAGTTTCTTTGGTTGAACCACCATTGGACTTGCCCATTCTGATTGATAAATAGGGTAGATGATTCCTGCTGCAAGCATGTTATCAATCTCTTTCTTGACTATCTCTTTGTATTTGTGAGCTAGTTTATATGGTTGTTTCTTGACAGGTCGAACATCAAGTTTTATGTCGATCTTCATTTCGCCCATTTCATGTACTAGACCTTTAAGATACTTATAGTCTCTATAAAATACATCCTAAAATTATTTCAGTAGGTTTGTGATCTCTGTTGTTTTTGCTTCAGACCAGTAGTCTCCAATTTTTTCTATTTTTGGTCGATCATCATTTGATATGTCGAATTCTCTAGTTTTAATTTTAGCATCTAGCCATTATGGTGCTTTAGCTTCATTGATTGGTAGACTTCCTTCCTTAAACTGTGAGAATGTGGCAGGGAAGTCTGGTGCAGTCATTCGGTTGTTATCCTCCATGTCGGTTGTTTCAACTTTGAGTACTGTGCGAATAGGTTTGGTCGTTTCGACATGATTTGATTTCCATCTAAAAAATTTCCCTTCTGACTTTTCATTTTCCAACTGTAGTCTCATTGACTGTGTTATTGTCCTAGTTTGTTTATTGTTACAGTTTATTGTCGGTCGGTTGTCCCTTAGGGTTTTGTTTTCTGTCGGTTGTACAAATGCTTTGATCTGTTTTGCAGTTTCAACCAAATTCTCATTTTGGGGTTCAAAGTTGAAATCTTTGATAAAATTTTCTTTAAGTTCATGCCATAGAAATGTTTCACCCTAAGCTTCTTCCATCTTGTACCATTTGTTCAGTAAGTCGGTGAGTGTTGATGGAAATAAGTGTGGCCATGTACGTTCATCCTTATATCCTAGTCTTCTCCATTCTTTTTCACATATCTTTATATGGTTTTCTGGATCCTGTCCTTGGGTAAATATAGGTATCTAATCCTGGTTGGTTAACTTCTTTCCCCCAAACCTTTCTACAAAATAAGACGAAGCTGTTGTCCATGTACATAGTCTTGACTGATGGGTATCCCACCATCTAGCAGCTAGTCCTGTAAAAGTTTCTACTAAATTTTGTAGTCAACCATGTTCACCAATGTTCCTAGATACTTGCTCTACATGCATAACTGGTGATTCTCTTTCTTTATACCTTGGGATTTTTGTGGTATTTATATTTGTTGGTTGTAATGTAGGATATTCCCTAATTTTCTTTCCAAATATTTTTGGGATGCTGGACACCACAAAGCATTGTTTGACTGGTTTCTTCTGTACTTTTTTAATAGTCTAGCATCCTCTTGCTTTTGTTTCATAGTTTTCAACCTCCCAATCATATAGTTCTGCATCTGAATTGTATCCTACTAAGTCTTGGTTTCCTAAGTAAAGTTCACCATATGTATTAGGTTCTGTGTAATCTTCATTATTATGTATCTGATATAGTTGTCGGATGTCAACTTCTTCATCAATTGGTTCTGTCCAAGGTTCTCCTTGGGATGGATGAATAGGTACTGTTAGGTCATGATTTTGTCTTCCTTAGTTTTATGCTTTTATTTACGTTTTTTGAACCTTGCTAGTATTTTTGCTTCTAGGAAATTTTGTTTATATAGGTTAATTTTGAGTTCAAGCTTTTAATTTTTCATGATTTTGATTTTTCTTATTTTTAAGCAGGCTTTTATAAATTTTGCTTAGATTTCATTCTTGAAGGGTTTTATAATGTATATATGGATTAAATGGTTTATAAATAACACTAAGGTCGAGATTAAGCATATAAACGAAGTTTAAACTTTATTAGTGGCCTAATGATGTGAAATTATGTGATTCGACTTTCTTGTAGCACAAGAGCAAAATTAATACACTAGAGCGCTAAAAGAAAGTCGCGAATGCCAAAATCATCATTTTTCAGTCTGATTGTTTCAAGTGTCTTGTCCCTGAGGTGTTAATCACATCATTTGTTGCATTTGATACATGTCCTATAAAGTTTATCATTGAAACAGGTGGATGAGCATCATATGAAGTAGATCGTGGCGATTGCATACAGTCCAGGGCGAATGATGACAGCGAGTAGAACGAGGAAGAGTTTTTCAGGAATATGTTCCTTATCTGAAGGATAAAAAAGGATTTTGAAGGCCGTGGTGGGAACACACTGCTAAGAATTCGGGGTTTTTACAATTGAATGAGGAATTAGGGATTTCCAGCAGCGATTGTTTGAAGTGGTCTGGACGGTTAGAGACAGGTGGAACGTGAAATTCGACACCTAAACATTGAAGTGATTGAATTCCAGCACTTGTATTGATCTTCTGAGCAGGTAGCCCACGTGGCATTTGCTAGGGTTTGTTTAATTTGGGGTTTTTCTGATAAAATCCTTAATGTCAAAATTCGAAGCAAGGATATGAGTTTTTTCACCTAAAAGACTTTGACTGATGAATTATTAACAAATATATCCAAGTATTCATTGTTTAAAATAGTAAACTTCAAAGTAGAACTGTTGGAGGTCCTTGAACTCTGTGATTAGGTCAAACTGTTACACTTTGGCACAAAAGATTCCCTGAACTGTGTGTTAGGGTAGACTATTATGACTTGAAGATAGACAGACTGTGGGATATTGACAGGTGCTGTTAAAACCTTAGTAAACATGAAGAAAAGTGGAAAAACAAATAAAGTTGATCCCACTGACCTAGGTTGGATAGATAATTTTCTAGAATGTGTAGAGTTATTTTCTAATGCAGGATGGTTGACATTCTTCAAAAATATTGATGGATATCATGCAGAGGTCTCTCATAAATTTGCTCAGTGCTATGATACAGACATTGTGTCCTTTGATACTTTACAATTTAAATTGACTAAGGAGTTGGTTGCTGAGGCAACAAGCATCAAGAGCGAGGGGGAATTATGGTTTAAGAAGGTTCCATTCACCTTCAATGCAGAAAAGTACTTACTTCCTAGTGTAATTCCAGATTGGGGTAAAGGTGTACCCATTCATAACTTCAAGCCTGAATGGATAGAACCCATTAAAGTTTTACAGAGTTATATTACCTATGAGGGCAGATATGCCTTTGTTTTCAAATACCACTTTAGATTTCTTCAACATCTCGGTAATGAGTTCAAGATGAACTTTCCCTTCTTCTTTCTGAAGAGTCTGCAGAAGATGTCATGCAGAACTAAGGAGCATCAAAATCATACTAAACATTCCATTTTCCACCATGGACTTATCAAACTCATCATAAACATTATTTTGCAGAGTAGGGGAAAGACTTGGGAGTATTTCCTTTTCTAATCAGGTTTTCAAAATGGTAAAGAAGGACAGTCTCAAAGAAGACAAGCTGATAAAGGACAGACCTTGATCAAAAAGCTCAGGAAAAAGGTAAAGGTCAAAGATGAAGACAGGGTTAAATTAGAGGAAGTTTCAGATCATGCAAATGAAGACTTTGAATCTAAACAACACCTTAATGACAATGACAGCAAAGATTTGCAGTCAGATAATAAGAAGACTGAGCCTATTGAAAATGATGTACCATCAAAGACAATTTTTGCTGAAAAGATTGTACCTGCAGAGAAAATTTCAGATGAGAAAGAGGATATTGGAGTTCAAAAACAAACTCCAATCACAGTTCTATCAGAAGATGAGAAATTCCTGTTTGAGGATTATAAAGTCCCTATCATTGATACAATTAGGGTTTGTACTTAAAAGGAATTTTGTAGCCTGGGTGATGAGGTAGCATTACCAAAGAGAAAGAAATTAAAAGTTGTTGAATTTGCCTCAGTTACCCATTAGGGTAAGACATTCAAAATGTTGAGGGAGATTGCTTCTATGTGGAGACCAAAAACTAGACCTAGAAACAAGCTCAGACTGAATATGAAGAAGTTACTGAACCCTAAATTGAACAAAGAAAGAGTAACAGTGATAGATGATTCTTCATCTGATGAAAAATTGAATGATGATAAGGGTGACAGTAAGGGTAAAAGGCCAATGGAATTAGAAAGAGAGTATTTCCTAACTTATGCTAAACTATATGATATATTTCTAGAGGTTCAAAGTCAGTTGTTGCAGGAACAACAAGAAGGTGAGATAAAGGCTTCTTAATCAGAAAAGAAGGTGATGGTTGAGGAAAAGGTTCCATGTGAAGCTGAGACTGAAGAACACCTAAGTTTTCTTGAAACTCCTACAGAATTGTTGCCAGAAGATGAAGAAATTTATAAGAGATTAAACATTCGATGGCTTCCAAATGAGATGCAAACCACAGCAGGAACTAAAACCTTTGATTCAGAAATAGAGAATTTACAGAGAAGTGTGAAACAATATAAGTATCAATTGGAATACATGCAGGAGAAAAATGATGGTTTGGTCATGGAAAATAGAAGACTCGGAGAGGATTTGGATGAGGTGAATAGCCACTATCAGGAGCTGATTGCAGTTTCAAGAGAGGCATTGAAAAGGAAGAGGAAATACAGAAGGTCAATTTACAATGTTGAAACAAACCATCAAAGATCTGCAACAGCAAAATGAAGAACTAACTAGAAATATTGTTGATATGGAAGCAGATAAACTGAAGCCCAGAAGAAAATCCCAAGCCCTAGAAGGGATAGCCTTGTTAGCTGAAGCAGCTAAAGATCTGTAAAACTTGTTAAGATAAACAGTTATTAGTTAGGTTTTGAAAGTTATTTCATTTTTGTAATATTATCTAAATGAAACTATTTCGATGAGGAGACTAAAAAGCAGTTAGGGTTTAGTTCCTTAACCAATTTTGAAGGATAGTATTAATGTAAGTCACAAAGAGGATAGAGGGTTCGATTTTTTGGCTGGCAAGAGGAGGTCTTCAGACTTGTTCATAAGCTAAGTAAATGACTCTTATGTGTATTTGAAAGACTGATTATGAAATATATGCTCTATTTACCCTTCAGTTTGTTCTATGGCTTCATTTATAGCTTGTTTTAGCTACTCAGTTGGTAATTTCATTCCTGGTTTAAAGTTTTTATACTTGGAGTGCTTGCCATTTGTGGATGAACCTGAGTGTTGTTTTCTGTTGGATAATGGTTATTATGTTATGCATCTCAGTTTTCCTATGCTTATGATTTAGTGTTTATTTGGATTTATGAATGCATTCCCTCTTGTCATCAAACTTCTCAACCAAAAAACTCTAAAAACCCTATTTTGTTTTATTGAAATTCTTGAGATTATGTTGGCTTGTTCTCTTGTAGTCTGGGAACAATTTCTGGCATAAACATCTTTGTCGCCGTTGTCGAGGAACGAAGTTGAAAACATATTTTGCACTGGGATACTTATCATTTCACTAGTTTTATGAGGTGAACTTAAACCAACAAATCTTAAAGACTACTTTTCACCAGTTTGTCACAGTGGCCAATAGGGGAATTGGAACTAGAAACAGACCTATTTCACCTTTGCAGTTGGGTGTTTTAGACCCAGAACAGATATTGAAAACAACAAGGAAGATTAGGAGGTCCCAGTTATCACCGGCCTTATATAACCCTGATCAGTTGGATAGTTCATCACCTATATTTGTTTTGAGAAAAGAAAAAGAAACTTCACCTTGGTTGAAGCCTATAATTCCTGTCAGTAACTTTCAAGTTTTCACTGATCCTCAGTCCTTCCAAAAGGAAAAAACAGTATCTCCTGGTAAAATTCCTCTATTTCATCTGAAAGTTGGTAAAACCCCTTTTCATCCAAGTTCCAGTCAAATCTCTCCATCACTAAAGTCAGTCAACCTTAAAATGGCAGCCCAAAATCATCCTATAGATATGATGGACCGAATGGTTGCAGCAAGGTATGCACCATTAGTTTTGCCTCACCCTTTGAATGCACTTCCTGGAGGTGATTATCAGAAATAACTGCCTAGGTTTAATGGACAGGGTGAAACTACAGCTAAGGAACATTGGGAATCCTTTCTCAGTTATGCTGATAACCAGAATATTGAAGCTAAGGATGTTTGGATGAGGATGTTTGTGCAGAGCCTTGATGGAGATGTCAGAAAATGGTTTAGGGAGCTTCCTGCAAATTCTATCACCATCATATAAGAGCTTCATTACCTCTTCATGAGACAATGGGGTGACACCAAAGATCATACTTATTATATAACTGAGTTTGGAGCCCTTAGGATAAAGAAGGATGAAACCATTGCAGACTTTTCAAAGAGATTCAATAAAATGTATGGCAGAATTCCTGCAGAAATAAAACCTTCAGAAACATCTGCAAAACTCACAGATGCAAATGCTTTCGACCATGAATTTTCCTTACTACTAAGAGAAAGAAGACATGTTTCTTTACTGAACATGCAGGATGCAGCGTTAGAGGTTGAGTCTAATATATTGGCTTCCAATAGATTGAAGAAGGAAACAATTCAGCAGATGTATGACAAGAAAGGTAAGAAGGAAGCAGCTCCAGGGGTTTCAACATCCCATTCTGCAGAAGGTAAAATTGATGAAATGGCTAAGTTAGTGAAGATCTTGACTGCAAAATTAAACAATTTAGAACTAGAAAGAAATTCAAACAAGCCTGTTCAAGAAGGTGAAAGAAACCCTAACAATCAGAACCAATTCAGAAGATAGTTTGCTCCTCGCTTCATACCTAGAGAATGAAGAAATAATGATATACAGTGAGAAAGGAGAGAGATTGAGGATCAAAGGGTACCCCCACCTCTTCAAAACAATGTTGTTGATGAAGAAGAGATTGAAGAGGAAGTGTTATTTGAAGACACAGATTAGAATATGAACTATTTTGGAGAATAGTTGACTGAGGATTTTGTCACTGAAGAAGAATTTTTAAATGCAGAATACTATGATGCTAATATGTTTGAAACATAAGATGATTTGAATCTAAAAATGACTATTGTAACTGCTAATGTCTATCAGAATGAACCAAAGAAGACTTTGAATTTGAGGTCAAGCTCAAAACAAGCAGTACAAAACCCAAAGAAGAAGGTAGTTGTACCTACTAAACAACAATCTGATCCTGTGTTAGAGAAAAAACAAATTCAGGATAAGAAAAAGAAGAGTATGGAGGTTGAAGAGGTAAAGAAGACTGTACAGAATTTTAATCTAAAAAATGAACTAGGAAAAATAAAGATTCCTATGCCTTTTACTGAATTAATGAAAAATCCTTCGTACAAAGAATCGGTTCTTAAAATGATTGGTTCAGCAAAAATTCAGCCTCTTTTCGATACAGTGAATCTGCAAGAAGAAAATCCCAAGATCTTTATTGGATCAGCTTTGGCTAAAAAAACTGAGAATGAAGCAGGTGCTTCACCTGCATTTTACATTACACTGACAGTCCATGAACAAATGATACATAATGGTCTTTTAGATTCAGGAGAATCACATAACTTAATGCCAAAGGCTGTCTTGGAGGCTTTAGGTCTGAGCATAACCAAACCTTATCATGATCTGTATGCTTTTGATTCACGAGCTGTAAAGTGTTTGGGGGTGATTAAATACATGGTTGTCAGTTTGGCTCAGTTACCAATGAAAAGTGTAATCATGGGTGTGGTAGTAGCAGATATTACACCTAAATTTGGATTACTTTTTTCTAGGTATTGGGCAAAGAAAGTTGGTGGAACTTTACAAATGGATTTATCATATGCTATTATTCCTCTTTTTGGAGGAGAAAACAAAAGGCTGTACAAAGAGCTTCAATTTTCCTATATTGTGACAGATGATAAGAACCCTACAAACCATCCTCTATATGTTGTTGAAAGATTTGGGTACTTGCATGTTACATTTTAGTGATGATGACAATACTGCTGATGTTGAAAAGGAACAACCAGTTAAATGCAGTAAGGAACAAGAAGATGAGCTTTGGGAATTATACTTCGATGGAACATCTTGCAAAGAAGGTGCTGGAGCAGGGGTTCTTCTCATATCCCCTGGTGGTGAAACAATAAAGATGATGTATAAATTACAATTTATTACTACAAATAATACTGGTGAATATGAAGATTTGCTGTTAGGTTTGAAGGCTGCTAAAGATTTGGGCATTCAGCAGATTTCTGCATATGGTGACTCCGAGTTAGTTGTTCCGCAAGTGAGGACCAACTATCAAGTGAAACAGGATTTGCTGAAAGTCTACCTAAATGAGGTATGGGACATGATCGACAATTATTTTGTAGCTTTTAACATTACCTATATTCCAAGGGATCATAATCAGACTGCTGATTCATTGGCCTTAGCAGCTACACATTTTAGAATTCCAAAAACCACACAATTGAGGTATCCCATTGAGGTTAGGTACAGACCTTCTGTACCTGATAATGTAAAGCAGTGGAGAGTGTTTGAAGATGACATTGAAATTAAAAGATTTTTGGAGCTTACACATGAGTTTTCTAATTCCCTGATTGATCAAGAAGAAGATGATGAGGATGAAGATGTTGAAGAGATTGCTGAAAATGAAATTGTTGGCCACAATATTATTGAACTAAAAGGTAATTTCATTCCAAAAGGTTTGGTACCCTTAGAAAGGATATTTTAAAAAGATTATACACCTCTAAATCCTATTGTACAATCTTCAGAAGAGAATGTGGTGGATTGTAACATTGGTACTGCAGAACATCCTAGAATGGTGAAGATTTCGAAAGTGCAGAACAGAGAAACAAGTACATTAAATTGTTAAAGGAACATGTTGATGTCTTTGCATGGTCTTATGAAGAATTGAGAACATATGATACTGGGATTATACAACATAAAATACCTCTAAAACCGAATGTTAAACCCTTTTATTAGAAATTGAGGAGAATTAATCCAGCCTTGTTTCTTGTTATTGAAAAAGAAGTTAAGAAGTTATTAGATGCCAAGATCATTATTCCTCTCAGGTACTCTTCATGGGTGGCTAATCTAGTTCCTGTTAGGAAAAAGAATGGAGAAAATCCTCTTCCTAAAATTATCCTCTAAAGGATAATTATCCTCTTCCTAAAATTGAGCAAATCTTGCAGAAGGTTGTTGGGGCATAGATTATTTCTATGGTTGATGGCTTCTCAGGATACAATCAAATTTCTATACATCCTGATGATAAAGAAAAAATAGATTTTACTACTCCTTGGGGAACTTTCATGTATGATAAGTTGCCTTTTGGTTTAATGAACGCTAGAGAAAATTTTCAAAGGGCTATGGATATAGCCTTTGTTGGGGAAAAGGACAAGTTTGTGGTAATTTACCTAGATGATATTACTGTATTTTCACAATTAGATGGTGAACATCTAAAGCATTTGAAACAAACTTTCCTAAAATGCAGAAAATTTGGTTTATCCTTGAATCCAAAGACGTCACACTTTGTTGTACAGGAAGGAAAATTACTGGGTCATTTGGTTTCTGCTGATGGTATAAGGATTGACCCATAAAGGGTGAAAGCAATATTGAAGATAAGTCTGCCAAGGAGTAAAAAAGATGTCCAATCTTTCATTGGTAAAATCAACTTTCTACGTTGGTTTATACCAAACTTTGCTGAGACTATCAAGCAGATTATAGCCATGCTAAAGAAGGATCAAGAAGTCAAGTGGACCACTGAAGCAAAGAAATCATTTGAGAAAATTAAGATGGATCTTACCAAAGCTCCTGTATTAGTAAGTCCATATTTTACCAAGGAATTTATAACATTTTCCTTTGCATCTGAACACACATTAGTTGTTGTTCTGTTGCAGAAGAATAAGGATGGTCTTGAGCAACCTATTGCATTCTTCAGCAAAACTCTCAGAGATTCTAAATTAAAATACAACATCTTGGAAAAACAAGCTTACTCTTTAGTAAAAGCTTTGAAATTTTTCAGAATCTATGTTTTGCATTCCAAAGTTATTTCATATGTGCCTAATGCTGCTGTAAAAGATGTTTTGACACAGCCTGATAGCGAGGGAAAAAGAGGCAAGTGGATTGCTAAAATCATGGAGTATGATGTAGATATCAAACCTACCAAACTAGTGAAGGGAAAATATTTAGCTAATCTATTGGCTAAATCAAATTCCCAATATTTAGGATTGCATTTGATGGCAGAAGAGCCAGCTCAGGAAGAAAATCAAGTAGAGCTGGAGAAAGAAAATATTATGGACTTCTATTCAGCATCTACATGGTATGCAGAAATTGTGTGTTTTCTGTTGTATTTGCAATGTCCTGAACACTTAGATAGAAAAGTTGTTAGATCTTTGAAGCTAAGAACTACTAAGTACTGTTTGGTAGAACATAAGCTATTTTGGAAGGATCCAGGGGGTATTCTACTCAGATGCTTAGATAAACCTGAAATTGAAGGAGTGATTTTTGAATCTCATGAGGGTGCTTGTGGAGGTCACAAGTATTGGAAGGCAACAGCATACAAAATCTTAAGAGCTGGATACTGTTGGCCCTCTTTATTTGCAGATGTATATCAGTAGGTAAGAGCTTGCATCCCTTGTCAGAAGTTTGCTGGTAAACAAAAATTGTTGTCATTACCTTTAAAACCAATTGCAGTAAGTGCCCCTTTCCAGCAGTGGGGTCTGGACTTTATAGGAGAGATAATTCCATCTTCCTCATGACAACACAGGTGGATTTTGACTGCAACAGACTTCTTTACCAAATGGGTGGAAGCTATCCCCACGAGGAATGCCACAGATAAAGTGATTATGGAGTTTATTGAAGAAAATATTCTCAGTAGGTTTGGGTGTCCTCAAAGAATAGTAACAGATAATGCAAAGGCTTTTAAGTCTAAGGCAATGGGAGCATTTTGTGAAAATAATGGCATCTTGTTGAAACATTCATTTCCTTACTATCCTCAAGGTAATGGTTTAGCTGAGTCTTCCAATAAAAATATCATTTAGAGTATTAGAAAATTGTTGAAGCATAATAAGAGATCATGGGATTCTATGCTGACATATGCATTATGGGCTAACAGAATAACAGTCAAGCAAGCAATTGGAACTTCTCCTTTCCAATTAGTATATGGTACATGTGCAGTTTTTCCTGTCTAGTTGGGTATCCCAGTGATGAATTTTTTTTAGGATTGTCAGAAAGAACCTAATGATATGCAGAGAAGGATCTATGCAATGATAGAGTTGCATCAGAATAGAGAAAAAGTGGAAGAAAAGGCACAGCTCTACAGATTGAAGATAAAAGACAGATTTGACAGGAATATCAAAGATAATACTTTCTCAATAGGTGACATGGTGCTAAGGTGGGATGCTAGGAAAGAGAAAAAAGGGAAACATGGCAAATTTGATAACCTCTGGTTTGGCCTTTTTCTGGTATCTAAGTTTTTGGAAAATAACACTTTTGTTCTACAGAATTTGGAGGGTGAGGAATTGTCAAGTCCAGTTAATCTCACAAATCACATAGGGTTACCAATAATACACATTAATACATGCATACATAACAGAGACAAGAGACAAGAACAAGTAAGTAGAATAACAGATTATACTATAGTGAAAGGGTCCATACAATACAGAGAACTGAATCGAGTTCTCATCTGGCTCAATAGCCTAATATATATGATTTACAAACAGTTAGAAATAACTACCTATCGGTTCACTCAACCGACACGACCTTAGGTGGCCGACCTAATCTCTACTTAGTCAGCTGACCGACTTAGTTGGCTAATTGAATAAGTCGGCTATCGCTCAAGTCGACATACCGACCTACTCCTCCAACACACCCGCACCATCCCCCCTGGGGGGATTTGTGTCGTCTCTTTCATGGTTTGATTTTTTGTATCATTATGGATTTAGATTAGTTTAATTTTTTCTATGGTTAGTTTAGATTTTTATTTCATGGGTTTATTTTTTAAAAGTAATGAATACTAACCCATCCTTGCTTTCCCAAGTACAGCCTTTAAGCTTGAAAGAGACAAGTCTTGGTTGTAGTAATTAGTCTCACTTTTTTTTACTTCTTTGTTTTTATTTCTCCAAATTTTAAATTGGAATAAATATCTGTCATTTTTGTGTATTCTCTTTCCCATCCCAGGTTCACCTGATCTTTTGGATAATTAAAAGAAGAAGTGTGCACTCAATAATTTCCACATCTAATAAAAACTCACAATTAATAAAATCGATCCCTTGAAAACATACGGAAATGTAGCATACGCAAAATTTGTCATTTGTGGGAAAATTCTTCAAAGAAGGCGAGAACAACTAGAAAGTGACCATGAGGCCATGTCAAGCTATACCCTCATTTGGTGTAATGTTGGACACACCCCTATGACTCCATCTATCCCACATATTCTTGCAAGGAGCCCCTTCTGTCAAAATCTGGACACATTCCCTGTACCTCACGCTATATCAGGAATCCCCCTTTTCCTTAATATTTCCATCCACAATAACTAAAATTGATCAAGATACACTTGCACAACATTTCCCTTTACAATAGTATTTGACTCCACGACACTAATCTACAATCTTTACTTTGTGCTTAAATTAATCAATGTATTGTGAATGTTTTAAATTTCATATGTTTTCAAAGTTATATAAATCATTGCAAGTATTGTATCAGTATTTCCTTTCAAACTATTAGACTAATTTCATATTGTTGTTTCTTAGCTTGAAATCCTTAGATTCGTTTATAGGGGCCACCCCCCTTGGCTTCACTAGGAATTGGCCTAGACGGAGGAGTTAAATGTTGAGTGACAATATCTCAACTCGAGACTTTCCCCCAAGGACACACCAAGTGGCTTGAAGGTTTCTACCATGCTAATTTCCCCCGAGGTGTGTGAAAGGAGACAACATTATTTTTGGCGTCGTTGTCGGGTATAAATCTTTTTATTCCTAGAATATGGCTTTTGTTTTCTTCTCCTTCTTTTTTGATTTGTTTGATGAATGTTTATAGTGGATCTTTAATTTTCATCTATAGACTCCACTAACATTTTTTAGTTTATATTTTTACAAAGAAAAGAAAAAAATAGAAATTATTGTAAAAGATTTATGGTGCATATTTTTATTTTCACGTAGTGATTCCATTTAAGGGACAAAACCCTTGTTTCTCATAAATTTGTTGAGATTGATTGTGTGTAGATGAGACCATCTCGTAATAAAATTTTAAACCTCACTATTTGACAACTCTCTTTATTAAGTACCTGATGTTCTTCATGGTTACTTCAAATCTAAATAGTTGAATTCTACTATGGGTAAAGAAGGGCTTCGTACTCTATTTCTTAATGCATGCCCCTCAATAAAATTATCAAATTTTTGTGGTTTTTATAATAATTTGTATAACCATACTAAGTTGTATAATGTTTCCCTATAGTTTTCTGGAAATGACAGTGATTCAGTCACCCATCATATTCCTACTTTGTTCAAAATTGTGGTTGATTTTAATTTTGTTCATGAGGATGATCTGATGTGTTGATGAAATTGGAATTGATGGCAACATGGAATTGCAGTGGCCCCATAGATTGTCATTGATGCCACCAAGTCCCACTTTCAATTCCTTGGACCCCTTGCAATGTGGGTTTGAGCCTTGGAGCCCTTACAGAGTGGGTTTGTGCCTTGAAGCACCTTGTACCCAGTTGACAAGGTCCCTATACCCACAAGGTTGGATCTTGAAGCCACCACCTTATTGAAGATGCTGAAGGCCCTGGAGATGGTTATGAATCCCTTGTGGATGATGGAGAACCCCTAAATGGGTTGGAGAATCATTAATGACCCATTCTATGGTCATTCATGCTCTGAAGGTATCATAGTACCCCATGAGAAGACCCAACTACCCCATAGATGATATCATGATGGATCTTGAACCTTGAGGGTCTCTTGGTGTGGTTGAGGTGGTTGAAGAATCCTATGAAGCCTCTTTCTTGATGAACAATCCTTGATGAATCCCTTGGCTCACATACCTTGAGGGTCTTCTCTACATCCATCTTTGATCTTAGTATGTGAGCCTCTATATTGGTATATCTATTTGGAGTCATTATGAGTCTATGATGATGATGTTGCATACATTATGCTATGATATGATACACTTTATGATGATAATGCATTTGATAATGATGTACACTCAATGATGTTAATGCACTTGATAATGATGTACACTCAATGATATGAATGCACTCCTATACAATATGATGTACATGCATACCATAGTGTGATGATTCTATCCTATGCGCTATGATGTATACTTGATGTTGATGATGCATACATGGTGCACACTGAGATGATGATGATGCATATTTTATGATGAGGATGCATACCCTATGACGATGAAGCATATCTATGATGATGATGCATGACAATGCATGCTTTATGTTCAGTGAAAGCAGAGAAGAATTACTTGTTCAATAATTGTGTAGGATGAGGTGTACAATTATATACATGAGCAGTATATGGAAGTGAAATGACTTATCAGTATATAGTGATGACTCGGCAGATGACCAGAAGCATAAATTAGCAACACTGATGAGTAGCAGACATGAGCAGCAGTGATGAAAAGTAGTGATGAGTAGCAGAGATGAGAAATTGTGATGAGCAACAGTGTTGAGCAGCAGTGATGAGAAGAGATTGATGTGTAGATCAAAGGTTGGTTGTGCAATAGAACCATATGATCACTTGCAAGAAGAATATTGCACTTCAGGATTGGACTCCTCAAACCATTCTTAGTTGGAGCTAAGAAAACTAGGCTGGGTCATGTTATGAGAGTTGGTGCTCTTTTCATCAGTTAGTGTTGATTGTAATTGAGAAGATTGTTGTCTTTCATGTACAATAAATAAAAATAAAAATTCCATATATTATTGTGTCCCTTTTGATGTGATGTTGTTCTTATGACTCGTGATGAATTTGATTATGAAATTGATGACATAATGATTGATATACTCTGATTGATTAAAAGAAGGTAAAAAATTTATAATTTCTCTCAGACTGATTCATCCCCCCTCTCAGTGTGGCCATTATGTCCAACAATTGGTATCGGAGTCGTCGTTCGTCACAAGCCTAGAAAGCTTGAAGGAGATACGTGGAGACATAATGAAAGCAAAGGAAGAGTCATAAAGAAAAGGCGTTCATATACTTAATATGACAGATTATTTCAGTTGGAGGAGAAAGATGAAGGCATAACTAAAGAATTTTGGTATTTGGGAGATTGTGATCAATCCACCCGCTCCATCAAATAAGAAGGGAAAATCAGCTACACAGAAGGAACCAAAGAAGGAAAACACTACATCCTTGAATTTCCTCATGGATGGACTTCCCAGCTCAGTGAAGGAAAGCTTAGGGGAGTACACTTCATCCAAAGACCTATGGTTCAATTTGGAAAGAGAGTATCAGAAGGTAATACCATGACCTGAAAAGACAGATTAGGAATCAGAAGATAAGCCCTCAGAAGAGATCAATCAAGAAGAAGAGAAGTAATATGAGGACTCCAGTAAAGGTATGGACTCTTGTGATTATAATGATAGTTTGTGTGATGAAATTGAGAAGGTTCTTACAGATGATGATGAAGGGCTATCATGCTTCCAGTGAAGGGTTCTTGTAAAATCATGCTTCCAGTGAAGCCATACAAGTATCTGAATACTTGATGAAAATCTTGATCTGTGTATTAGAAAGATGAAGACAGGAACAAAAATCAACATCTGTCTGTAATTTTGATTTTCAGACTTATCATAAAATGAATACCAAAACCTTGAATCAATAAATTCCTTGATATAGTCGGCTACCGGGTCATACCACTTTCTCAGTTTTGGATCATCAAACTTGTCTTTATTCTCAATCTTGATATCAAACTTATAGCTGAAAAGGGCTTTGAAACGACAAACTCTATATCTTGACCTCTAAAGCTTCAATCTCTTTCTCAATATATGCAGCAAGTTCTTTTAAAAAGATGACTTTATATTCTGAGATACATGAACTTGACTTTAAATAAGAAAACAAAAGGGAAGAAAAATTTTCATCTATTTCCTCATCAATGCTCATATCACTCCATTCCCTGAAATTTTTAATGGAAAGAGAATCTTCCCTAAACTCCGTCTTCTCCATCCATGTCTTCAAAAATATAATCCAAAAATCTGTTAATGATCTAATTGACCCAACAGACAAATCTTCAACCCAACTTTTACACTTTCCTTGTAATGAATCATAAAATAATCTAATGAAGACATCTTCATGTTTAACTCTGTAAATTCATGGAAATTAGATATGTGTTTCATAGCTAAACTCAGATCTTCTCCATTAAATTTAGGACCATTTCTCAACAAATATTCATCCAAAGGAAGAAGATTTGGAAAACCAGGAAGTTCTGCAAAATCTAGACATGCATACCTTGAAACAATAGAAGTCGGATCAGAAGTCTTCATTAGTCCAATGAAATCATCAATGAAGATTTGAAATATGGATCTGCAGTAGTTGGAGTCACCAGGTGAATAATTTGCAGCCACTATGTCACCAACCCTCGTTCACCATCAAAGGCTGGATATATTTGTTGTCATTCTTCCCGGGCAAGATATCTTCGCTCCTTCGTCCTCGAAAATGATGCCAGAAGATGTTATCACTAAAGTTGACTCTTGACTGCAAGAGAGCCAAGATTAGAGAAATATTAATGATGTGTAAAGGATAGTTGGGAATGAAAGTTTATAAACAGACAGATATTTAAGAGATCAAGTAGGGAATGTATCAGCGGAGAATGGATATTAATAAGACAGCTATGAGCATAACTTTGTGAAAAACATGAATCGGGTTCTGCATTAAGTATTAAAGATAATTACATACTAATCCAAAGAATATTTCCATGGATTAATAAGACCATGCACAAGACAGAATAATGACAGTACGTAATTCAGTTATTAAGCAAAATAGCTCATATGATCACAATCATTTCAAAATAGCTATGGATATTAAGAAAAACAGAGTGCATGTGCATACACACCCCTACCAATACAATCTCATCCCTTGGATGAAACTCCCTCCGTCTATTACAAAAATCAATCAAATATATAAGACTTTAGAATTTCTAGACTATTCGGGATGTTACCTACTTTTTGAATCTAAATCTAACAATAAATATCAAATTAATCACAAGATCACTAGAATTTCTCAATCTTCAAAGGTTGGAAATATTTGATGCTAATCTTCTTCTTCGAAATGTTCAAATGCTCTGGAAATTGCACTTGTTCACTAAATATCTGGAACATTCTCGTGTTTGCTAATTCTCACCATAAAATTTGGGATATATACTTCACCATCGCCATAAAATCTGGATATGATTTTTTAGCCACCTGTTCTTCATCCAGCATGTATGAAATGTTTGTTTCCAAAGTACAATTGTCTTTTTATGACTGTCTATCGTTTGAAAGTTTCTCTCCAACCGACTGCTCTACCTCCAAGAATGCAGCATTGGACGATTATCAAAATCATCCAAATGCGCATTGTATTTCAACACTTTCCTTTTGATCTTTGATGTGTCAACCCATGTGACAAAGTCTTCAAAAGTTCTTGTCACCAGAAATGTTGGATCTGTAATAGTGTCTGGGCTAACACGGATATGGCCTTGTTCAATGTATGTGATAGCTTCTTTTAATCGTTCTGTAAAATGTAACCTTACAAGAATTGTAGCTAATCGATGCCTACAAAAGGAAGAAACTGATAACTTGTCACACAAATCCAAGCTCTTATTCGTGGGAATTACTCCAATATTATATAACTTTTCTAGCAGACGATCGGTCATCTCTACACGAAAAGGGTCTTTTGGATCAACCTGTTTCAAAATGTTCACTAGCTTGGTAATCATCCCACATAATATATCATACTTCTTGTAGTCATATCTTTTGGTGATAAGGTAGTGACGCATGACGAATGCCTCCCTCTGTCCTCTTTCTCTTTTCCATTCCAGAAAATTGACTTTCTTCAACAACTTCTTCTCATAAAATTTAAGCTTCCTCATGGTGTTATAGCTTCAAGTTTTGGCGCTAGTCACTTAAAGTTGCAATGAATTTGCCTCTCTCTTTATTCTTGTAGATAAGGGCACAAATCTATCAATTCCAGGGCACTAAATTTTCTGTCTAAATCCCGTTTCTCTGACGCTGAAAAATTTAGGGTCTGCATATAGCTGAGCAATTCGTATGTAAATCCCGTGCAGTGTTCTTTACTGGAGAGAATATCAAATGTTTATCTTTACCCATAGACATTTCCCATATATTTTTAATACTAGAAACTTAGTATTCACTCCTTGATGCTTAGCGTGACATCTGGAAGCTCGATGGCTTGGGATTTATTCTTTGGAGATACATTCGGTACTTCTTTACAAGCACACCTAGTGGAGACATTCTTAACTTAAATGAAAAATGCTTGGTTCTTTGTGAATGATATCAAGTTTAATGCAATTTTAACATTTACATTCCAGAATTCACTTTTCTTCCACATGAGTTCCATCGTGAGTGCTTTTCCATCTGAGCTCGGAATTCAAATTGAAAATTGAGTGGTCACTTTGACATCTAGATGCTGCTAGAAACTGAAATTTTGTTGGAGCATATCTGATGACAACAGGAAGAACTAGAAGAGCCCGCTAAAGAGATTGAAGAAACTAGAGAGGTCAATCATGATCTGAAGACTTAGTTAGAGGAATCCAAGAGGATAGAAGAAATCCTGAAGATTCAGCTGGAAGAAAAGGAGGATACAATCTAGAAGCTGGAAATGGAGGTATTTGTTCTCAAGAAAAAAGGTGAGAAGAATGAAAATTTTGTCAAGTTCAAGGATAGTTCAATTGTATTAGATAAGATCTTGGATTTCCAGAGATCTCCACTCGACAAAACTAGTCTTGGTTACAAGAAGGACAAGGAAAAATATGAAGATGACACTTGGTATCCGAAGACTCTAGAAGAAGGTCCATCAACGTTCAAAGCTACTCCCCATGCTCCAGCACACGAAAACAAGGATTTTGGAAGCTCGAAATTTCAACAAGGAGTTAGGTCTATTCCTCAAAGCAAGCTCAGAAAAGAAACAACTCCAAGACCTAGGTATGAAAGTGGTTTCAATGGTTATTGTTATTTTTGTTCTAACTTTGGTCATAAGGCTATGGATTGTAGATTCTATGGGAGAAAAAGGGTTAGAAACCCCAATGACTCAGTTAGATTCTAGACATGTAATCAAGTTGGACATGTTGCTGCCACATGTCACACATTATGATGCTACACCTATAGTGGGGTTGGCCACAAAGCCCAAGAATGTGCAAGTCAAATAAGTCAACCAAGAAGGAGTCCTTCATATACATCAGCAAGAATATTGGAATATCATAAAAATGCTTACAGTTAGGGACACTCTTAGGAATGGAGACATGAAGTTGATCAAAGAAGTGTTGGAAGTTCCAACAGCTCAGTCAGGTGTTGGACATGCAACAATGTTGGTCACATTGCTGCACATTGTCGTATGATGAAGTGTTATAGTTGTGGTGGATTTGGGCACAAAGCTCAATATTGTAGGAGTACACGAAAACAATCCTTGAGAGGTTTTCTATACAACTCATTAAGGAAAGCCAATACATATGAAGGAACAAATGCTGAGAGAACAGATGCCAAAAAGAAGGTATGGATGAAGAAGACCGAGCAGTTGCAGATAGGAGAGGTTGATCAGAGCAAGGAGGATGGCTACTGTTAGCACTCAGAATGTACCCAGGTTGTAGAAGGTACACCCTGAGGTAACAGCAAAACCACTTTTACGAAGAAATTGGTATTTTCTTCCAGAGAGGGATCTCTCAGTACAAATCTTACAAGACCAGATGGTAAACAATATTTAAATATTTATTTGTTCGGTTGAAACAATCACATATCCATTGGGCATGGAGTCATATACATATAAAAGATCACAAAGATGTATACACAAGACTTATCAAAGGCAAGATAATCACATAATTGTAGTCATTCCATTTATCAAGGTGAAATAGAAAGGACAAGGGAACAGCCCATCAATACAAAGCGTCTAAGACGAATTCCATATCAACTTTAGTAGAAAAAATCATATAATACCTGAAACGATGAATAGAGCATAAGCATATGAATTCTAATCATCAAACACTATGTTCCAGATATGAAGAAAAAATAGGATGGAGTGTTACACAGGGGAAAATACAATCACACAAAGAAAGAAAGCACGGAATGCAACATCAATGACACATGAATCTCTGAAAAAGCTCTCATGCATTCCTTTTTGGTATTAAAATAAAACAGATATGTTCTCCACAAATCACTTCATTCGATGGGTTCCAACCCCCATCTCATAAAAAGATACAAATCTATAGATAAAACAATAAGTCTTCCCCCAGCAGATCAATAACAGAATGATCGGCGTAAATTAGAGTTTGTAACTGAATTCCTACACCACTAGGAGGTTGTTACAACTCCATTCCTAACAGATCACTAAGTACAAATCAACTGGATAACAAACTTTCAGCCAACCGTTCCACGTCTTTGTCCCAACAGCTCCACGTCTTTGCCCCAACAGCTCCACGTCTTTGCCCCCATCAGCTCCACGCCTTTGTCCCATCAGCTCCACATCTTTGCCACATCAGCTCTTCAGCACCTGACACCTGTTCCTAGGGGGAAAGAATATACTTTGTTTTCCCAAACCGCTCTATAGGTTTCCACTGCTCCGAACTTGGGGTGTCACACTCCATCATCTCCCGAATAGCTACCTCGAGCTCCATATATGCTTCATAAGATTTCTTGGGCAATCTGGCTCTGATAACGATGAACTTCTGCAGGACTTCGAAATCTTCTGTTAACATGTCTACAATGGTTTGCCCTGTCAGGTTCTTCTCCAAGCTATTAAATTTTGAGTGGTCCATGCAAGCCCAGACAAGTAGGTGATGATAATGTTCAGGCGGGAGCATCCTACCTTCTTCGTCCCAGAAGGACGGCAGTCTGTCTTCGAACAACTCTTTAAACTCTTGTTTGAACTTAGTGACCTGCACAAGTAGTTCTTATGACTTCTCTTGGACAATCTTCATTAAATGGTGTTTGTGGATGATCTTCTTCGCCGACAGCACTATTGAGATTCTGTCCTTTACGCCCATGTCATGCAGCTTTTGGTATGTCAGTGAATTCAGAAAATTTAATGTATTCTGAGATGTAGTGAGGGGTCTTCTTGCCATGTGTTCATTCACCAGTTTCAGTCTTTGTTGGGCTGACTCTATCAGTATACACAAATCATCAATAAAACTCAAGTAATGTCGAAACTTGGTAATCTCTATAGTCAAGGTATCCCAAATAATATGTTTTGCCCCCTGAAGAGGGCCTTTCCCAATGAATTTTTCTTTTAGCTCTTCGAGCTTTTTCTGTAATTGACTCTTGTCCTACAAGATCTGTTTTCTGCTTTCACTCATCTTGGATAATTCGGCCTTTACTTTTTCATTCTCGGCTTTCAATTCCTTAATAGCTTCTTCCTTCAAACTCACTTGGGACATAGACACCAACAGGTCATCTGCAGAAAAATCAGCTAATGGCTTCTGGATGTTTACAATAGCTAAGTCATCACCGGTAGGGGTTTGGCTCATTAGCTCTTCCATAATCTCCTTTTTCTCAGTCTGATCTTTCTTCATCACGGAGATTTGGGATAGCAGCTCCTCCCTCTCGGTCTCCCACCTATCCTTTTCCTCTTGCAGCTCTCCAGCCTTTCCTTTGTATTCCATCATTTCCTGATGGATTTTATCTTTCTCCTCCTGGAGAGCTAGCAATTCAGCTGATTGGACATGTTCTGAGCCTAGTATCTTCAACTTCTTCTTCAAAACCTGGAGCGCATTATCTTTCTCTTCCAGCAACTTCTTGACAGCCTGGGTATTGTCTGAGCTAGCAATGTCCGCATGCAGTTTTCTGATCTGAATAACATTTGCCTTATTTTCCACTTTCTCATGCTTTAACTAGACTTCCAATTTGTCTACCAACACCTGTAATTTGTTTATCCTCACCATGGCCTACAGTAAATCTGAGTAGACGATGTCACTGGTTTGTTTATGCAGCTGAATCTTGTCTAGGGTGCTAATTTTATCCAGCCTGACTTCTATCTCAGACATCCTCTTGTCATTCACTATGGCCATCTTAAAAGTATTTTTCTCAGCATCTCTAGCCAAAACTAGAGATGTTTTTGAACTGTACAAGTTTCTTACCCTCGGGAGCAGACTTCTCGTTTCCTCTAGGGACTGCTTCCTCTTTTCCATGTAGCTCACCTTGAGCTCTTCTCTTGACTTAAATAAGGGGTTGGGTTCTGGACTGTCTACACCACATTCTAAACCTTTAAAGGAGAATTGATTGACTTGCACGGTCTTCACGGGGACTAAGGCAGCTTTTTTGAAAACATCAGACACTTCTTCATCTACAGTCTCACCTCCTCCGAGCAGCCTTTCCTTTTTATGGGACGCCTCTTCGTACACTTCCATACTCTAAGCATCGGACAAACTCCTCTTAACTGCAACACTAACACCCTCTGTGATTTGGATTGTTGTACCAGGTGCAGGATGTGTCTCTTCATCGGACTTTGACTCGTCAGTAAACTGCAGTAAATTAGCCATTTCAGCTAACCCCTCAACAACTTGATGTTCAAATGGCTTATTCCTGTTAGCTTGTTTTCTCAGTGAGATCACTTGGTGGGGGTTGTAATTCACATTTGGTTCTTTCATAAAATCCATATTTTCCAGCAACTTTTCTACAAAAACCAAGGCACCCTTGCTTTTAAAAATGAAGGTGCCAACCTTAAACGAACTCATTCTCAACAAAAATCCAAGAACGACCTCGCCCACACGACAATCCTCATCTAGACCTAGTACTTGACACACTAAAGAAATGACCAATTGAACTTCACTCTTGAAAACATGTACAGGGTAGGGCATGAATACACCATCTAAATACTGACCATCCTTTAAAACACTCGACATGAATTTACAGCGGGTTTTGGCTTCGCACTTCTTGTACAATTCGACTAGGATTGACTCATTTATTACTTCACGACTATCTGGGTAATTTTTCGGCAAACTAAGGATTTCTCGGATGACCGCAGCATCGACTCTACACAATACTTTGGACGCAGACCGACTGACAATAATTCTTTGAGACGGAGAATAATTCACAGCACACCACTCTGTGAACTCTGGGAAATGGAGGGTTTTCTCAATGGCGAAATAGTACAAGAAAGACTTGCACACGTTCAACACATCATTCCCTCGTGAATGGTAATGCCATAATCTCTCTTTGCTAACAGACACGCTTTCCACAGAGAGGAAGGGGTCGCATACATTCCTATCCCTATCTACTAAGAATTCTTCTCTATCATCTATGACCTGACCCGACATTTGAGCTTCTTTTCCCTCGTCCATTACTGAATTTCACACTAGTAACTTTGAGAAGGGGAATTACAGAGTTACTGGGTTTCAGTTTTACCTGGTTTACTGTGGAGGCGTGTGCCCGGAGCATGTTTGCACCTGACGAATAGAAGCTGGGCACTGACAAATGGAAGCCGACAGATAGACCAGTCCTTTTCGCCCGTTCCCAACGAATAAAATAACAATGATGTGGGTCAACGTTACTTTTATAGGCCGCTTTTATCCCTGGAGCCTACCACAATTCGCCATGTGGACGATCATTTACTTTCCGCAACCACCATCTACTATCAGCCGCGCGTCTTTCTCCTCCGGATTCATTACCAACCGTTGATCTATTCTTTGCAATTTTCTGGCCCTCGAATCGCATGCCACGTATCTTTTTCCGCCAGGTGTATTGGCGATAAACACCATGCAAGTCTCCCTCCCGGAATCGCTCATGACGGTAGATGTGACGTACTTCCCCCTTCACCGTCGGATCAAACGCCACGTCCCAAATTCCGCTGAGCCCTTTGACTTTAACCATCGTGCAACTCTGAGTCCCGAAATCATCCACATCCGTCGATCTGACATACCTTTAATGGTGGGCCGTTGGATCATGTGGCGTTTACCAAATTCCGCTGGGTTCCTTCTCTTTAACCTTTGAGCAACTTTGATCAGCGGAATTATTCCCAGCCGTCGATGCGATATGCCTTTAACCACGCACCGTCGAATCATCCGCCACGTACCCGATTCTGCCGAGTAATTCAGGATTATCTGCCGTGCACGTTCATCTTCCGGAATCCTTTCCATCCGTTGATGTGATTGCCCGACATTTGTCAGCCGTCATATCCGTCGACATCTCCCAATTCCGCTGGCAGCCTCGGACTTATCTCTCGCGCAATTTCACCCCCCGGAAACCATAATGGCCGTCGATCCACATCGCCTCTGATCCTCGGCCGTCGGATTAATCACCACACACACATTCCGCTGGACACTTTCGGCTTATCCACCGTGCAGGTTCCGGTTACGGAATCAATCCCATGCATTGATGTGACCCGATTCTGCCCCTCCACTGTCGGATCGAGAGGAGTATACATGATTCCGCCAGCCTCCATTTCCTTAACTAGCTCGTGCTTTCACAAGGCGGATTTGATGTGAGCCGTGGATCTGCTTAGGATAACTTTATAACCTTTGATCTGTGCCGCTGGTTAAAAGCCCAAACCTGTCTTATCCTCCTCGCATGTTTCGAAGAGCGGAGGGAATACCAACCATTGATTTGCTCTCCTCTTTCATCACGTCCTAGGATCTTTACTAACTTGGCCGATCTTTTGGTTATCATTCCACCTTTACATTATATCCTTAAACCAAAGTATTTAAACAACATAATATTACCTCCACCACGGTCTTATTCCTACTTTACTAAATACAAGTGTTAACAACTGGCTCCATCTGGGGATGATATCCTCCCTGCGAGGTATCAAAGGACTCGTAGACCAGGTGCCTACTTTTTGACTTTGCATAATAACTCCCAAAAACCCATCTTTTGTTTTTGTAAATATATCATTTTTATATATTTGTAGAAAAGGGATGATAGGCCTCCTGAACCTTGGGGCTTTCACTGCAAGCTCCAAATACCTTCGGCTTACCATTTCTTATTGGCTTGTAAAAGAAAAATATGTACAGTCTATAATACAAGTTTTACCGTCCTTTCCTAGGATAGGTAATGCTTCAGATACCTCCCATTGACAGGGTTTCTCTCAAGAGGAACCCCATTTGTATATTCCAGCAAAAATGCATTTTGCCCTCTATACCCAGCGATAGCATAAGGCCCTACCCACATAGGGTCAAATTTTCCATGCTTATCTTCATTTGGAGCATCCCACTTTAAGACCAGGTCACCCATCTGAAACTGCTCTTCTTTGACCCTCCTGTCAAAAGTACTCTTCATTTTCTCTTGATGAGACTGCACTTTGTCATAAGCCTTACTTCTTCGTTCTTCCAGCTCAATGATCTGATTTATCCTCCGATGTATGTGATTTGGTTCTTCTTGCTGATCCTAGAAATATCTCATAACTGGTACCCCCAATGATGTTGGAAAAATTACTTCAGCACCATATACCAGTTGAAATGGAGACATGCCGATCGCTCTTTTAGTACTGATCCTGTCAGCCCATAGAGCATATTTTAGTTTGGTGTGCCAGGATCTATTATTATCTTCTAACATCTTTTTGATAATCCTCACTAGGCTTTTATTTGAAGATTCAGCTAACCCATTCCCTTGAGGGTAATAGGCAGTAGAATGATTGAGGCTTATATGATACTTATGACAAAAGTTAATCATCTTCCTGGATTTGAAAGCAGTTGCGTTGTCTGTTACTATCCTTTTTGGACACTCGGACCGAGCCAATATATTTTCTTCAAGAAAGTCCATGATCACATTCTCAGTGGCCCTCCTGGTAGGAATTGCCTCTATCCATTTAGTAAAATAGTCTGTAGCTGTCAAGATCCACCTATGCTGACCTGATGAGTTGGGGTTTATTTCACCAATAAAATCCAAACCCCATTGCTAGAAAGGAGCCTCAACTGTTATTGGATTTAGAGGGAGAGACAATACCTTTCTCTTACCGTCGAAAATTTGGCATTGATGACATTTGCTGGTTTCTTTATATACATCAGAGAATAGCGTAGGCCAATAGTAACCAGCTCTTAGGATTTTGTTTGCAGTCACCTTCCAAGAATGATGTCCCCCACAGTCTCCTTTGTGAAATTCTCTGGTAACTTGCTGGGCTTCATCTTCCAACAGACAATTTAGTAGAATTCCTCCAGAATCCTTCCAATAAAGATATTTATTTAGGATACAGAATTTAGCAGATTTCAGCTTTACGGATCTTGCTCTCGATTTACTTAACCCTTCTAGTGCCTGCAAATTTCGGAGGACATACACAACACTGGAGTACCATGGAGGGGACACAAAGTCAACCATCACTTCTATCTCTATGTCTAACTGATCAGACTGGTGAGTCAAAAAATTGATCTGTAAAGATTCACAATTTGAGTTTGTCATCATCTTTGCTAACCCTTGTCCTTTAACCAGCTTCGTAGGTTTTATTTCTATATCATATTCCAATAATGTAGCTATCCATCTCGCCCTCCTGCCTTCGGGGTCTGGCTGAGTCAAAATTGCTTTTACTGCAGCAGTCGGAACATGTGCAATTACATGGGAATGCAAAACATATATTCTGAAATCCTTTAATGCTTTAATCAGAGCATAGGCTTGATTTTCCATGATATCATATTTCAACTCCCCATCCCGTAGCATTTTACTGAAAAAGGCTATGGGTTGTTCCAAATTTTCATCATTTTTCTGCAATAATACTGCTACTATAGTATGTTCTGAAGCATACGAGAATATTGAAAAATCTTTGGCAAAGTCTGGACTTACCAAGACAGGGGCTTCTGAAATTGCTTTCTTGATTTCCCAAAATGATTCCTTAGCTTCTGTATTCCATTTTATTTCATGACCTTTCTTCAACATATTTGTAATATTCATCAAGATCTCAGCAAATCTTGGTACAAATCTCCTCAAGAAGTTTACCTGTCCCAGAAATGATTGTATCTCTTTTTTGCTTCTGGGTTCTCCTACCTTCAGAATTGCCCTCACCCTTTCAGGATCAATCTTTATGCCATCCTTGGATATTATATGGCCTAGCAGCTTTCCTTCTTCTAGTGCAAAATTAGACTTCTTAGGGTTCAAAGATATGCCATATTTCCTACACTTCATGAAGACCTTCTCCAGATGATGGAGATCCTCTCTATCAGACTTTGAGTAGACTGTGATATCATCCATATAAATCACCACGAAACTTCCAATTTCTCCTGCAAAGGCAATGTCCATAGCTCGTTGAAAAGTGGCGCCTGCATTCATCAAACCAAAAGGCATCTTCGCATACATGAAAGTGCCCCATGGTATAGTGAAGGAAGTCTTCTCCTGATCTTCTGGTAGCACTTTGATCTGATTATACCCGGAAAAACCATCCAGCATCGAAATCCTTTCAGCTCCCACCACTTGTTGCAGTATATGATCCATCTTGGGTAGGGGATAGTTGTCTTTCATGGAGACCTTATTTAAATTGTGGAAATCTATGCACAGTCTTATCTCTCCATTCTTTTTTCTGACAAGGACCAAATTCGCAACCCATTTAGAAAATCTGAGTGTTACAATGATCTTAGCATCAAATAACTTCCTTATTTCCTTCTCAATGACAGGGATCAGTTTAGGATTGATCCTTCTGAGTTTCTGTTTAAAAGGATTCTCCCCAGGATTTATAGGAATAGTGTGTTGCATGATAGATGTATCATATTCTTTGAGGTCTTCATAACTCCAGACAAACACATCTGTATATTTTTTCATCTACTTTACATACTCCTCTTTCTCCTTTTCCGGCAGCTTCTTGGATAATTTTATGATTTTAGGATTCTCCTCAGTGCCAACATTTTTGTCTTCAAGGTCTTCTTTAACTTCTCAGCATCTTCTTCTTCTGTTTCAATTTCTTCATCACCTCCAGGGGTCCTATCATTGTCATTTTCATTGTCAAAATGAGTATTCACAAACTCCCCTGATAATTCTAGAAATCTTTGAATCTGTATATCATCTTCAAACACCTGCCAGTATTTGGAATTGTCAGGGATAGAAGGTCTGTTCAAAATTTCCACCTGGTATTCTTTTTGGCTGGTCATTGGGGTTTCAAATCTCCCAGCAGATACGGCCAAAGAATCGGCCACCAAATTGTCAACCCTGGGAACAACCTGGATTGTATGCTCTGTGAAGAAATTACCAAGCATATCCCACACTTCATTTCTGTAAGCCCTCATCCGAGGATGACTGGCCTGATAACTATCGTTTACCTGGTTTATCACCAACTCAAAATCTCCCAAGATCCTGACTCGCTGAGCCCCCAAATCTTTCAAAGCATGTAATCCTAATAACAAAGCCTCATACTCTGCTACATTATTCGTGCATTCAAACAACAATTTGTATGACAAAGCTTTGAAATCATGAATAGGAGAAATGATATAGACACCGGCCCCAGCACCAACCTTTGCAACAGATCCATCAAAGTACATTATCCATTGACCTTCTTTCTTCTGCTTTGCTTCCAAAGCTTCCTGCTCCAAAACTTCTTTTTTTCTCATTTTCCTCAGACTTCTCTCGCACTGTCTTTTCTACCTCATGTGGGACAGCCTCATTAAAGAAAATGGAAGACCCCAAATCAGTATCAACAGCATATATGTGATGGACTTCAGGTTTATCTTGACTGTTGACCACATAGGGAGTTCTCTTTTCACTAAATAACCTTCTACTACCATCTGGAACAGGAATCATTGTATATGACATGTCCATCTGTAAACTACCTTTCATCTTGGAGGTCCAAGATCTTGATAGCAACAGCCCAAATTTAGGTGGAATATCTGCTAGCACCACATCCATGACTATATTTTTAGATGGCAATTTATTCAGGGTCACCACCATGTCTTTAATTAAACCAAGGCATTTTACTCTCTTAGAATCAAATGAGTATAAATCCTTATATGGTCTAGTCACTTCTAATCCCAGACTTTCCACAAACCCTTTAGGAATTAGATTGTGTGATGCCCCCGAATCTAACATAGCATTGTGGATCACTTTGTCATGCACATTCAGACTCAAATAGAAAGGAGGAACTTCTTCATCTTCTAAATTTTCAACTTTTGGTCCAAATGAAATAGCAGGGTTGTCATCATTCAATTCTAAAATGTCTGACTGCCATTCTCCTTGGTTTTTTATCATTTTGGTGATAGTATCTCTGTATTCAGTGTTTCTCAACAGCTCATTAAATGGAACAGAGATCTTTAGTTTTGAAATCTCATTCTGTAGGTTAAAACCAGCACCAATCTTTTCCACATCAATCGGAGTCGCCTTCTTTATTACTTTGTCCCTTTGTATATCGTTTTCAACCTCCTTACTCACAGAGGGTTCCTTTTGTAATTCTTTCCCCTTTTCCCCATTCAAAGAACTAGAGGAAGGATGATTTGGGTTTGCCTTCCCCTTATTTATGGGGACATCCCTATTC
>LPNX010572590.1:646290-694494 GCA_001517045.1 Pseudotsuga menziesii
CTTCCTTTCTCCTCCTATCCATATCTCTATGCTTGATCTTTCTACTAGCCATCATGTTAGCTTCCACTTCTAGGGCATCAGTAAACATGGCAGCAAGAGTTGCCGATTTCCTCTCCCGTAAGGAGAATGCAAAATCATTATCAAAAGCTCCAGCATAGTGCAGTTTAGCAGCTGCAGGAGAAGGCTTTATATCTTCCAGGATAGAGTTATAAGCCCTCATGAATCTACTTGAGAATTCATGAACAGACTCAAAACCCCCTTTCTTAAGACCGTTATACTGAGATAAAAGCTGCAGAGGATTCAATTTATCATCCCATCTATCCAAAAATGCATTCTGAAAAGCTTGAAAACTCACAATAGACCCAAGTGGAAGGTCCTTAAACCACTTTTTTGCCTCCCCAGACAAACTTTCAGCAAATAACCGCATTTTGACATCAGGATAGTCCACTTCCTCCAAGTCAATGAAGTCTTCAAACTTGGCAACATGTTGTTTTGCGGTTATATCCCCTTCCCCATCAAATAAAGATATCCTCTGAGAATAATTTTGGGGGAGATCATGTAACGCAGCAGGGAGACGCAAAGGGGCAAATCTAGCAGCCATTGGTCTGGGTGGGTTCACAGGAACTGCAGTGCTTTGAGAATGCTCGGAGGTGGTTGTTTTGGCTTTAGAGGTTTGTTGCAAGCCATTCCAGAGGGAATCTAATAGATAGGACTCTAACCTACTAGGATTGGACTCGGTATTTTTGAGATCGGATTCAGACCTAGCTCTTAACCCACAAGGAAGGAACTCAGCATTTTTTAGGTCGGGTTCAGATCTAGTTCTTAACAGGGTCTGCGCAGTATTGACTTCCCATGCTGAATTACTATGGGAATCAGGTGATGACGATGGGCCGAACAAAGGGAAATCTAACTTCTCTTTATTCTTTCTCTTAAACAACTTTTCTGGACCTTCAAAGCTCTTCAAGATTTCGGTATCAGAGTTACCTCGTGTATGTCTTCTTGAAGCCAGAATGTCGTTCTTGAATTCTGAAACAATTTCACAATGAAGTCACCAGGGAAAATATACAACCTCCTTTTCTTTTAGAAACTCCTGTTTGCCCACAAAAATCTCTCTTAATCTTTGTCGTTCTACCGGGGCAGATAAGCACTTTCGTCCCCGGCAACGGTGCCAGTTTGTTAGCACTCAGAATGTACCCAGGTTGTAGAAGGTACACCCCAAGGTAACAGCAAAACCACTTTTAGGAAGAAATTGGTATTTTCTTCCAGAGAGGGATCTCTCAGTACAAATCTTACAAGACCAGATGGTAAACAATATTTAAAGATTTATTTGTTCGGTTGAAACAATCACATATCCATTGGGCATGGATTCATATACATATAAAATATCACAAAGATGTATACACAAGACTTATCAAAGGCAAGATAATCACATAATTGCAGTCATTCCATTTATCAAGGTGAAATAGAAAGGACAAGGGAACAGCCCATCAATACAGAGCGTCTAAGACGAATTCCATATCAACTTTAGTAGAAAAAATCATATAATAACTGAAACGATGAATAGAGCATAAGCATATGAATTCTAATCATCAAACACTATGTTCCAGATATGAAGAAAAAATAGGATGGAGTGTTACACAAGGGAAAATACAATCACACAAAGAAAGAAAGCACGGACTGCAACATCAATGACACATGAATCTCTGAAAAAGCTCTCATGCATTCCTTTTTGGTATTAAAATAAAACAGATATGTTCTCCACAAATCACTTCATTCGATGGGTTCCAACCCCCATCTCATAAAAATATACAAATTTATAGATAAAACAATAAGTCTGCCCCCAGCAGATCAATAACAGAATGATCGGCGTAAATTAGAGTTTGTAATTGAATTCCTACACCACTAGGAGGTTGTTACAACTCCATTCCTAACAGATCACTAAGTACAAATCAACTGGATAACAAACTTTCGGCCAACCGTTCCACGTCTTTGTCCCAATAGCTCCACATCTTTGCCCCAACAGCTCCACGTCTTTGCCCCCATCAGCTCCACGCCTTTGTCCCATCAGCTCCATGTCTTTGCCCCATCAACTCTTCAGCACCTGACACCTGTTTTTAGGGGGAAAGAATATACTTTGTTTTCCCAAACCGCTCTACAGCTTTCCACTGCTCCGAACTTGGGGTGTCACACTCCATCATCTCCTGAATAGCTACCTTGAGCTCCATATATACTTCATAAGATTTCTTGGGAAATCTGGCTCTGATAACGACGAACTTCTGCAGGACTTCGAAATATTCTGTTAACATGTCTACAATGGTTTGCCCTGTCAGGTTCTTCTCCAAGCTATTAAATTTCGAGTGGTCCATGCGAGCCCGGACAAGCAGGTGATGTTAATGTCTAGGAGGGAGCATCCTACCTTCTTCGTCCTAGAAGGATGGCAGTCCATCTTCGAACAACTCTTTAAACTCTTGTTTGAACTTAGTGACCTGCACAAGTAGTTCTTCTGACTTCTCTTGGACAATCTTCATTAAATGGTGTTTATGGAAAATCTTCTTTGCCGACAGCACTATTGAGATTTTGTCCTTTATGCCCATGTCGTGCAGCTTTTGGTATGTCAGTGAATTCAAAAAATTTAATGTATTCCGAGATGTAGTGAGGGGTCTTCTTGCCATGTGTTCATTCACCAGTTTCAGTCTTTGTTGGGCCGACTCTGTCAGTATACACAAATCATCAATAAAACTCAAGTAATGCCGAAACTTGGTAATCTCTATAGTCAGGGTATCCCAAATAATATGTTTCACCCCCTGAAGAGGGCCTTTCCCAATGCATTTTTCTTTTAGCTCTTCAAGCTTTTTCTGTAATTGACTCTTGTCCTGCAAGATCTGTTTTCTGCTTTCACTCATCTTGGTTAATTCGGCCTTTACTTTTTCATTCTCGGCTTTCAATTCCTTAATAGCTTCCTCCTTCAAACTCACTTGGGACATAGACACCAACAGGTCATCTGCAGAAAAATCAGCTAATGGCTTCTGGATGTTTACAATAGATAAGCATCACCGATAGGGGTTTGGCTCATTAGCTCTTCCATAATATCCTTCTCCTCAGTCTGATCTTTCTTCATCACAGAGATTTGGGATTGCAGCTCCTCCCTCTCGGTCTCCCACCTATCCTTTTCCTCTTGCAGCTCTCCAACCTTTCCTTTGTATTCCATCATCTCCTGATGGATTTTATCTTTCTCCTCCTGGAGAGCTAGTAATTCGCTGATTGGACATGTTCTGAGCCTGGTATCTTCAACTTCTTCTTCAAAACCTGGAGCGCATTATCTTTCTCTTCCAGCAACTTCTTGACAGCCTGGGTATTGTCTGAGCTAGCAATGTCTGCATGCAGTTTTCTGATTTGAATAACATTTGCCTTATTTTCCACTTTCTCATGCTTTAACTGGACTTCCAATTTGTCTACCAACACCTGTAATTTGTTTATCCTCACTATGGCCTACAGTAAATCTGAGTAGAGGATGTCACTGGTTTGTTTATGCAGCTGAATCTTGTCTGGGGTGCTGATTTTATCCAGCTTGACTTCTATCTCAGACATCCTCTTGTCATTCACTATGGCCATCTTAAAATTATTTTTCTCAGCATCTCTAGCCGAAACTAGAGATGTTTTTGAACTGTACAAGTTTCTTACCCTCGGGAGCAGACTTCTCATTTCCTCTAGGGACTGCTTCCTCTTTTCCATGTAGCTCACCTTGAGCTCTTCTCTTGACTTAAATAAGGGGTTGGGTTCTGGACTGTCTACACCACATTCTAAACCTTTAAAGGAGAATTGATTGACTTGCATGGTCTTCACGGGGACTAAGGCAGCTTTTTTGAAAACATCAGACACTTCTTCATCTACAGTCTCACCTCCTCCGAGCAGCCTTGCCTTTTTATGGGACGCCTCTTCGTCCACTTCCATACTCTCAGCATCGGACAAACTCCTCTTAACTGCAACACTAACACCCTCTGTGATTTGGATTGCTGTACCAGGTGCAGGATGTGTCTCTTCATCGGACTTTGACTCGTCAGTAAACTGCAGTAAATTAGCCATTTCAGCTAACCCCTCAACAGCTTGATGTTCAAATGGCTTATTCCTGTTAGCTTGTTTTCTCAGTGAGATCACTTGGTGGGGGTCGTAATTCACATTTGGTTCTTTCATAAAATCCATATTTTCCAGCAACTTTTCTACAAAAACCAAGGCACCCTTGCTTTTAAAAAAGAAGGTGCCAACCTTAAACGGAAACTTGATGTTCGAAGACTTCTTGAAAGCACAAAAATGTTCCTCCTCAGACAGCAATCTCTGTCTCATGAAGTCCAATGCGAAGATTCTCGGGGTCAAGAAAGAAGGTAGCCTATAAGGATAACCAGTGAAGCCATATATTCTCAACATGGTATAGTCTCTGTACAAAAACCAATCTCCAACCCGATCCTCTGGTGAAGACTGCATTAAGCTTCTCATTTCATCTAGGACACGGGGTAATTCTTCATTGAACAACATTTTGTACATCTCAGACATGATCGAATTGGAAAATTCGAACATGCTGATTTGTTTTGGTAAATCAGAAGAGCACAAAGTACTCAGAAACTTCAACTCAGAGATATTGGAACATAGTAGCATATTAAGCAAATAAGTCTGGAACCTGAAAAACCGGACCTTGGGGAACTCGCTTAGCTGAAGATGAATAGCTTCAGCCAGGTATTCGTCTAAATTAAAAACTGGGGTTGACTGGGACTCAGAAACAGAGGAACTCATTCTCAACAAAAATCCGAGAACGACCTCGCCCACACGACAATCCTCATCTAGGCCTAGTACTTGACACACTAAAGAAATGACCAATTGAACTTCACTCTTGAAAACATGTACAGGGTAGGGCATGAATACACCATCTAAAGACTGACCATCCTTTAAAACACTCGACAGGAATTTACAGCGGGTTTCGGCTTCACACTTCTTGTACAATTCGACTAGGATTGACTCATTTATTAATTCACGACTATCTGGGTAATTTCCCGGCAAACTAAGGATTTCTCGAATGACCGTAGCATCAACTCTACACAATACTTTGGACGCAGACCGACTAACAATAATTCATAGCACACCACTCTGCGAACTCTGGGAAATGGAGGGTTTGTTCAATGGAAAAATAGTACAAGAAAGACTTGCACACGTTCAACACATCATTCCCTCACGAATGGTAATGCCATAATCTCTCTTTGCTAATAGACACACTTTCCACAGAGAAGAAGGGTCGCATACATTCCTATCCCTATCTACTAAGAATTCTTCTCTATCATCTACGACCTGACCCGACATTTGAGCTTCTTTTCCCTGGTCCATTACTGAATTTCACACTAGTAACTTTGAGAAGGGGAATTACAGAGTTACTGGGTTTCAGTTTTACCTGGTTTACTGTGGAGGCGTGTGCCCGGAGCGTGTTTGCACCTGACGAATAGAAGCTGGGCACTGACAAATGGAAGCCAACAAATAGACCAGTCCTTTTCGCCCGTTCCCAACGAATAAAATAACAATGATGTGGGTCAACGTTACTTTTATAGGCCGCTTTTATCCCTGGAGCCTACCACAATTCGCCACATGGATGATCATTTACTTTCTGCAACCACCATCTACTATCAGCCACGCGTCTTTCTCCTCCGGATTCATTACCAACCGTTGATCTATTCTTTGCAATTTTCTGGCCCTCGGATCGCATGCCACGTATCTTTTTCCGCCGGGCGTCTTGGCGATAAACACCGTGCAAGTCTCCCTCCCAGAATCGCTCATGACGGTAGATGTGACGTACTTCCCCCTTCACCATCGGATCAAACGCCACGTCCCACATTCCGCTGAGCCCTTTGACTTTAACCATCGTGCAACTCTGAGTCCCGGAAACATCCACATCCGTCGATCTGACATACCTTTACCGGTGGGCAGTTGGATCATGTGGCGTTTACCAAATTCCACTGGGTTCCTTCGCTTTAACCTTCGAGCAACTTTGATCAGCAGAATTATTCCCAGCTGTCGATGCGATATGCCTTTAACCACGCACCGTCGGATCATCCGCCACGTACCCGATTCCGCCGGGCAATTCGGGATTATCTGTCGTGCACGTTCATCTTTCGGAATCCTTTCCATCCATTGATGTGATTTCCCGGCATTTGTCAACCGTCAGATCCGTCGACATCTCCTAATTCCGCTGGCAGCCTCAGACTTATCTCTCGCGCAATTTAACCCCCCGGAAACCATAATGGCCGTCGATCCACTTCGCCTCTGATCCTCGGCCGTCGGATTAATCACCACACACACATTCCGCTGGACGCTTTAGGCTTATCCGCCGTGCAGGTTCCGGTTACGGAATCAATCCCATGCATTGATGTGACCCGATTCCGCCCCTCCACTGTCGGATCGAGAGGAGTATACATGATTCCGCCAGCCTCCATTTCCTTAACTAACTCATGCTTTCACAAGGCGAATTTGATGTGAGCTGTGGATCTGCTTAGGACAACTTTATAACCTTTGATCTGTGCCGCTGGTTAAAAGCCCGAACCTGTCTTATCCTCCTCACATGTTTCGAAGAGCGGAGGGAATACCAGCCATTGATTTTCTCTCCTCTTTCATCACGGCCTAGGATCTTTACTAACTTTCGCCGATCTTTTGGTTATCATTCCACCTTTACATTATATCCTTAAACCAAAGTATTTAAACAACATAATATTACCTCCACCACGGTCTTATTCCTGCTTTGCTAAATACAGGTGTTAACAGCTACCATGTGGCAAGCCAAGTGTAAGTTCTCTCAAAGGCCTTAGAACACCATGAGTTCATGAGGTTGGAGGATGAACTCAAAGGATAAAGGATGACTACTGCAGGTATACAAACAGGTCCTAGGATCATGCATATTAACAGGGGGATCAATGATCAATGATTAGTGGTTTCAGATGCAGATAAATGGTCACCCTTTTCCATTGATTCCAAAGGGGGAGAGATGAAGAAAAAAAGGGGGCATGCTTACAGGGGGAGCATGAGTTGTTGTCATCAATGACAAAGGGGGAGATTGTTGATGAAATTTTCATTGATGCCAACATGGACTTGCAATGGCCCCATAGATTTCCATTGATGCCACCAAGTCCCACTTGCAGTAACTTAGACCCCTTGCAATGTGGGTTTGAGCCTTAGATCCCTTACCGAGTGGGTTTATTCCTTGAAGCACCTTGTACCCAGCTGACAAGGTCCCTGTACCCACAAGGTTGGATATTGAATCCACCACCTTATTGAAGATGTTGAAGACCCTGGAGATGGTGATGAAGCCCCTCTGGATGATGTAGAACCTCTAGATGGGTTGGAGAATCATTGATGACCCATTCTTTGGTCATTCATGCTCTGATGGTATCATAGTACCCCATGAGAAGACCTAGCTACCCCACATATGATGTCATGATGGATATTGACCCTTGAGGGTCTCTTAGTGTGGTTTAGGTGGTTGAAGAAGCCTATGAAGCCTCTTTCTTGTTGAAGAATCCTTGATGAATCCATTGGACCAACACTTGATGGTGTAATGACATTGCAACCCCTATTGGGATCATGGAGCTCTTATATGATGATGATGACCTTGTATCTTCCTTGACATTCTATGAAACCCATGTTATGATGAAGAAGTGCATGGAACCCCTGATGAATACCCTAATACCCTTGCAAAGTTCATGGAGCCCACTAGTTGCACTTGACATGGTTAGATGGCATTATGATGTGGTCTTTGGTGACTTAATGAAGTCATGGAACCTTGTAAAGACCTTGATGCCCATTGCTTGCACTTGATGTGGTTAAGGTATACACAAACATATTGGCTTGATGATGGTCCATTTAGTGACAAGATTGAATCCCATTATGGAATCTTGCACATGGCATGCCATTAAAATACCTAGTGGCTTGATGCAACCCTATGAAGATGTGGAGGACACACTCCCATGAATTTTAAATGATGTGGTTGACTTTGAAGGATGTTTTAAAATAAAAATAATAAAAATACATAAGGTTGACCATTGAGGTGGTAAGAAAAATAATAAAATACATAAGGTTGACCATTGAAGTGGTAAGAAGTTTGAAATCCTTGGTCATACATATGGATTATGTGGTGGAAACCCTATTATATGGAAAATAAAATACATGCAATTCTTTGGTGAGGTTTGACCATTGAAGTGGTAAGAACTTTGAAGTCCTTGGTCATACATACGGCTTATGTGCTGGACACCCTATTATATGGAAAAGAAAATACATGCAATTATTTGGTAAGGTTTGACCATTGAAGTGGTAAGAAGTTTGTGTAACCATCCTGAGTTGTATAAGGTTTCCCTAGAATTTTCTAGAAAGGACAGTGATTCAGTCACGCATCATACTCCTACTTTCTTCAAAATTGTCCTTGATTTTAATTTTGTTCATGAGGATGATCTGATGATCATGTTTTCTTTTTTCTTGAAGGGGGGTGTGGAGAATTGGTTCGATGACCTCCCTGAAAAAATCCATAGTTGCCATGGTTGAGTTTTTTTAATGTTTCATTTTTCGTTGGTATGAAGGAGAAGTGGGGGAGATTAAGAAACTTGTTAAATAATATGTTTTCCTCCTCCTTAGAACACATCTTGACACTAGAAAAGAGATTCATAATGAGCCTGTTGAAGAGTTTCATGAGGCACCAATGATTGAAGACATTGTTGAATACTCTCCTCTTGTCACCATAACAAAAAACATTGAACATTTAAGGTGTTCTCAAGTTTATTTCAATGCTAATATTTTTTCAAATATCCCTCATGAAGAGACCAATACAGATATTAACACTTATGAAGAAACTCATGATAGGAGTAATGTGTATGATGACATTCCTCCATGTTCACCTCTAAGGGATGAAGTTTTGGAAGGTTTTACTCCTTGTAATATATTTAAAACCAAAACTTTGAAGGATGATTATTATGAACAAAAGGAGGATAGTTATATCCTTGGATGTGATACCAGTGAAGAAGACCCTCTCATATCTAACATAGATGCGGGTGATGATCATTGGAATTTTATTGAAAATAGAACCTATGAGATTTTTGAAAATATTATTGAGAATCTCATCTATGAAATGTCCAATGATGGCAGTGTTTATTCAGAAATTTGTGGAAGTCCAATTTATGAGTCATCCAAAGAAGGGAGTGTTGATCTCGAGATTTGGTAAAGACTTGGTATTGAAGAGGAGCATTCAAACTTTTCATATGATCAGTCTGATCCACATATCTGTATTAGTAATGAATACATAGACAAGCAATGTAGTGAAGAGTCAGATATGATGCATCAGTTTCATCTATCATCTTCACACCCAGAGGTTCCTTACGATGTGGAGCAGTTTTGGGTTTATACAACGATTTATCATTCGATAATCCTTGATGATAAGTATGATGGCGTGTTTGATCTACCTCATCATGCTGATTTTTATATTAGTCCTATATAGTCATGGTTAGAAGCATCCCACGTGAGCACCTACCATTTTGGAAAGAATTTTGATGACATTATTCATGCCTATGATTTCCCATCCAACCCGTCGTTTTTGGATCATCACGCAGGTTTGCATTTTCTAAACAATATGTTCTTACTTTGGTTGGTAACCAAAGACAAGGAAAATTATTTTTATATTAATAAAATGGTTAGGTGGATACATTGGATTTTTTATTACACCTTACTTTTTATGTCATGCTTAGAGTAGGAAAATAATCTCCTTAAAGTGAGCATTTTACTTTCTGCATTTCCTTTTTGTACTTAGGAATAAATAAATTTTTATTTTGGTTAAGTTTTTGTCTCCAAATTATTGAATAATGAAACTTATGATTCATTTTGATTTTACATAGATCTTGTTCTACTAAGTCTTTCTTGTCAAGTTGTGATGCTTTTACAAATTATAGAAACCAAAAATTATGGTGTTCTCACATGCTCTCCTAATACCTAAATACTAGATCGAGCACATGTCCCGCAGTTGGAACCAGATGTTATCCACTAAGTTTCACATAGGTGGATTTATAGTGATTCGTTGAAGTTGTGAACAAGTTCCTTGTTCATTATCAGTGTTCAAAAGTTCAGAATACTTTTCAGGGAAATTTTGGCCCCTTTTAAAAATTTTGCATGTTCATACCCTGCAGGGAAATTGTAATATGTTGACGTAGCATGATGAATTTATGTAAAATGCTTGGGAAACTTACAATTATATATCAATGTGGTACTCTAGAGTTTTTTTTCCCTTGTTAATTATCGGTTGTTGCACAAATGACTTATAATTTTCAAGTTTTTCACTCAACCTCTAAAGCTAGAGTATTTGCCTTGGTTGTTAGGCCTTAAAAGGTTATTAAATTATAGGTGTCTATGTATATTACCATGCTAGTCATTTTTTTTATTCATATGAACATTTCACTAGCTCCCCGATAGGTTTTTTTTAATTTTCGAGAAAAAAATTCTCATAAACTTAAGCTATTTTTTAAAGTTTAATTTGGAAAATTTTAAGTGTCATAAAAGTGTGCCTAGGGTATAAAAATTACCATGGGAATGCTTGTTTTCAAACTCAAATCAACCACTATACCCCAAAATCCACTTTTCCTAAGTTTTAAGTGACCAATTTATCACTTATGTGAAAAATCTCAAAAAAAGGAAAAAAAGTGAATTAAAAATTAGAAAAAAAAAGGAAAATATGGAGAAAAAAACGCATCCCTAAATCAGTGGGAACTTGTCCCAAACATGTTCTGGTTCAAATAAGGATGATGTTGGGGCTAATTGGATACCAAATCAATATCAAATCAAGTCGATTCCAATCAAATCCATGAGGGGGAGAATTTATTCTTAGAGGGGCACATTTATCCATGACGAAGCTCACATCTTGTTGTATATGTGTCACATAAAGAGGAATAAGTGACCTACCTTATGATAGGTGTCTCCTACCACCTCTAGTTCACACCCAATATTCTCAAAAATATCCAACACTTGGAAAATTCACCCCCTAGGGGTTTGCTCTCATTTTTCCTATAAAAGCAAGATCTTGCTCTCATTTTTCTCATGGTCAGAGGATCGAAGGAATTCCCAAGTGTTGTATTGTATTTTTAATACTCTTTGTAATAACAGAAAGCATCTCGAGGTCTCATGCGGTGTATGGCTCAAGTGTGTGGATGAACATTGCATAATTCATGAGGTAACTTGTATTGTTTATATTTGTTGTACATGTTTGGTTTGTTTTGGCCCTACATAGAGACGTAATCTCAATATCATAAGAAATTTATTGTTTGATTATTTCTTATTGATTAGTTACATTAGATCTCATGGACGTATATGTAATTTTTATTTAAATGTGTGTTTTCTGGATTTCTTTTGCAGCTAACACCCTTGTCTTTGTGCAAGAATTTATAAGTTGATACAGGTATCTAGGATTGAATTTTTTGTTGATCTTATTTGACTCTTCTAATTTTTAAGCACTTCAAGGGAGCATAGTCTCTCCGCTATCCACCAACAAACTCCATGGCTCAAAGGATCCCCAATAATGGAGCTAATGTAACCAAGAATATTTCACCTTCTACAAACAGAAGTTGTTCCTCTGGTCTAAATGGTTCAAATCCAAAACAAATGAGTGAATGACAAAGGATGAAGACCTTCCCTAGATATCGTAGACACCTAGAATGTTGCTTCGATAGTGAACCTGTGTACCTGCAAACAGATCAAACATGCAAACACATCAAAGCTACCAGAAAATCATCTACCTATCCATGTTAGTGACTAAGGAATATAATGGCATGTACATGTGAAATCAAAACAACAGTAATGTGGGATGGAAATCAGCTTTGCATTAAGATGTATGGAGAATTTTACAACCAATGAATCCTTAGTGTCGACAAGCATCTCCATGAGACAAACACTTCATCCCCATAAGCTCCAACTTTGCTCTCTATGCTCTCTAATGGCTTGGGCCAAGTGGTCAATCCAACAGCATAACAATACCTCTAGAGTTCTCCCCCTCAACCATGGACATGAGCTTGTATTTATAAGGCTCAATGGATAGGAATGGTTGAGATATTTGTGGATGAGGTGGCCTCTAAGATCCTATGATAGGGGATCTCAAGCTCAACTGACCCACAATGATAGGGATAAGGGAGGACACGATGCTCATGACCTAAAAGCCTCGAGAAACTTCTCTTTTTCCCATTTTACCTAGGGTATCACTTTCTCCTCTTATGACAGAGCAGTTTAGATAAGAAACGCTTATGGACTAAAGGCCACAGGCGGTGGCACCACTTATGGTAAACAAGATGCAGGCGGTGCGAGCAAGGTATCGCTCATGGGACATAAGGAAAGTGCGGTGCTGAGTTTTTTCATGTAGAATGGACAAACAACATGGGTTTCCACTCTAAGTGATGGGATTAAGGGAAAACATGTAAGTCAAAGGTCTTCTCACATGGTGGTGATAGGATTTGGGTATAACAGAATGCCCCCCAAAGCGTGAGTCTTAGAGGGATACGATAAATGAGAGATTTGAGAGAACAAGTTGTCACTTCGAGGTGAAATTGTCAGCTTGATCAGAGCATATTGTCAAGTAGGAAACTGTAGTACATCAATATTTTTTGACTCATAGACACAAGTAACCAACTCATGGCTACAGACCAATACAAGGCAGATCCATGGGAGGAATAAAAAAGCATGGCTACTAGAATACAGCGTAGATCCATGTGATAGAGGACTCAAACTTGGACATAGCTACTAGACATACAACATAGATCTATGTCATACAGATGTAAATTTGAGCATAGCCACGACCATACAAATGTGGATCCATGCCAGATATACAAAACTCCATCACAACCTGGGGAAAAGCAATGAGCGCTTAAACAAATACCCAGGGTCTTCATCTCGTCTTCCACAAAGTATGATTCTACCCATGTGATTACAATGATTTGAATTCAAACATGGTAGAAACCACTTGATTACCGACCAATGATGTGAACCGTTAACAATTGCGAGGGAGATCACCATTGATGTCAATGATTCCCAAGGTACCCTAGTACAATCTATTGAGTGTGATCAATAGATGTCATGATGTCGAACACCCAGTCGATTATATTGATCAAAGGTCAATGATGTGAACCTATGTTGAGAGCGAGAGAATCTGTCTTTAAGGCATACATATCTCAAGGTACTAAGTTTTTGTTTCTAAGACTATTTCCCAGATGATGAGCTGATGTCGACGGGGATAGTCTCGTTGAAGGAGGGCCATGATGAGTCCCACATCGACGACACGAAAATGGGAACATAGTTCTGGAATGATGTAAATGTAGTAACTATATGAATGACTCAAAAGTACAAACACAGAGACCATTTTGACTGTAGAGGAAAACTTCTTCAACTTTACTTTGAACATCGGGTGGCACGACAAAAGACTTGGCAACATGACTAAACGAGACAAATACACAATACGACAGTGGACAATGCATTCTTTTGGAAGACTCAAAGGAGTGGCATGACTCATGAGAGTAGATCATCATGGAGATTAGCTGAATACCCAATTGACTGAAATGATATGCAGACAAGTGCCATGTTCAAAGGTAACGACAAACTACTACCAATTACATGCAAAATGATTCCCTTCCCATTTCCCCCATCATGGTTGATGAGTGCCTCTTTTTAGTTTTACGAGTTCAAAGAGGGTAACAAACACTTGGTATAGCTCATCCGAAGACAAGTCCAAACTCATATTTTTTACGGACCTGGGAGAGGAGGGGTTCATTCCCAAAAACGGGTCTCTCAATGTTTAATTTAACGAGTCCAATGAAAGAAAACTCGATATTGTTCATGTTTAGAGAGTCTGAACTACCACGGAAGAAGACTCCAAAAGGTCCTTTTTCGTATGATTTAGTCCCTAAGTCCCGAAAAAGTATAAAATCATACCTTAGAGAACTCTTCTAGTCATGGTTGGCTAGAGTGTTCCTTTTTCGTAAATAGTCTATCCAAACTGAAAAAGAGGTAACCTACCGTTGAAGAGATGACTCTTCAAATGCTTTAACGAGCGTGAAGAAGACAAGATCGCTCGACTATCTTTTCACATTTTAAGAGTCTGAAAATAGCTTAAAGAAGACTCTATTAGACTTTTTCATGTTTGAATCCAGAGCACGAAAAAGTAATAAACTAAGCTCAAACCAAATTTCATGTTTTAACGAGAGCATGAAAAATGAAAAGTAAGCTCAACACCATCTTACTATTTTTAACAAGCTCGAAGATTAGTTGAAAGAATGCTCGAAGATTGGTTTCATTTTTACGCAAGCTCGAAACCAATGGGTAAACTATGCTTGAAAAATCCCTTTAACATGATATACAGAGGTTGGAATCTTGCCCCCGGCATGATTTCTAGTGAAGCTTACCCTTAGCATGGTTGTTAGCGGCTTGACATGCCCCCAAGCTTTGTTTCATTTGATGATTCTTCTTCCATACCCAACCTAAAAAACCTGGTTACTAATGTGAAAATGTTCACCAGGGGGGTAGGAAGAACGAGAATCAAGCAGGTGAAAAGAAGGTTCAAGTTCTAACACTAGAGTGAAGGCTCGACTCAAGGCAAGGGGATCTGTTTCATTTTACACAAGCTTGAAACGGAAGGTAAACATGCTTGGAACATGGTTTCATTTTTATGCAAGCTTGAAACCAAAAGGTAAACTATGCTTAAGGAATCCTACTTCATTTTTTAACGAGCTTGAAATAGAAAATGAACTATGCTCAGGAATGATTTCATTTTTATGCAAGCTTGAAACCAAAAGGTAAACTATGCTTGGAACATGGTTTCATTTTTAAGCAAGCTTGAAACCAAAAGGTAAACTATGCTTAAGGAATCCTACTTCATTCTTTAACGAGCTTGAAATAGAAAATTAACTATGCTTAGGAATGATTTCATTTTTATGCAATCTTGAAACCAAAAGGTAAACTATGCTTAAGGAGATCTATTTCATTTTTTAACGAGCTTGACATAGAAAATGAACTATGCTCAGGAATGGTTTCATTTTTATGCAAGCTTGAAACCAAAAGGTAAACTATGCTTGAGGAGATCCATTTCATTTTTTAACAAGCTTGACATAGAATGGGAACTTTGCTCATAAGGATCTATTTCATTTTTTGACGAGCTTGACATAGAATGGGAACTATGCTCAACGCATGATTTCATTTTTATGCAAGCTTGAAACCAATAGTGTAAACTATGCTTAAGGAGTGGTTTTATGTTTTAACGAGATTGAAACCAAAAGTAAACTATGCTCTCGAACCTGCTCCTACCCAACATGATATCCATAGGTTGGTAGGTTTCCCCCATTTCATAAAAGCTAGAGGCTTATCTCCATTATGATGTCCATAAACTAGAGCTATGCCCCCCATTTTACCTATGATGGGAAGAAGCTAACTAGAAGAAGGGGAAGGAACCATAAGAACATGCGGCACATTCATGGCAGTCTAATTACTAGGATTAATGAGATGGTCAGGTGTAACAAAGGAAAGCTAATCAATGGTCACAATCTTCCCATCATGGGGAAAATGAATAACTCTAAAGAGTGTGGACACAATAGCCGTCATGGCATAAACATAATCACATCCAAGGATTAGATTAAAATATAAAGGACCTTGTACCACCATAACATCAATACAGACAGTTTTCCCTCCTAATGTAATAGAAAAATAAGGAAGGGTCCCTAAAGGTGAGCTAGGCCTGCAATTAAAAGCCAGTATCTGATCGGTGGCTGGCACAAGGTGAGGAGAACCTAAAGCTTTCCAAGCAGTTGAGGATAGAATACTAACAAAGGCCCCTTCATCAACAATAGTGTGAAGTATCCGCCTAGTAGTAACATTCACAACTATCTGAAAAGGAACACTCGAATGAAGACGAGAGTCTGTTAGGTTACTCTAGTCAAAGGGAATAACCTCACTACTCGGAGAGGGTTCTATCGAAACAGACAAAATTTCCTCTTGTCGAGAACAATCAAAACGAAGCATAAAAACTTCAGCAAGATTTAGTTCATTCTCTACTGGAAGAGAAGAACAAGATGAATATTTGGTCAAAGATGCTACTTCAGTCTTAACACTCTCTGATGAAAGAGTGGGATCGGGTGGAAATGACATCGACTCAACCTCTTCACTCTCTGAAGGAAGAGTGGGATCAATTATAGATGAAACTGAATCGATCACTTGGTCAACCAGCGAGCAATCGAGGGATAAATTACTATCACTTGTTGGAATCACATGTTAATGATCAGTAATATTTTCCAAGCAACGCGAAGCTTCATCCATGCTTGGACAAAGAAAAGTACGATGCATAGCCTTGCAAATCAAACTAGGATACAAGACTTTACCCTTACGACCTTTTACCAATGGATCACTGGCTGAGGGAGTATTGTCAACATGATGATCAGAGGTTGATGACATAGACAGTTTGGACCTTTTGTACCACTCTTCTTGTACACGGGAGAGACCAGGACACTCCTTAAGAAGGTGGTCCCCCTTGCAAAGCTTACAAGGGAACTTGGGTTTTCTGAGTGTTCTCTTAGAATGAGCACCATCAAGAGCAGATGGTTGCTGCTTTTTCTCTTTCTTATCCTTCTTCTTCTTAGCCTTCCCTTTCGTCTTCTTCTTATCCACATGACTACTAACCATAGAGCTTTGGTCAAGCGAAGAAGAAGGAAGGGATGAAACAACAACCAACGAGGAAGGAGATGGATTATTTTGAGGTCGATCCTCTCTCGGAGGAGAGGTGACATTTGAGACATTAAGTGTAACAGGAATTACTGGATTAAACAGCCATACCAGTAATCCTATAGTTAATCCAGGAAGATTTAGAGTGGCAATAAAGGGAGGACCAATACCTTCACTTGGAGGGAATACAAAACGTACACCTTGGAAAGGGACCTCTTGAGTATTAGTCCCAGATTGGGATGCCATCTCTAAACTCTCTAATAACCCCCTAACTACCGTGCACAATCAAGTACTACTCAAACTAAAAGCAACAAGCAAACATGTGAAAGGAGTGGATAAGAGTCAGGAACCTCATAGGACACGCCAAAAGGATAACTCAGATGGTTTTAGGATTCCTAAAAGGGTCTCCCGATATACGCAAGGTACGTGGGAGCTCAAATCGATGGAAGTGATGTCTAATGCATAATCATTCACAAGGGGCCTTCCTATATACAATCGAGTACGCGAAGTACCTTTCTATATACTTCAAGGGTACATGAAAGGCCGTTTGATATACCGATGGTATGTGGAAGAACCGTGCGAGTTACAGGATGTAATGCGGACAAGTAACGACAGCTCCTACACTTAACGATGCCCGAACACGTCTCTAACTTATCACTCAAATATCTAAAAGTTTTAACCTAGTACTACCATTAATTTTATATTGTGCGTTTAGGTGGAACCATGGAGTGAAAACTTGAATTTAAAGAAGATGCACACCGATCTATATGACAATGCAAGTTTTCCTCTTCAATGAAATTCTACCTAAGAGAGGGAGAGAGATTTACTTTTCTTCCAAAAAATGCACACCCAAATGCAAATGCAATTCTACCTTTTCAGACGAAAAGTGAAATATCAATGCACCCCAAAAAATATTCAAAGCAAATAAGAAAGATATCTAGAGAACATCAAACATAAATAAACCAAAAATGTTTCCTATCTTTTCATGCATGAAAAAGACATAGAAAAAACTCAATGGAAAGATGATTTCACTAACGTTTCCAAACAAATCTAACTCTAATGCACGCAAAGATGAAAATAGATGTTTCTTCTCAATGACAGTAAGATTTGGAATTTCAAACAATCATGCACAAAACAAGAAGAAAATCATTCAACAAACTTGTGAATAAAGCAAAGGAGAGAGAAAACTAAAAATTCTCTTTCAAAGAGACAAGGAAACGAAGAACCAATCTTTCCTACCAAGCACTGAAAAAATCAGCATGCAAAAGGAAACAAGAATCACCCCAAGCAAAGAAAGACTTGAAACAACATGGATCACTCACGCATTCCAAGTCCAAAACAAACCAAAGCATACACAAGAAAATGAAATGTATATTTCCAATTCCAATGAATAATATCTACAGAAAAGAGAAAGAGGTTTCAAGAAAAGAAAATAATGCAAAATTCAATGCAAGAAACATAAACTCTCTTTGAATGCAGAGAGAATACAACAATCAAAGTGACTGCAGAATATACAATTCATGGCCCCTCCCAGCCGTGAGGGAGCATCTTTTTTTCAAAAATACACTCATTTTTATTAAAAAGTAAGCCAACAACACACAAAAATCAAAATACAAAGTCTAGAACAGGGCCTACCTGGCACCACGCTGGAGGGGTCTTGACATAGCAGTTCTGGACCAGCACCGCTTCTGGATAATAGGACTCAAGTAGTGGCACCGCTTGCTGCTAACAGGATTCAGGTGGTGGCACCACTTATTTCCAACAACGCATGAGCGGTTCCCTGAATAGATCCAATACACAAAGGAGAATGAAAGATCAAGTTAGAAAAAGATCAAATTAAGGCAAAAATTGATGGATTGACAGTTAAAAAAAGCATAAAAAGATGAAATATCTGAAAGTTTCAAACCAAAATTCACTGAGTCAGATGGAATATCTGACTAAAGAGAGTTGGATATGGAGCCTGGATTCGGACAAGAGTTCAAGAACTGAGGAATATCAGATCAACTAATATATATGTATCAATCCCCAGCGAAGTCACCATATTTGTAACCAAGAATAGTTCACCTTCTGCAGACAAAATTTGTTCCTCTAGTCTGAATGGTTCAGATCCAGAACAAATGAGTGAACGACAAAGGATGAAGACCTTCCCTGGATATCGTAGACACCCAGAATGCTGCTTCGATAGTGAACTTGTGTACATGCAAATAGACCAAACATGCAAACACATCAAAGCTACCAGAAAATCATCTACTTATCCATGTTAGTGGCTAAGGAATATAACAACATGTACATGTGAAATCAAAACAACAGTAATGTGGGACGAAAATCAGCTTTGCATTAAGATGTATGGAGAAGTTTACAACCAATGAAGCCTTAGTGTCGACTTCATCCCCATAAGCTCCAACTTTTCTCTCTATGCTCTCCAATGGCTTGGGCCAAGTGGTAAATCCAACAGCATAACAATACCTATAGAGTTCTCCCCCTCAACCATGGACATGAGCTTGTATTTATAAGGCTCAATGGATAGGAATGGTTGAGAGATTTGTGGATGAGGTGGCCTCTAGGATCCTATGATGGGGGATCTCGAGCTCAACTGACCCACAATGATAGGGATAAGGGAGGACACGATGCTCATGATCTAGAAGCATCGAGAAACTTCTCTTTTTCCCATTTTACTCAGTGTACCTATTTTCTCCTCTTATGACAGAGCGGTTTAGATAAGAAATGCTTATGGACTAAAGGCAACAGGCGATGGCACCGCTTATGGTAAACAACATGCAGGCGGTGCAAGCAAGGTACCGCTCATGGGACACAAGGGAAGCGCGATGCTGAGTTTTTTCATGTAGAATTGACAAACAACATGGGTTTCCACTCTAAGTGCTGGGATTAAGGGCAAACATGTAAGTCAAAGGTCTTATCACATGGTGGCGATAGGATTTGGGTATAATAGCTATCTCCTCTTTCTCTTTGCTTCACTTCCAAATTAAATCTTTATTGGTTACGGTTACTTACATGCTTGACTAGTTTATTTTTATATTTTAAAAGAATATCTAAAGGTTGATATGTTTAAGCATGTATCTAAATCTATAAGCATAAAGTGATATTTCTGAAGTAGATATATTTTTATTTAAGTACTTGTGCATCATTTCTATCTTTTAGTACTTAAATATTTTATTCTTTTAATGTTATATTTAGCACATTTGGTGCAATATAGGTGGCTGGTTTTTGTCCTTTGTTGATAGGAAAAGAAGAAGTGTTGCCAGAGAATTGAAAATTTAGGCCATCCAAGGCCTTCCGGAGCAACATTCCTCTTTCTTGCTTCATTTTTAAAAACCTAATAATCCTTTGGATCCAAATTATCAAGACCAAAGGAATCCACCTCAAAATCATTGTAAATATAATAATAAGAAGAATAAAAGTAAGTGGGATTTCTAAGCACCCTCACATCATCCCCCCTTACGGGAATTCATGTTGTCTCTTTGATGGTTTTCTTTTTTGTTCCTTTTTGTATCATTATTGCTTCAGATTAGTTTCATTTTTGCTATGGTTAGTTTAGCTTTTTCTTTCAAGGGTTTATTTTTATAAAGTAATGAATACTAACCCAGCCTTGCTCTCCCAAGTACGACCTTGATGCCTGAAAGATATTCTTGGTCGTAATAATTAGTCTCACGTTTGTTTTAGTTTTTTTTCTTTTGTTTCTAAAAATCTTAAATTGGAATAAACATCTTCCATTTCCGTGTACGTTATTTCCCATCCCAAGTTCACCTGATCTTTGGGATAACCAAAAGTGGAAGTGTGCACTCAATAATTTCCACATCTCATAAAAACTCACCATTAATAAAATCAATCCCTTGAAAACATACGGAAATCCAGCGTACACGAAGTTTGTCATTTGTGGGAAAATTCTTCAGAGAAGGTGAGAACGACTAGAAAGTGATCGAGACCCTAACGGGATACACCCTCATTTGGTGTAGTGTTGGACACACCCTCGTGACTCCATCTAGCCCAGATCTTCTTGTTAGGAGCCACATCTGTCAAAATTTGAACACATTCCTTATACCTCACGGTATATTGGGATCCCCTTTTTCCCTTAATATTTTCATCCATAATAACTAAAATTAACCAAGATACACTTGCACAACATTTCCCTTTACAACATTATTTGACTCTACGACATTGGTCTACAATATTTACTTTCTGCTTAAATTAATCAATGTGATATGAATGTTTTAAATTTCATATGTTGTCGAAGTTTTCTAAATCATTGAAAGTCTTGTCTCGGTATTTCCTTTCAAACTCCTAGATTAATTTCATTTTTTTGTTTCTTAGCTTAAAATACTTAGATTCTTTTATACAAATCACCCCCTTGGCTTCACTAGGAGTTGACCTAGACAAAGGAGTTGAGTGTTGAATGACACTATCTCAACTCGAGACTTTCCCCAAGGATGCACACAGTGGCTTGAAGGTTTCTGCTATGTTATCTCCCCCCGAGGTGCATGAAAGGCGGCAACATGGAGCACCAAAATTTTCTGCTTCTTGAATTATTTCACGAGCCTAAGATGGTCTTCTTTTATGTGTGGTAATTTCATGAGGTGACTCCACTATTTTTTTAGGTTCTTTCATGTCATGGTCTCTCGGTATATGCTCTTCTTCAACATCTCTAACTGGTACTTTGCTAGTCTCTGCAACTCTAGGAGCTTTGTGATCCTCTTCATGAAAATCATCTACATGATTCTTTCTGGACTTGCTGAAAGTTGTATCCTCATCAAATTTAACATAGCTAATTATCTCAATCAGACGAAAACCTGGGATGTAGATTCTATAATATTTTGATTGATCACTATATCCAACAAATATTCCCTTCTTTCATGAAGGGTCCAACTTTGATTTCTTCTCCATGGGAACATGTATGTATGTATACAGGACAACCAAATATCTTCAGGTGATTGAGTTCAGGCTTCTCAACGGTAAACATTTCTTCTGGATTCTTGTTCTCAAGAGCACTATGAGATATTCTATTTTGCACATAAATTGTGGTTCTAGATGCTTCAACTCATAAGTGCATAAGTAGATTATGATCATATATCATGGTTTTTACTACTTCCATGATAGCTCTATTCTTCATTTTTTCCAATCCATTCTATTGAGGGTTGTAGTGAATGGTGAGCTCCCTCTTAATCCCAGCTTCTTTACAGAAGTCCTTGAATTCACCTTATATAAATTATCCTCCATTATATGACCTTAAGGTATTGATCTTCTTTTCAAAGAGGTTTTCCAAAAGAACCTTGAATTCTTTGAACTTCCCAAATACTTCATCTTTATTATTTAAGAAATAAACCCAAGCTTTACGGGATTAGTCATCAATAAAGGAAACATAATATACATACCCTCTTAAAGAAATAGTTGACATCAGACCACATACATATGAATTAATAATATCCAAGATTCTTTTCTCTTTGTTGTCATTGCTTTAAAATGGGTTCTTTGTATTCTTTCCTTGTGCACATCCCTTGCACAATCCTTCACGATCAATCTGGATTTATGGTAAACATGACACCACTTTTCTCACTAGTGGTAATGCTTTGTAATATACATGAGCAAGTCTTCTATGCCACAACTCACAGGGGTTTATGGTACCAGCTATTAAGGTTGAATCTAAATCTCCCTTTAATTTGTAGATTCCTTTCTCAATTCCAATCACAATTATATCATCTATTGTCTTTATTTTTTTCCACATGAGTACTTCACCATCTACAAAAGCAACTCTAAAACCTTTCTTATCTATATTTGAGATAGAAAGGAGATTATTTTTCAAACCTGGGACATATTTAACTTCCTTCATCTTCATGGACTTTCCAGAATCCATCTTTAATAAGAATCTTCTCCCATTTCTTTGATGGAATATTGATACTCGTTTCCAATATTCACTTTACGAGGAGATTCCTTTTGTAAAAGACATGAGAGAGAGTCTTTGTAACCTGCCTTATGCTTAGAGGCACTGCTATCCAAGAGCCAAGTGTCACTTCCATGTGAGACTGAACCTGTGAGGGATGAAATTAAGACATATTCTTCACTAGATTCTTCATATTCTCTATCCTTCTCCTCAACTGGGTCATCATCTTCAATTTCATGAGCATGAAAGCTTTTGTTTCTCTTCTTGAACTTTTTTCTAAGGGGGTAGTTTCTTGCAATGTGTCCCATCTTGTGACAGGTAAAACATTCAAAAGATGAGAAGTCCCTTTTAGCCCTTGTGTTTCTTTAAAATATTTGAGTTATTATAGGAGATTGTTCACGATCCTTTATTGTGTTCTTCCATTTATTCATATGGGCTGCCAAATCTTGGTATTCATTGTCATTTAACTTCTCTTCTCTTTTTTATATCCTTTCTTCTTCTTGTATGGATTCTTCCCATAATCTACTGAACTTGATCAACTTCCTTCTAGCACATATTCCTCTAATGAAGGAATCCCACTCCCTTGGGAGACCATTCAAAGCGGTCATCACAATTTCTACTTCTTTCACCATGTCGCCAATAGCTTCCAACTGTTCTTTAATTTGAGACACTCTTGTGAAGTATGATTGCATGTTTTTTTCCTTCTAAATCTTCACACTCTTCAATTGATTTCTCAAGGTCATTTTTATGTTGATACTCCTTCCTTCAAATAGACCGGAAGGTGCATCAAACATTTCCTTTGGGGTATTCTTTGAGAACAGTTGAGGGATCAAGTGATCCTTGATGGAATCAACTATGATCCTCTTATCCTTGATCATATCCTTCTTGTGCTTTGATTTGGCTTCATCTCCTCCCGTTTCTTGAACTTCTTCTTTTATGTAGCCTTCTAGGTCATGTTCTTCAAGAATGAGCATGACTCTATATTTCCATGCTATAAAATTCTTAGATCCCTTAAGCTTTTCATCAATCTTGCTAATTTATTTTATAAAATGAGAACCTCAAATGTAAATATAGTTAATAGAACTTACTAGTAAGAGTGTTTTCTGAAGACTTCTTTCGGTTGACTTAGGGTTTGACAGAGAAACCCTAATTTTTCAAGTTGGAGGCCTTGGAAATGTGAATGAAGGAAAAGATGTGCCTCCCCAAGGAAAGTTGAGTAGGAACTCCTTTTCCCAAAATTATGGACACAAATACAAAAATATGATGCCCTAGTTTCTACCAGCAGTAATGTTAGGGCCAAAAATGAAAATTCTCGGATCTAGAATCTGTTACAACAAAAAGGTGCTCCCATATAGGGCGAGTTGAATAGACCTTTTTTAGCTGATATGATGAGGGAGTTTCCTAGAATAGTAAACACTAACTTGTCTGAGTTGTTGCACTATTGTTGCACGGATACTTCTTTCATGTTGGATCTAATACCATGTTAGAATTTTAATTCCTATACCATAAGCAATAGGATCATTGAAAGAAAAACAAGTACAGTGGCACAATAATAACATAGAGAACTATCATGGGAAACCCTCTTAGGGGATAAAACCTAACAAAACATCATGTATATAGAATTTGACCAAGTATAGTGAACAACCCCAAGAACAAGACTAGCAACTTCCTCTCTATCCAGTGAGCTTGTTCTTTCTCTCTCTTGTAAGTGAGAAGTGTGTCTAACTGGGGAAAGTGCCTCCCCTATTTATGTTGGACACACAAAGCACACTAAGAAAAGGGGGGGTGAACAATGTGTATATATTTTGTTACTTTTTCAACTTTAACAATCATCAGGAGCTTATTCAATATTATGCAGAGTACGTTATTATCATTATATAAGTAATTATAGCTCATCATCACATATAATCACTCATAGGAAGCATAGAAAAACACAATACACTATTTTTATGTGGAAACTGAAGTCCTGGGAGAAAAACCACGTAAGCATTTATAATAATAGTTTTCCAGCAACAACTAGAATGAGGCAACAACCCCCTTCTTACAATGACTTCAATTCTCCGGCTACAACTAGAAGGAGGATTCTACCCCCTGGTTTATAGGATACAACCTGAAGGAAGCCCTAGATCCCTATATTTCCTTGCCCCATCCTACCACCTTGATATGAATAAAAAAAATACTAAGCCACGAACGCACTAATTCTGTGGACCTACTAATCAACACCTGTAATATACTCCACCACACTGCACAAAAGTTGTCATTGCTGACCACTGATCATCAATTGTTACTGCTGACCACTACTCATCAATTGTTACTTCTTATCACATGACCATTGTATCACACCGTACAACAACTGTCATTGTTGACCATTTCTCATCAATTGGCCACTCCACCACACATGTACTAATAACCTGCAGCAACAACATGTGCAAAACAATCTGTCTAGTCAATATTTTTCTCACATCATCCGAATCATTCAATATAAGGATAACCAACTGCATACCAAACTCAGTCCACCTAAGTCAAACCAACTACTCATACAACTCATCTAGTGTGAGTCAGACCAACTGCAAAGGAAACCTGTGCCTATTCCGCTGACCTACACCAACATGTACCAAGTTTCTTGTGTAAATGTGTCAAATCAATTATATACCTGTGTTAATCTAATCAACTGCTATGACAGTAAACCAACACTTCTTACTTGGTCTAGTTCATCAAGTAAGAGATACATTTGAGCAACCAATAGAATTCATGTACGTCAACCAAACTTTGTCCAATAACACTCAACTCAATGAAACCACAACCAACCTCAATCACAATTAAGGAATACTTGACAGCTAAACATGATAAACATCAGACAAGAAGATAAAAGACTTAACCAACTATGTCAAACTCAGTCAATCTCATAAACTCTTAGACACAAAATTATTTTTAACTCCACTCAAATCAAGTCAAATCAAACAAATATCAAGCAAATAGTCACTTACAATATTGTCAAAGGTTGTCCTTAACAATCAATAATTGTCCAACTCCACTTAGGTCAAAGACACAAGGATCAACACTTGTCAAACTAGTTTTCAAAGGAAACACTTAGGTTGATATAAGAAATCACTCACAAGATCTATTACTTACATGTCAACTTCTCATTCAATACTACATTATACAACAATAAAGATAAACACCAAGATCTATGCCAACAATATACAAGATAATAATAAAGATCACATCAATATATGTGCCAAGATAACCATTACTATAGCCTCCATAACATATTCAACGACTTAAAAGAGATATACCAATATAGAGGATCACATACTAAGATCAATGATGAACTCTATCCATGAGAGGCATGTTCCATCACAAGAGAAGCTCAGAAGCATGAACTATTTTAATTAAAAATTAATTGAATTATTTGAGTTGGTCGACCTACTTGTAAAGCAACAAATTAATACATTAACTTAAAAAAAACAAAACTCATCAACCGTAAGGATTTACGAGAAAATCCACATATCAATGGAAAGGACTTAACAAGGACTATCTCCCTATGAGGGGCTTGCATGCAATAACATGGTATTTCACCCTTATTTTCCTCAATTTGTGTAGGACATCAAAACTTAATTTGAAATATTCTTTTAAGGGCTTTAAAGGCATGCACAATGGGGGGCTTGCATGCAATAACATGGTATTTCACCCTTATTTTCCTCAATTTGTGTAGGACATCAAAACTTAATTTGAAATATTCTTTTAAGGGCTTTAAAGGCATGCACAATGGTTTCATTACCATATCTGTGGGATTATGGCCATCAAGAAAGGGCATATCAAGAATATCGTTTTCAACAAATGACTACATAATGGGTCATTTGTAAATTTCTAGAACATGGACTTCAACATCAAAATATGAAATCAAATTCCAAGAACCATCGAGTGTGGGATAAAAAACAAAGGATATCCTCATTAACCAAGCTTTAACATGTGCAAGAGTGTAAGAGAAAGTGTGTGGGCTCCGGTACTAAACTACCACGTCATCCAACCATCAATCAACAAGAATACCAAAACAAGTACAAGCATAACAAGCACCACAAATACCATTAACCAAAGATCAACCAAGAGCAAGGGACTCGACAATGAACTCAAATGGGACCAAGATATAACGTAGGGGCAGTTAACAAAGTCAATGGGTCCAGGGATTTTTTCCATTTTCCCAAGGCCTCCATGAGCTTCAATATCGAGCTTCGGACAAAGTCAAAAGGGATCATTTGACATAAAGAAAGACACAACCAAATACTAGACCTCAGGGGATCCATAAGGAGCACCAAGACTCAATTGTTAACATCAATGACTAGGAACTGTTGGCACAATGGCAATTTAATCAACAATCTCCCCCTTTTTCATTGATGAGCACACCATAACTCCTCTTTAGAAATACCTCCCCCTATTCACAACTTCTCTCCCACTTTGACATCAATGGCAAAGGGAACATCCCTTGACAATGTTGCTCCCCCTTAGGGCATGCTCCCCCTGTCATCAACTTCTCTTCCTTTTTTAACTTTTATTCCTATTTGCATTAATGACAACAAGAACTTCCTTTGGAAATATTGCTCTCTCTATCATTGAGCATTGTTGGTTCTTTGATGGACTAGTATTATTTCACAGGGGTACTACTGGAGCAACTGTTGATGATCTGAATTCATCTGTTGGTAATCAGGTACATTTGATAATCTGGGTTTTATCAAAATTTTCGTTATTTCTATTTTTTTAGTGGGGCAATCCACTGACTTTCTTCTCCATAATTTAGTAGGCTTATGGTTCTTCATGTCATCCAATTGAACTTACTTTATTCTCCAAACTTCAACTTTTCCCTACATCCTGCAATGTTTTGCGAAATGACCATAGTGATACCAATTGTAACACTGAACAGAAAACCCACCTTGATTTATTCTTGGCGTGATTTTGTCATCAGCTCTGCAATGGATGGCTTTGTGACCATAGTTATTATACTTATAATAGTAGCCATTGAACATCATAGGTTATCTCTAAGAAAATAATCTTCTTTGTGATGTAACTTGTCTTGATTCTTGTTGATCATGGGATCTTCTGAGAATACATGTATAACTGTTAGCCATTTCTTCTTTTTCCATAGAGCTTTTACTTTCGTCAATGTTCTTCTCAATCTTTGAATTTGTCTTTAAATCAGCATTTTTTTTGTCCATATCTTCATTTAGAGAGAATATATTTAATTCTTGCATTCGACAAATTTCTATCGTTTCTTGGAGTCATCTCGTTAGATCTTCTTCTATTTTCTTGACTTCTTCTACCTGTCTGTTCAAACCAACAATATTGTCTTCCATTTGTACTTTTGTTTTATGATCATCCTCATGGGATTTTTGCAGTTGATCTTTTAATACATGATTCTCCTTTCTGAGTTCTGAGAGCTCCTTTTCAAATTCAATGTTTGTCAAAACACACCTTATGTAACTCTACCTTTGAGGATCTGATTTCAAGTTCTTGTTTTCTTCTTAATTTCTCTGTCAATATTTCTTTAGTTTTATAGGTACTTATCTCACTATCTTTGTCTTATACCTTGCAATTCAATTCTTTCTCCTTATCTTATAGTTTTCTTTTGAGCTTGGCAATTTCTTCTGATTGCTTTTCATTTTCTGTAGCCGACTTCTCAAATTTATCTTTCAAAAAGTTGGATATGGATTCTTTGATTCTGGTAGTTTTTTCGAATTGGATTTTTAGATCAATTATATTTTGTGTGGCCTTCTCCGATTCTTCTTGATTCCTCTTCTCATATTTGTCAAATTTCTCTTGCAATACCTAGTTCTGTTCACAAATATTTTTCACTTCTTGTGAAACATTAGTAATTTCATTGTCTATTTGAATTTATTCTAGAACTATAGTATCTTCTAAATTTCTATCACTTATCAAAGAACGAGTAGTTTCATCACATTCTGAAGTATTACATTTAATGAATTAAAAATGACTCTTATCTTCTATACCTGATAAACATATCTCGTTAAAAGCATTACAGATAGAGTGTTCAGGGGACTTGCCTTCATACTCACCTGGATCTTGTACTGACCTTTTGATGGGGTTGTCGTCTACTTTTTATTATTCACCTACGTTTAGCTTATTTATTTTGAACAAAAATTATTCAACTGAGTTTCACTTTCCTATTTTCTCATTTTGGAGATTTGTCAGATCTTCAACCATGAGTTTTATAACCTCTTCTTCTTTCTCTTTAGTGGAGTAGATCCATTCTATTTTGAGCCATAGTTCCTTAGCTACACTACACTTTCCTATTTTCTTCTTCCGGTGATCTGTTAATCCTTCAAGGATGGCTTCCATAAACATTGAAATATTCTTCTTTGTTTCCTTCGGAGTTGTTGTTTTCACTTTCTTTGGAGAAGTATATCCAGTAAGAACTGATTTCCATATACCAATTCCTTCTGCCTCAAGATAAAATTCCATTCTTCTTTTGTAGATGAAGTAGTGTTTTCCACAAATAAATGGTGCTCCATTCATTAAGAACCACATGGTGTGTCAAGAATCTCCTTGAAGCTGGTAAGGATTTCTTATGAAGACCTGCTATGATACCAATTGTTGGACACAGAGCACACTAAGAAAGGGGGTGAACAATGTGTATATTTTTTGTTATTTTTTCAACGTTAACAATCATCAGCATCTTATTCAATATTATGCAGAGTATGTTATCATCACATATCATCACATATCATGACATATTATGCAGAGTACATTATCATCACATATCATCACATATTATGTAGAGTACCTTATCATCATTATATCAAAAAGTATAGTTCATCATCTCATCATCTCATAGGAATCATAACAAAACATGGTACACAATATTTTTACGTGGAAACCCAAGTCCTTGGAGAAAAAACATGGAAACCTTTATAATAATAGTTTTCTAGCAACAACTAGAAGCAGGAAACAACCCCCTTGTTGCAATGACTTCAATTCTCTAGCTGCAACTAAAGGGAGGTTACAATCCACTGGTTTACAGTTTACAACATGAATGAAGCCCTAGCTCCCTATATTTCCTTTCCCCTTCCTACCACCCTGATATGAAGACAGAAACTGCTAAACCACGACGGCATTGATCGTGCGGGCCTACTAATTAACACTTGTACTATACTGCACCAGACTACACAACAAATGTCATTGTTGACCATCTCTCATCAATTTTTACTACTAACCACTACTCATCAACTATCACTGCTCATCATCTGACCATTCCTCATCAACTGGCCACTATACCACACCGCACAACAACTGTCATTGTTGACCATTGCTCATCAATTGACCACTACACCACACATGTACCAATAACCTGTAGCAACAACCTGTGGTAAGCAATTTGTCTAATCAATCTGTTGCTCACATCATCCGAGTAAGTCAACTTGAGGCTAACTAACTGCACACCAAACTCAGTCCACCTGATTCAAACCAACTGCTCATATAACCCATCTAATGTGAGTCAAACAAACTGCACATAAGGCAACCTATGTCAATCTTGTTCAACTGAACCAACCTGTATCAAGTTGCTTGTGTACCTGTGACAAACCAATCATATACTTGTGGCAATATAATCAAGTGCTCTAACATACACATTTGAGCAACCAAGAGACTTCACATACGGTCAACCAAAATTTGTCCAATCACATTCAACTCAATGACACCACAACCAACCTCAATTAGAGTCAAGGAAGACTTGACAGTTAAACATGATAAACCTCAACCAATAAGATAAAAGACTCAACCAACTATGTCAAACTAAATCAATATCATAAAATCTTAGACACAAAAGGATTTTCACTCCACTCAAATCAAGTCAACAAATCAAACAAATATCAAGAAAATAGTCATTTACAATATTGTTAAAGGTTGTCATTAACAATCAATAATAGTCCGGCTCCACTTCGGTCAAAGACACAATGATCAACACTTGTCAAACTAGTTTTCAAAAAAAACACTTAGGTTGATCTAAGAAATCACTCACAAGATCTATTACTTGCATGTCAACTTCTTATTCAATACTACATTATACAACAATCAAGATAAACACCAAGATCTATGCCAACAATATCCAAGATAATGATCAAGATCTATATCAAGATCACATCAAGATATATGTCAAGATAACCATCACTCTATACTCCATAGCATATTCAATGACTTCAAAGAGATATATCAATATAGAGGCTCACATACTAAGATCAAAGATGAACTCTATCCATGAGAGACATGTGTCGTCACAACAGAAACTCAAAAGCATGAACCATACCTTTTCGAAGATCACAATATGAAGAAATAATATACAAACCAAAATAAACTCTAGATCATGTCATCACATAGACCTCACAACAAGCTTTCCAACAAGCCACAAATTTTGTAATTTTGATTCAATATGAGAAAGTTATGTCAATTTTAGTGAATCTCTTCAATCCTCAAAGATGCCCAAAACATTCTCTTCGCACTTTTCTCCAAGAGTTGTGAAATACCAAAGAGAGACTTGATTGATGAAAAAATGAAATGTTTGATATTCTATTTATATAGGTCATGGAGTATTCATTCACATGTCTAGCCGACTTGCAGTAGTTTTAATTAAAAATTAATTGAATTCTTTTAGTTGGTCGACCTACTTGTTAAGGGGAAAATTAATACATTAACTTTAAAAAATTAAAACTCATCATATGTAAGGAGTTACAAGACACTCCACATATCAATGGAAAGGGATTGACAAGGACTATCTCCCCATGAGGGGCTTGCATGCAATAACATGGTCTTTCACCCTTGTTTTCTTCAATTTGTGTAGGACATCAAAAATTAATTTGAAATCTTCTTTTAAGCGCTTTAAATGCATGCACAAGGGTTCCATTACCATTTTTGTGGGATTATGGCCAACAAGCAAGGGCTTCTTCAACAACCTTGTGGGATTACGCCCAATATGAGGTTCAAGGGTTTAAGAGCTTCATTATTTTGACCAAGGGCTTCATCAAGATCAAGGAAGAATTTTTTATGGGATATGTCAAAGTCTTCATTGGGATAATTAGCATGACCACCAATCAATCTTCATCAAACAAGTGCTTCAACAATTTCAAGGGTGTTTAAGGAACTTGTTGAAAAACTCTTTTATGGCTACATGTGTGGATCCCAAGCCTTCTCATGCAAGAGAATAAGGGCACCTCAATGGTCTGCAATCAAGGGCATATCAAGCATACCATTTTCAACAAATGACCACAAATGGGTCATTTGTAATTGTCAAGAACATTGAATTCAACATCAAGCTATGACATCAAATTCCAAGAACCATCAATTATGGGTTCAAAAACCAATGATATCATCATTAACCAAGGTTAAACATGTGCAAGAGTGTAAGGGAAAGTGTGTGGGCTCCAGTACTAAACTACCACATCATCCATCCATCAATCAACAAGAAGACCAAAACAAGTACAAGCATAACAATCAGCACAAAGACTATTAACCAAAGATCAACCAATAGCAAGGAACTCGACAATGGACTCAAATGGGACCAAGATAAAAATTAGGGGAACTTAACGACTTCAATGGGTAATCAGGGATTTTTTCATTGTCCCAAGGCCTCTAAAGATTTAATCTTGGGCTTCAGAAAGAGTCAAAATGGCTTATTTGACACAAACAAAGAAAACCAAACACTAGCCCTCACGGGATCCACAAGGAGCACCAAGACTCAACTGTTGACATCAATGACCAGGAACTGTTGGGATCAATGACTACTTGTTGGCCAGATTTTCTGACCTAGGCCAACAAGGAGATTATGCCCACACAATCAGCTTAAAGCAGCTTCCGGTGTGTTTGGAATAGCAAAATCTTGCAGGTTATGGTCCTGCTACCAACTAAATTTTTCTCTTAAGGAGAAACTAAAATTCAGTAAAAATCTATCTTAATGTTATTTTTATCTAAATAAACCCTAAAATTAGTTTTCAACTACCTAAGTCATCCTACAATTGCTTTCTTAAGGAAAGTCTTCGATTTTGGAGGGTTTTATATTTAATATTCTAAATTTAAAAAGACTATTAAAATTATTCTAAAATTACACAAATTCTATTTAACAACTGTTAAATGTAAACTATACTAAGATAATACTAACTGAACTATCCTAACTATCCTATCTCAATTGAGAGCGATTTTGAATATTATATTAATTATTAATTAATATAATGATGAACAGAAAGATAAGAAAGTAAGATCTAAATGAAAACATTTAAACCATCCACACTAAATCATTCTGCTATAAAATACTTTAACAGAGAAATTGAAATAAGCAATTACTTCGAATTTTCTGAAATGTTTAATTAATTAATAACTAATAAACAACATTAGATATTTGAATGAAAGATAATGTCTAAAATGAAATCATTGCAAAAATACAAATGAGATCAAACAGACATAAATATATATATCATTATATCTTGAATTTTCAGTAAAAACACTGATTAATTCAGTTACAATAACATGCTAATTCAAATACAATATTATGTTGACAAAGTGTAATACTAATTAATGAACACAAGCATAACCAAGTATACTGCATCAATATTATAAGTAGAAGATTATATACTGAAATATAAAAGGAGTATTCAAAATAATACCGATCACGATATCAGCTTGAGGATTTACAGTCACATTCCACATCCAAAGATAAAACTTCAGCCAGGAACAAAACTAGTATCAAAATAATATTTCAAATATGTTTTTCTTCAGTCACTCCATTTCGGTAGTGTCACCTCTACTCTGCAAACAGAAATTTTACAGAATAGAAAATAGAATAATGAAAACAAAGTTTCTTTTATTCTGTCCAGACTTCCAGGTTATCATTTGAATTATAAAAAAAACTACAAATAGGAAATAAAACAATGAAAGACCATCTCCATTCTGCAGCCTCCTCTTCTTCTGTAGAAATTTGTTGTTTAAATAGACAAATCACCAACAGAAACTCAGCTGAATTTCTTAGCTGGCCGCACCTATGAAAAACGTGTTCAGAGCACCTCGAAAATATCCCAAATCGTTCACTCTTTTCAGTAAATTTCTCTCATGTTTGGTAAATGGGGATATTCTAGAAAAAACCCATGTTGTAGATTTTATTATTTCGTCTTAGTTTGCCCGCAGTTTGCTGCAGAAAATTGTTGCTCAAAAAATGACAGAAATTCGGTTCGGTTATCTTCTTGACCTGCACACCCAAAAACAAAATGAATGATCAGACCGAAATAGGCTTCCTTTGACATAAGAAAAAGATAAAACAATTCTTCGTTTCACTTCAAGGGTTAATAAACTAGTGGCTGCAAATAAAGGCATCCCAAGTAAATTATTTAAGAGTTTCAAATTCGTAAATATGGTAAATTCGTATGTTTACGAAGTATCTAGGTAATGAGGCAATTGATTGATTTCTTGCTCTGGTGTTTCATAAAAATCTTTTTCCCATGTACTGCGGCTACTTCTTTTCAACTGTCAAACCTAAATCATATCATTGACGCGTATTGGATAACCTTCTTCACGTGGCACGATTTCTAGTAGGATAACATGGCGTTCTTATGGGCATGCAAAAACGATCTCTCTCAATTTTCAGAGGCCTGACAAATGGTAGTGAGCTTAGTGATTGACGTGTTATTCTTTGGTAAAATATGCTTAAAATAGAAATCAATTATTCTAAATTCTAGAACAGAAAAACCACATGGCGATAAATCTGATTGCTCTTATACCCGTTATATAAAAAACAATAGCATTCTTTCCCCTATATTTGTGGCTTAATTTTCTTTATATGATAACAGCAGTAATCTCAAATGAGATGACTCTGAGATATCTTAACTGGAAATATCTATGAAGCCTGCAATCTCAGGCATGATCCCGTGTTTTAGTGGACTGCTAACTTTCTTACATGCACCTAGAGATCTATTTAAATACCAAATCGCTGCGAATCAGAATCATTAGCACCCAATCAAAATATAGTTTTGGGTTGACCTAAGAAATAAGAAATTTGTCATAGTATAAGTCAAAAGAAACTCGATTTGCATCATTTTAAAATCATAAAGATTGAAACCATATCTTTGTAGAAAGCCTTAAATAAAATATAATAAAATAAAAATAAGACTTCATAATGCCCTTCTACAGTTAACGTGACATGACTTCATAAATTCATCACTGAAATATTTATTATGATAAATAAAGACAACTCATGAGAGTTGTAAATATATATCATGTTAAAAAGTGTTAATTGTGAGAAACTTAAAATAATTTAATAGAAATTTATGTAAAATTGTGAGAAACTTAAAATAATTTAATAGAAATTTATGTAAAACATATATATGTAAAATAATTATGATTTCAATATATTAAAAGTTACATATGATTCATAAAATAAATAAATTCTCTTGTAAATTATATTGTAACTCCAAGTTGTTTTAGTTTATTGAGATTAGTGTATGAGGACAATAAAAAAGTTGAAATTTTCATCAAATATGTATGCATGATTCATCATTTTGCTTTCATTTCCTTTTGCATATTAATGAATATAGAAAATTATAAATATGCATAAAGTTATAGCTCGTGAAACTTTGATAAATGAACCAAAATTTAAAAATAAAAGTATGATCTCATTATTTGATATGTACTTTATGAAGACGTGGATCAAGATCTTAAGAAATAAGTCATTGACTAATTTATTAAGATCCGACCAAGTGCATATTTAATTCATGAATGCACCAACTCATATAAGTTCAAGTAAGACTAAACAAGTGCAGTTCATCAACTCAAGGGCCAAAATATGCCAACGACAAAGATATCCAAATCATCAAATCCTTATATGATGAAAGCCAAACCAAAGAGTAAGCATAGCAGAAAGCGAAGGAAGATAAGATGAAATAAACTAAAAGCAAGTATTTACAAAATTTTATGTGGGGGCCTTTTATTTTGTGTAAAATCAAGGGGAGTTGTTGGGGTGCCAACAAATGGCGACATGCTGGGCGAACCAGTTATCTCTGTATGTTTACCTGAAGATTAAAGATATAGAAAAATAAAATCAAGGTTTTCTCGAAATATCAAACTTCACACCACATGACTTTATCCTATCACTAGCCTATATAGTAAAGTTTGAACTTTAATATTGTCACAATCAAATGAATTGTCGCAACTATTATTCAGAGACTTCGTAAAGATGAATGACTTTGAAATATATGCATAGTAAATAGACCTGATCAAGAATAATTTCTCAACAGCTAAAATAATCGAATAACACCAGCATAAAGATATGACCTCCATACGTTAAGAAGATATCTAGATAAGTTCCCCATCCATTAAATATAAATAACTGAAAGATTAAATTTGTTTTTCTCTCTCTTTTTTTTTTTAATATATAAATTATATCTTTGATTCAAGACTACTATCCTGGCCTGGTAACTAGCTATTGATAGCATCATTCAAGAGAACTGCCAGAGATAAACAAGCCGGCTCGTGATGAGACCTCTTGTCCCTTGATCTTATGACCAAGAGCCATCACCCTAGTGATCATAAATGATGTTATCCCTGACAGGGCTGATGATCATGATTAGGTCGGCTCGTAATGAGACCTCCTATTCTTCAATCAAAGTTTAGTTTAGTTTTTAAAAAAATTCTAATGGATGAGAAACAAATCCAGATAATACCCCTATAATAACATGGAAGGCCTAAAGATGACTAATGCCATTTATTCATAAAGATTCTGAGAGAAAAGTTTCCCAGCAAGTTAACTTGCCTAGCTAATGATATCATTCTCAAAATAAAGTCGAAGAATAATAACCGTGAGTTCAACTTACCGATTAGCTAAGTTCATAAGAAATATTTCAAGGCTAGGAGTGATTCAGTCACAGTAAGAACATTTGATATGGAAAGAAATTTCTTACAATGATTTCTTTTAAAGATATCAGGTTGATTAGTAGAGACATATATAGACATCCAGCAGTGTGCCATCAAAGTATTATTTATCTACAATGCTCCCTTAAAAACAAAGAATAAAATCAAAGAGCTAAAAAATATTAAATTCACTACTGAAACCAATCAACCAATAAAAATGACTAATTGAATTAAAACACTCAAAAGATAGAATCCGATCAAATCCAAAATTCAACCAAAAGGTATGTATTGAAATCCAAAAGAAAAATTTATCGAAACTTTAACTGAGAGTCGAAGAAGGTAAATAAGTTCAAAAAACAAATTTTAAGATATCATCACTCTCTATGTGATGAGCTATACAAAATAACTTAAAAATCACGAAATTATAGCATGCATAAGAAATAACGACAAATCTCCTAATATTAAAACTGACCACAATATAAAAATTTAAATTTTAGATAAAGGTCAATATAAAATGAAAAATAGGAGACACAAATATAATATGTATGTCAAAATGGTGATTTTCACAAAAAGTATCATAAACTTATTATTGATGTAAAGTTTCGAAAATATTTGAATATTGTAGAATCATTCAATTGTTAAAATCTCTCTTAATTCTTTTAGGACTCATTTAATTAATTGATGAGAAGATTGAGGAAGTGGAATCCTTTTATTCATCATTATTTACAAAAGGAAAAATGAAAAGTCTAAGTTGTATAGTTTTGTGAGAATAATTACAAAGTGAGCAAGATGTAATGATTACAACTCTTTATTTTGAAAAACAAAAATAAATGAAAAACCTAAAAGAAAATGGTCATAACAAAATCTTCTAAATCAAAGATAATCAAAGAAATAAAGAAGACTTGTAAGAAACTATTTATTTCAAAAAGCAAGATATCAACTCAAAATCTAGTCAATATGTACAAGGCTGAGGTGATAAGAAATCCAATCATCTAGGTCTCAAAAGTGAAAATGAAAAGCAATCAAATGAAACCAAACTCAATATTAATTTCCTTTGATGATTAAATTAATTTGTGCAAATCATTATTAATTCCATGTCACAACTTCACTAAGCATCATAATCGAATGAAAGAAAATTCTTAAATCAAAGATCAACATGTAATAATATTTCACACATATTTAATTGATCTGAAATTATAAAACAATTTTCCATACCCTCAATTATATTTATCTTAATTTGTGGTTGTGATAATATCAAAATGAGACTTTTCCTTAATTATAAATATGGTAAGTATTCATAGAAAAGCCTAAATTATTAATTTTGAAAAACGATCGATTACAAAAATTTAGAGAAATATTCATCAAAACAATATTTATGAGCAAAATCAAGAATTGGCATGAATGATTTAGAAATTTCAAGGAGTTGATTTAGCAAACTCATTTCAAGAGAAAATCAAAATTTCAATGATAAAAGAAATAACCATAAGGCTAGTCTACATAATTTAAATAAATTGATGAATGCCAATGTAATAATTTAAATATAGTCTAAAAGTGTATAATTAATGGCATCATCCCACAATCGTGTAAAATAACCTAATGATTAATTTTAATAAATAGATTTATCATTACTCAATTATTGTAAATTTATGATTTCTCACAATTAATTTCAAAATTCAATACTTTTTTTGTTTTTTCTTAAATATCAATATCAAAATACTTAGAACAAGCATGCGAGGATGAGTTTGTGGTTCTAAGTCAATTAAAAAAAATTCAATATCTACACTTTACAATATAAAAAAGATAAATAACAAGTATAAAAACTTTGAAATGGAAATAAGATAAAGAATTCACTTCCCTGATGTAAGGCCATACTCATATTCATGCATTCTCGATTGTATCACTTGCTTCAAAACGCTTTCTAACTTGTCAATCCAACTAGTGTACCTGACCAAAAATTAAGTAGAGATCAATCTATCCTTAGCAGAAAACTATTGAGCTTATTAATAAATATATACATTCTCATATTTACTACTATGTGTGAAATCAAAACTAAAAACTAACAAGCCAAAAAAAGAAAAGAAACTACTCTATCTTATTCCTAGTCTAATTTTATGTACACTAAAATCAAATATACAATCATAATCAGGTAAAGTCAAAAAGCCAATGAAGCCATTGAAGCATTTGTAATCCTGCAAAATAAAACATATCAAATATTAATAATATGAATTGAAATGCTTCATACTGAAAATAAAAAGTATTAAATTAGAACTTATATTTACAAAAGGAAGAAGAAGATGACATGAAAATCTTTTAAAATATGACTCTTCCAACCATGCATAAATTGGATCATAAAAAGAAGATTGGAGGAGATCTAAAACTTGTGAAGATTCAATGGAATGTGTGATAGCAAATTCATCAGGATAGTAATCAAAAAGTGGCATGTCGAGATTATGATCAAAGGATCCAAGAGAAGTCAAAGTAGAGGATATATTTTGTAAGGAAGCATCATCATCATAAATTTGAAAATCAAATTTTGACATTACCTTAGAGTAAGCACTTTCCCTTTGAAATTCATGAGATTTTGACAATTCAATTGATTTACAATTGAAAAGATTAGTATCGCCAAAATCTAAAACATTATAAGAAATGGTTTTATCTTCTAACTTAACTTCTTCAATATTATCGTATGCATGAGATTCATGAGCGATATTTATAAAATTATTTTCCTCGTCAATATCTTGAATAGAAAGATTTTCCTCATTCTTATACAACAAATCACTTTGCATAGGAACTAACCATAGTGTATAATTTGTTTGTATATTAATATCTGGACATGAACTATAATTAGTAAATAGATCCGGATATAAAGCATGATAACTTTCCAAATGTTGAAAATTAGATGTTCCTGTTTGCAAAGGACAATCTTGATTAACCGATTCAAGAGAAAAATAATTATCCATATTTTGATTTGTTGATATATTTTGTGAAGGAATGAGATAATTTTGTTCAATTTGAGAAGAAGAAAATGCAAAATCATGATTTATGTAACGATCATTCAAAGATTCGGTTTTAGGTCCTAAAATCATCTATTCCTTTTCGACTACAATTGCTTGAACACGAGAATGATTTTTTAATGTAAGTGTTGAATTTAAATTCTTTTGTTCTTGAAATTGTATATTAGAAGATCCTAAGATTTGTTGATGTTCAACAATTTTAGAGTCAAAATTTGGACCAATAAAATTAGACCTTGAATCAATATTAACCGATGAAGTGATGCAACCATCAACATGCATATCGTCAATTTGAAGCTTATCATTATTTGTTTGATCATATAAAGTTGAATGAGAATCAAGAAATAAAAATAAATCTGTTATTTCTTCTGCAGAAAGTTGATCTTTCTCATGGAATTTAAAATGCATTGACACAAATCTTGAAAAGAAAGTACTAGTAGATTCACCTTCTTGTTTGCGAAGATTTCCAATCTCATACCTCAACTCTTGATAATTATAATCCTCATGCGCATCAATAAACATCTCCATGAAATGTTTCCATGAATGAATGGATTTAGCAGGTAACATTTAGAACCAGCCTCGAATTCTTCTTTTGAAAATGACAGTAAAAAGCCTGCAAATCTTACTCTCACACACTATACGATAATGGTTACAGATATCTATAAATTCAGTGAGATGTTTCAAATCAGTCATTTTACCTTCTCCATCAAAACTTAACCTTTGCAAGAGATTTACTGCACTTTCAGAAATACCTCCAGCATGCCCAGGCATGCTAAAAGCATGTTCTAAAACAGTAATAGGAGCAATTTTTAAAATAGATCAAAATTTAAAAGAAATAGCTCATAAGGGCTTACTTGCAGATCGGCCCTCCTTCTAGCGCCATTTGTTGGCCAGATTTTCTGACCTAGGCCAACAAAGAGATTATGCCCACACAATCAGCTTCCGGTGTGTTTGGAATAGCAAAATCTCGCAGGTTATGGTCCTGCTACCAACTGAATTTTTCTCTTAAGGAGAAACTAAAATTTAGTAAAAATCTATCTTAATGTTATTTTTATCTAAATAAACCCTAAAATTGGTTTTCAACTACCTAAGTCATCCTACAATTGCTTTCTTAAGGAAAGTCTTCGATTTTGGAGGGTTTTATATTTAATATTCTAAATTTAAAAAGACTATTAAAATTATTCTAAAATTACACAAATTCTATTTAACCACTGTTAAATGTAAACTATACTAAGATAATACTAACTGAACTATCCTAACTATCTTATCTATCCTATCTCAGCTGAGAGCGATTTTGAATATTATATTAATTATTAATTAATATAATGATGAACAGAAAGATAAGAAAGTAAGATCTAAATGAAAACATTTAAACCATCTACACTAAATCATTCTGCTATAAAATACTTTGACAGAGAAATTGAAATAAGCAATTACTTCGAATTTTCTGAAATGTTTAATTAATTAATAACTAATAAACAACATTAGATATTTGAATGAAAGATAATGTCTAAAATGAAATCATTGCAAAAATACAAATGAGATCAAACAGACATAAATATATATATCATTGTATCTTGAATTTTTAGTAAAAACACTGATTAATTCAGTTACAATAACATGCTAATTCAAATACAATATTATGTTGACAAAGTGTAATACTGATTAATGAACACAAGCATAACCAAGTATACTGCATCAATATTATAAGTAGAAGATTATATACTGAAATATAAAAAGAGTATTTAAAATAATACCGATCACGATATCAGCTTTAGGATTTACAGTCACATTCCACATCCAAAGATAAAACTTCAGCCAGGAACAAAACTAGTATCAAAATAATATTTCAAATATGTTTTTCTTCAGTCACTCCATCCCGGTAGTGTCACCTTTACTCTGCAAACAGAAATTTTACAGAATAGAAAACAGAGTAATGAAAACAAAGTTTTTTTTATTCTGTCCAAACTTCCAGGTTATCATTTGATTTATAAAAAAAAAACTACAAATAGGAAATAGAACAATGAAAAACCATCTCCATTCTGCAGCCTCCTCTTCTTCTGTAGAAATTTGCTGTTTAAATAGACAAATCACCAACAGAAACTCGGTTGAATTTCTTAGCTGGCCGCACCTACGAAAAACGTGTTCAGAGCACCCCGAAAATCTCCCAAATCGTTCACTTTTTTCAGCAAATTTCCCATGAGTCTGGTAAATGGGGATATTCTGGAAAAAACCCATGTTGTAGATTTTATTATTTCGTCTTAGTTTTCCCGTAGTTTGCTGCAGAAAATTCTTGCTCAAAAAATGACGAAAATCCGGTTCAGTTATCTTCTTGACCTGCACACCCAAAAACAAAATGAATGATCAGACCGAAATAGACTTTCGTTGAAATAAGAAAAAGATAAAATAATTATCCGTTTCACTTCAAGAGTTAATAAACTAGTGGCTGCGAATAAAGGCATCCCAAGTAAATTATTTAAGAGTTTCAAATTCGTAAATATGGTAAATTCATATGTTTACGGAGTATCTAGGTAATGAGGCAATTGATTGATTTCTTGCTCTGGTGTTTCATAAAATTCATTTTCCCATGTACTGCGGCTACTTCTTCTCAACTGTCAAACCTAAATCATATCATTGACGCATAATGGATAACCTTCTTCACGTGGCACGATTTCTAGTAGGATAACATGGCGTTCTTATGGGCATACAAAAACGATCTCTCTCAATTTTTAGAGGCCTGACAAATGGTAGTGAGCTTAGTGATTGACGTGTTATTCTTTGGTAAAATATGCTTAAAATAGAAATCAATTATTCTAAATTCTAGAACAGAAAAACCACATGGCAATAAATCTGATTGCTCTTATACCCGTTATATAAAAAACAATAGCATTATTTCCCCTAGATTTGTGGCTTAATTTTCTTTATATGATAACAGCAGTAATCTCAAATGAGATGACTCTGAGATATCTTAACTGGAAATATCTATGAAGCTTGCAATCTTAGGCGTGATTCCGTGTTTTAGTGGACTGCTAACTTTATTACATGCACCTAGATATCTATTTAAATACCAAATGGCTGCGAATCAGAATCATTAGCACCCAATCAAAATATAGTTTTGGTTTGACCTAAGAAATAAGAAATTCGTCATAGTATAAGTCAAAAGAAACTCGATTTGCATCATTTTAAAATCATAAAGATTGAAACCATATCTTTGTATAAAGCCTTAAATAAAATATAATAAAATAAAAATAAGACTCCATAAGGCCCTTCTACAGTTAACGTGACATGACTTCATAAATTCATCACTAAAATATTTATTATGATAAATAAAGACAACTCATGAGAGTTGTAAATATATATCATGTTAAAAAGTGTTAATTGTGAGAAACTTAAAATACTTTAATAGAAATTTATGTAAAACATATATATATATATATCATTTAAGATTTTAATAATCTAATATGATATATCTTAGAGATGGATCTTTTTATAAAATGATGATAGAGTTTCTTTCAAAGATATATATCAATTATAATGAAACTTTATAAGGTTATGCACAAAAGAAAAGAACTTTGTCATATAACTAATTTATCGGTGTTGCAAAAATGATAACGCTGCAAACATTTAGTCAATCTAGTATGGAAATTGAGACATTTATGTGATTAAGTAGTATATGCAAGATGAAACATCGTTATAGGCTCTCATCTCATGAGATTTGTATGAAAAAGAATATCCAAAATTCTTAATTTAAAATTCATTTTTCAAAGCTTTAATGACAATTATTGCATACAATAAAATTATATTTTAATGAAAACTCTTAATGCTAATAGTGCTCTTTTAGCTTCCATGTTAAAACAAACTATGTTTTGATATACGTAACATCAAACATAGTTATGAAATTATATAAGATATGCCAAAAGATATTTTAATAATTAAAGAATATTTGTATTCATTAAAATGTTATGTGAGCAAAATAATGTCTTTGGTGTAAGATTATGTGGCTATAACTAAGCATATCATTAAGTAATATTAAAAATCTTAGTAATTCATATATCTTAAAGTTGTATAAGCCACAAAGAAATAATTGTTTTCATCCTTTCCAAGTGGATATGAATTAAGGATTAAAAGAAATATCACTAATCTATATATATATATATAGAGAGAGAGAGAGAGAGAGAGAGATTAAAAGTCACATATGACTCATAAAATAAATAAATTCTTTTGTAAATTTTAAGTTAATTATATTGTAACTCCAAGTTGTTTCAGTTTAATGAGATTAGTGTATGAGGACAATAAAAAAGTTGAAATTTTCATCAAATATGTATGCATGATTCATCATTTTGCTTTCATTTCCTTTTGCATATTAATGAATATAGAAAATTATAAATATGCATAAAGTTTAGAGCTCGTGAAACTTTGATAAATGAACCAAAATTTAAAAATAAAAGTATGATCTCATTATTTGATATGTACTTTATGAAGACGTGGATCAAGATCTTAAGAAATAAGTCATTGACTAATTTATTAAGATCCGACCAAGTGCATATTTAATTCATGAATGCACCAAAAGGCCAAAACTTGACAAGACTGTCGAAGAATTATGTCCATCCAACCTAAACAAATCGAAGCATATGAACAACTCATATAAGTTCAAGTAAGACTAAATGAGTGCAGTTCATCAACTCAAGGGACAAAATATGTCAACAACAAAGATATCCAAATCATCGAATCCTTATATGATGAAAGCCAAACCAAAGAGTAAGCACAGCAAAAAGCGAAGGAAGATAAGATGAAATAAACTAAAAGCAAGTATTTACAAAATTTTATGCGGGGGGCCTTTTATTTTGTGTAAAATCAAGGGGAGTTGTTGGGGTGCCAACACTACTTAATCAAGAATTTATACTCATCAAATGAGTGACCTTTTAACTTAATTAGGCCAACTTGTTGCTCTAAACAGGTACGGCTTACCTTGGGGGACTCTATAATTTGTATAATAATATTGTGGGTACTATTGACCCAACTTACAACTGAGGTTTTACCTCAAGAATTTTACATGACCAATTACATCAAGGACATTTATCGAAGGAGGAATAACAATACTATAAAAGTACAATAAAAAAATTTCCGAAGTTACATTTCTTTAACATAGACCAATTTCAACGATACATCTCACTATGAGATTAGGGTTTTTGTAGCTTAGATATTAGTTCAAGTATAAAAGCATATCAAGATAGACGGTTAAGACACACAATCATTTCACTCAAGGACAAGTCTTATTGATAGATGAGTGTATTCATATGTGGAGCAGAGTTAGAGCATTGGAGGGGGGTCAGAGTCAACAACCAAGAAGAGAGAAGCAGGTGGGTATATAGGACAAATTTGTACAGTCATATGGACCGATCCATACAGTTGTACAAAACAGGTCCATAAAGTCATGTTTAATAATCCATACATCAAGCATCGGCCAACAGGAAATCTTCTCGATTTTGGCATGCAATTTTTTCCTCATTAAGCATGTAGATCTATTTTTTTTGGTTGTATCGCATAACTATTAGTTTGATAATTGTGGAGGTTTCCTTGTAAGCTTTGAATTGCTAATGAAAAGATGATTTGATGGAGTAATTATCTATGTATTGTGTTTATGGGTTCGCCATTATTTTCCAATTGTATATGTGATCACTTCTATGTGAAGAATTTAATTTATGCAATTAAATAACAACTTTGTTTAGTTGATAACAAAAGAACAATAGCCTCCTAGGGTCTAGAAAATTCATGTTGAACTCCTCATTGATTTAGATCTTAATGGTGAATTGCTTCTCATTGTATGTGTTGTGTTGTGCATATTCTTAATTTGAATAAGTGAAAGGGATTTATTATGTGCACTCAACTATCTTGAGAATGTAAATTGTATGAGATTTAGTTTCCACTCTTAGATTAATCCTAGTAAGTTTACAAAGGTTCCATTAATCTCATTTTTACATAAGTGCAAAATATTCTTTAGAACTGATTGATGATCATACCATCTTCTTGTGTTAAGGATTTCCCTAAAGTTTATAATTCAAAGCAAGGGAATAACCTTGTTATATGTATGGTTGATCTCCTTTTCTAGTATATGCCATTTCTCTACTATTATTATAAACACTATATAGACATTGATTTGTGGATGTGGTTTCATAATTGACTACTAGAACATAGGTGCATTTTAATGGAAGAAAGAATTACCTTACACTAGAACATATATCATTTACCATTAGTCTCTTTATCCCTTATAACCACTAATCCCTACCACAATTATCTCTCCTAACCCTTGCTCTATATATACTTTAATATAACCACTGTCACCACTATTCACTAAACTCATAACACATAATTACTAACCCCTATGAATGTTAAATACCTAACTCATATAACTCCTATAACCCCAAACACCTTTAACTCCAAATATCCTTAAACCCTAACCACTATAAAACCTATACCTTGTTACCATTATTATCTCTATCACACTTATTTCCTAAAACCATTATAACCCTATCGCCAATGTCCCCTAACCATGCGAACTCTTAGCCTCTATAACCCCTAGTCCTAGTAACCCTAAAACCCCATCCCTTAATATCTATCCCTTACAAATTCTAACAAGTGCCCTTAATAATCCTTATGGATGATCTCTAACCCTAATCACTCAATTTGTCTCCCTAATTACCTCTATACATAACCTCTTTAACCATTCACTACTACATTTCGATCCAAAATCCGACGGTTACTTCCGATGGCGCGTGGATTTCTCTTTTTAAACCTACCAAAAATCACAAAGTTAAATTTTTTTTTGGTAAATGTAACCACCAGCGTCGCTTAAGCGACGGATATTCTCATAACCGTCGATTAAGCGACGGATATTCCCATAACCGTCGCATATATGACACTTAGGATAAATACTTTACATCCAAGCACAATACTTTTTATCAAAGCATAGCGGTTTTTTCTTTAAGGAAAAGCTCTGATTTTAACTAACCGTCGCATATCCGACGCTTAGTTTTTTTCTTTTAAGGAAAAGCTCTGATTTTAACTAAAAGTATGAAGCCCTATACTTCGACATGATTTAGATTGAAGAGGGGCTTTGCAGCACACCGCGGGTCAGAGCTCTGCCTATTCTTCTTCTTTCTTGCTGAGGAGGGTGCAGACAGACACCTCTCGTGGGTTTTTTCTCACCATTAGGTCTCAGGAAGAGGAAGGAGAGCAATATCAGATCGGTCGGGTTTTCAAGTCCTTCAGAGAGATGGCAGGGGAGAAGCCCAAGACAAGAAACGTGTGGAATATAGTGAATCCATTTGTCAATGGAGGAGCCTCTGGTATGCTCGCGACGTGTGTCATTCAGCCTGTGGACATGATCAAGGTGTTTGCTTTATGTCTTCCTGTTATGCTCAGATTTTTGGTATTTTTTTTTCTCGCTTATTTTCAAATCCGTTGGGGGAGGAGATCGAACCTTCACCCCAAGCTTCACTTTTGTATTTTTGGAAGTTCTCAGATCCAGCTCAATATAATATGGATACATAATTTTATGCGCGTCCATTGAAAAAAATGATCTTCTTGTTTTGTATTATTACATCCTCAGGCTTGTTTAAGGCCCAAATAACTGAAATGGATCTGATGAATCACTAAGTTGCAACGTCATTTTGTTTTGAGATATAAAGGCTGACCCGAGTTGGGCCAATTGTTGCAGGTGCGCATTCAGTTGGGTCAAGGTTTGGGCTATGACGTGGAAAAGAACATGCTCAAGGATGAGGGTTTTGGTGCTTTGTACCACCAACACCCATAGCAGCAGTAACGGGGGCATCATCAGTGGCAGGGGGTAGCTAGAACGGTATAGGCACCAGAGCTATATTGAGATCCAAGGCTAGGTAGAATGGAGGTACCACTTCGTTACGTATCCATTCCAGTTTTAAATCCATGCAAATAAAGATTGATACCCAAGGAGACCGAGATTCAGAACCACCTATAGCATAGGTAGAGTAAAAATCCCTTCGCTCACTTAAAGATATCGTGCCAGCACCCCTTCAGTTTGATAGCTAGTCAAATAACCCATTGCAAAAGCAGAGACAGGAGAGACGCAGCCCTGAGCAATATGGATATGTTAGTGGAGAAATAGCAGTTAACCTTTTTGCTTATCCAGAGCCCTAAATTGAATTTGGAAACAGGGTATTTCTCTTCCACTGCTACGGTCTGTGCCTCTGCAGGTTATTATGGTTATGCGCCTACCTCTATACCTGGGTTATACCTATATTTTTCCCCTTCAATTCGTCCTTCCATTTGGCGGAGCTAATAAGGCTGAGGCTAAACTCTGCTGTGCAAGAGGTTAACCTAGTAAATAAGAAGTGGACCCAGTGAAGACAAGAAGGCAGCAGTTCAGGAAAGTCAGTTACAAAGGGTTACAATGTTTATATTCTCCAAACTCTCAAGGCAAGTTATGTGATCTTCAAGTTTATTGCTTTATGTACACAGTGTATATGATGTAAAAGATATTGTAAGGGTTTATGTTTTAAAGCATACTGTAAAGATATTGTGTATTTAATTGAAAATTACTGCAAGAATGAGGAGAAGGTATTGGACCCAACGGTTAGGCGGGTGAAGCAAGAATCAATCTTATATGGTTCCCCATGTTATTAT
>LPNX010572602.1:0-50037 GCA_001517045.1 Pseudotsuga menziesii
TTTCCTATAAAATAGGGATTTTTGGCTGGCAGTCTGTAAGCCCAGTTATATCCGCATAATTGTTCAGAAATAGAAAATATCAGTATTTGGGATATTTCAACCAATCTATCACACGTTGGATCAAGCTCAAAACCAAAACTACTAAAAACAAGTTGTAAATTGATATATAGGCTCGACAAGGTGAGATTATTTATATACACTCCTACTCTAACTAGATGAATTCAAGCTGGTCATGTATAAACAAATTTCTAGTGTAGCCAAGTAAGCATTTTACTAACAAAATGATATTCTTGTTTGAAACCAAATGAGAGAATGCATAAATTATGAAAAAATTTCAACTGAAATTTGATTGGAAACTCATACTTACTATTTCAATTTGATTGTATGCCAAAAGTTGAAACATTTAGGATCTCTAAAAAATATGACTATGTGTAAGTTTCCATTGGATATTGAAGATCATGACAGAGCTCCAAATGATTTAAAAGACAAAATTGTTGTGTGAAAATTGTTTCATCGGTAAAAGTGTGCTTCAGTTGTCCTCCTTGTAACCATTCATGAATACCACCTACTTCATAATAATTAAGGGTAGAATAATCTTCCTGATTCTGTTGATATTTTTCTTGGACAAAAATTTCTTTAGCAGTATTGAAAACAGTAAGTGTATCATTAGAATTAGAAGGAAACAATATAGTTTCATCGATTCGAAGTGTAGGAGAAACATGCTCAATGAGGTTTTAATTTTGAATATCTGTCTCTTTCATTTCAGATTCAAGAATATCAAGTATTGCCTCACTAATTTCTTGAAAATGTTGATAAACACCCTATGTATAAGGGAATACTGTGAACTAGAATTAAACATCATCTCTCTCACTTCCTTCCCAAGATTTTGATTCATAACTATCATTTACATGTATGTTGCAAAGAGGTTTCATACGTGTTAATTCAGCAAATTGTTCATTCAAATTAACTTCATGATAGTCATCTCCATAACTAGCCTCAAGAAAATTCATATTAGGACCATCCTTATACCCATAACTAGAAACATTCGCTATTGTACATGAAAAGGGACTTTGTTGATATAGTTTTTTTACATTTTCAACAACAAAAATGTCTGATTGAGCAATTTTAATATCTGGAGAAAAAACAAATCTAAACACAATATATCAACATATTGAAACAAATAAAAGTTTGAATATGTTTTTTTTATGTTGATAATATTCATCCTTTGCATATGCATCCAAATTTTCATCTGAAATTTGATCTTATAGTTTGCCACATGCCCAAGTATGATCTGAGATATTTCCACAAGTGCGATGGTTATCCTCAATCTCCTCGAGTGAATTACATGAATTGGGCTGCCCGGATGGCTGTGGGAATGGATACGGGTGTACCCTGGGTAATGTGCAAACATGATTAATCACTAGACCCTGTGGTGAGCTCTATTAACAACACCCTCTTAGATATTTATATGATAATATATTTAACTGGGAATTTGGTGACCCCTGTGTCTGGATGAACTTGTCAAATTGTATCAAAATATTGCACCAGTTGCATCAATTGAATTAGTTACCTTTGCATATTCTGTACAATTCATACTAATGGAATTTAAAATAAGTAATTAGTGTAGACACAAATAAATTTTCATTTTTCATTTTGATGAATGACTACTATTGAGTGTAATTAAAAGAAAAATAGCTGCCATTTAATAGATTACGGGGTTTTTAGGGTTCTGCATTCTATTTTTCTTAGTCTTTTAATAATCAATGTTGAGATATCCAAGATTCTGTTGTTTTACCTTATTTATTCTTTAATATTTGAAATAGATAAACACTTGCAATGCTTTCTACTGTGACAACTTTGTACCTAACAATCCTTATAAGCCAACAATGTGGATGGAAGCCTGGAGTGATCTGAAATGGATAGAACTAAAGAGCCACAAAAAGAAAAGGTTTTGGGCATGTCGTGTATTGGAAGTGAAATTTTGGACCATGTGGAGACTCGAGAGGAGATTACCCCTGCACTCCACACTCTGCAAAAGCTGAAGCAAGAGCATGCAAAGTGAGGGACCTATCTAACCTCCACATCAAGACCCCTGCATTATGATGAAGCTATGTGTCTGCATAGAAGAAAGAAGAAGAGACCCAAAACAAAGACTATTGAGGCATACCTAATAGATGACATCACCATGTAGAGTCCACAAATCCGTAGAGTAGATGCCACATGGAATCTACAAAAAAAAAAGTAACCCTTCAAGGAAACATAAAGATCATACAACCTAAAATCCATTACAGGAGGCAATTACTTTGGGGGGTTCCATTGGCATCATTCAAGGGTTTGCAAGGAAGATGGAGGAGGCATTTGATCAGTCTAGAGGAGAGACTTTAGGCATTCCAAGAGAAGAGAAACCAATAGAGGTGGGAATAAAGAGGGAGATTGGGACATCGGTCAGAAAATTGGCATTGGAAGTTGATGGCACAGAAGCAGAAAACTAAAGACTAAGAATGAGAAGTATGTTCTTAGATCACGAGGACAGAGAGAAGTATGACCCTATCCATAGAGAACAAATATTATCTCAAAGTGAAGATGCAATATGAAAAATGCATCCATGGAGTAATAATACACAAAATATTTGGCTAAGAGTATATAGCTGATATTTTTCATCATTATTAAGCATAGAAAGAGCCAAACAAAGGTCATGCTGGTTTTCACAAATGGGTTTCTAGGGTAACATTTGTGTTAGTTCTGTGTATGTAATTGATGTTTCAGCATTGGTTTTCTTCCTCATTTTTAATTACAATTTGCAAGTAATATTGTAATACACAGTCAGAATTAATTTGCAATGAAATAGAAAACATAGAGAAACATTATAGCTTTTTGCAAAAATAATTAAGGTCCATACTGGTGAAATGACTCAGCCATAGGATGAATGATTATCGATTAGAACCAAGGACCACCTCTGCATGGTTAATTGCTTTTTGTTGTTGTTATGGCCTTAAAACCACCCAAAATTGAGATTTACTCTGTTTTATTATTGGTTGAGGGTTAAAATAGTGTTGAACCATGTGTTTTCTTATCGTTAAAACAGAGTTAAAAAATGTTTTATTATTGTTTGACGGTTCCTTTCCTAGGACCAAACTGTATTATGCTAGGGATTGAACTTGGTGTCATTTTGTAGATTCCTTCATTAAGAAAGGGTAAACATATTTATATTAGTGTTTTTTCCTCTTGTAATTACATAGTTATTTATACCATTTCATTTTTTATTGTAGACCTCTAATAGAATCCTCATATGCATTTTTTTAACTTTAATAACAATTATTTTTTACTTTAATAAGCATGCAAATGCTATTGACGGTATATATACAATTGTTCTTAAGTTTCCACCATATATATGCTGTAAAAAAAAGCGTGTAAAGGCTTATTTGTGGAAGATGTTTCAAGAAAGGGGTTCAAAGCAGTGCTATCAACTCGAATCCGTCGAGTTTGAGCAAATTTTGACCAAAACTGATCAGAATTGGTTGTTGACTTTTGACTAGAGGTCGAGTCAACCCCTGACATTGCCTAATTCGTCTGTGTCAACCTTTGAGGTGGCCAAGTCATCAAAACATTGACTTGACTGCATCTGCATCTGCTAACATGGATGCTTAGCTGGGGCCAAAGTATGAAAACATTAAACTTGAAAAAATGAAAATAAAAGGACTCTAAGCCCTCAAAAAAATTTAAGATCAATATGGTTTTCATGTTAATGCTTAGCTTATAATGTTAATTCCTAAAGCCAATGTGACTTTAATTTTAAATTTAAATTTGTTGGAGTATCATGTTTTAATAGTATATATAAATATATACTTTTTACATGAATTCATTTTTATTCTGTGAATCTTTCTTGCATACTTTAAAATATTAACATGGTATATAGTTATAAAAACTTGTGTGATGAGGATGAAGAGATAGGGAGTGGCCTTGTATGCTTGTTGTCTCCATGAAAAAGTTAAGCTTCACTGTTCAAGTTTGGATTCAAGGTAAAATGTTACAGGTATAAGAATTTGGTTTATATTGTTTTATATTGGGCTGAATCTTAATAGGGGATCTATAGTTCATTCAGCCAGACCCTTCCCTGTGATCCTAGTAGCAAAGCTCATTTACCTTATGCATCACATTGTTGGCCAATGGACACAGAGTGAGGGATCTCATTGGACTTTTAACTCTATGGAAGAAAGTGGAGCAGTTGCTCATTGAGGCTAGCGTTTTACAGTTAAGGTTGGGTATGGTCATCAAAGTGGAAACTCTATGGGAAGTTACATTACTCCTAAATAAGTCTATCCTTGGGAGGATTTCAATATAAAATTGATTTGTAGGATTTTAATTTTAATTTTAATTTACACTTTCATATATCCATAAGTTAACAAATGCATATGAATTGTTGATCCATTGTCTTTGACTCTTTTTTGGCAACTACAAAAGATAGAAGATTTACCTATATCAAGTAGAACAAGAAAGCGCAGGAGAGGGTGGGGTGGGTATTTTGTAACAATGCCCTTGGATAATGGATAGGCTTTGGTTTTGCCAAAACAATTGTAGTAACAAACCTGAGTACATAGCTCACTAGAGAAATAGAAGAAATCCACAAGCTATCTTCAAATGCCAAGCTAGTTACTTGTTGATTTTGGTTGGAAAACTTGTGATTGGTGTCAGGTGAAGTTCTTAGAAAAGAATTTTTTTAATTTACCTGTCTATGGCTTATGAATAATGAAGACCACACCTGTAGATAACTTTTCCTCTATATTTACCTGTTAGAGCAGGGTCGAGCCTATATTGAATAAGAGTTGTACGTCATTTTGCATCCTGATGCAAAATGTCCAATATATAGTGGGTCTTTGATAGATGGCACCACGACCATGGCCAAAACTATATTATGTCATGTCTTGAATCTATAATTATAGAACCAGAGCATTAATTTGATTTTTTTGTAAATATTAAATTCATCCAAAACTAGACACCTGACAATCTTTCTTTTTGATCTGCGAGGGACCATCAATTTGCTTGGAGTTGTCTGCTGAACAGTTAGCCAAAGGTGTCTATCAGAATCTTTTGGCTTCCAATATGATTGGGGTTGCAGTTACTAGCAAAACTATGTGTTAATATCTTAATGAACACAAGAAAGAACCTAGATGAATGAGAGATCAGCTACATATTTGAGATCCCACAAATGTCCACAACTGTTGGGACTACATATTAACTGAATTACTGTTATGCCCATGTCTTGTTGTCAACATAGCATATCCTAGCTACAATAAGGGAAAACCTGGATGGAAAATTAGCATTTTTCCCATGAAGTATGAGTGACTGTTGTACTGTAGTATATCTCTAAGCATTTGGTTATGGTTAAATAATATAGTGGGTGTATTGGTCAACTGCTTTAAGTTCAGAACATGATTATATCTCTAAGCATTTGGATATTGGTCAATTGCTTTAAGTCCAGGACATGGTTATCATATTGTTGACAATAATCAAGCAATGTTACATGGGAATGTGCTCCCCTAGGTGAGGGGCATTTGCTGGGATGCAGAAGCCCAATGGGGTATGTTTACCAATTCCCCCTTTAGGTAAACACGGTGAGACGTCTCCCAAGAAATGGGGGACATTTCCCTTTTGTGAGAAACTCTTGGGAAACACCCCTTTAAAATGGGAGGCTCATGGCCTTTGGATTTAGAAAATATGAAATGTTTAAAACAAAAAATGTGTATTTATATTATGCTTTCATTGGCCATGTTCATGACTTGTTATTGTTTCTTATATATTTAAATTTTTGGATTTTGGTTCGAATTCCCTATGTTGGGGACTTTGACTTATCCTACGATGTTTCCTAAAATTTGGGAGGTGTCTCCACACATCCCTTGGATCCATTTCCCTGTTCCGACACCCCAATCCTAGAAACTTGGTGAAACATTGCATTAAATTGAACCAATACAGGGTTTGTATCTACAAATTGTCAAAGTAAATTAAATTATGTTTATCAATGAACTGCAGAAAGGTCTAATTCTGTGAGGAAGATATGTTGTCAATACAGGATGTAAACAATTATGTCATTGAATCCTTAAGAGGAAAAAGATAGGCCCTTAACACCTTATGATTGCAATCAATATGACATGATAATTTCTTCATTATTAATTCATGGTATGTAATTGGGTGGAACATATAGAAATACCTAGATTCATTTTGCTTAGTGAAAAATCAACATTTTAGATATCTTCCCACTTTCACCATTACTTCAAAATTGGTTAGGTTGTGCGTGGAAAGTTTCTTGACATGTGAACAAACCATTTTAAATATTTTTTCCTCAATTGCATGTCTTATTCTTTCATCTATAATCATTGTATCTTGGAAAACTGAACTTATATATCAGCAGTGTTATCCTTTGATATTATGCTCGACATTGTTACTCTAATTTCTATACATTGTAAGCTTTCTATAACATAGAAAATATGAAGGATAAGTTTTCTATCTAATGTGTTTTGATGAAGATAAAGCATCTTAGTTTCCTTATTGAAAATGATAGGTTATGCTAAATACAGAGATTCATTTAGTTGAGTTTTCAAAAGCTAGGCATTTTGGCTAAATATACAAAGAATCATTTGCAAGTTATACAACTTGGGATTATAATTCATTGATATATTATTCATTTCTTCATTGATGTGATGTCAATGCTTGTTATATCAAGTTGGTTTGGATTTCTTTGCTTGTAAATTATTTTGATCTTGATTTATTTATCCAATATGTTGCAATACTTATTCTCACTACTACATTTTGACCAAAAATCCGACGGCCGTATTGTCGGATTTTTTACACTTCCCTGTCGCATGTACGACACTACGATTTTTTTTTAAGTGTCGGTGGATTTTCGTCGGTTATCCAACATCTTTTCAATCCGTCGGTAAATCAACAGCTCAGTTTACTGTCGGTTAAATCTAAATCGTCGGTTATCCGACATCTAATTCATAATAAAATTTAAACGTACTCGTCGGTTAAGCGACTATGGAGAAAACGTAAGCGTCGGTTAAGCGACATCAGGGCCGTCGAAGAAAGTGACGATATTGAATTTTTTTTTTAAAAGTCACCTACAGGCCGTCGCGTAACTGACGGCTATAAAATAGAAGCGTTGGTTAAGCGACAGCATGGCTGTCGGTTAAGCGACGGAAGTAAGTGTTTAAAAAAAAATCACCTACAGGCCGTCGCTTAACCGACGGCTATAAGTGTTTTAAAAAAAAAATACAAATGCCATATGATAAGAGGCATATTTGCTTGTGATCAATTTTTGTTGGCTGACAAACCTATCAAGAAAAAGCTTTGGCTTGGGCATTCATAAAATTGAAGGAAAGAGACTAGCATATTAGGGAAGTGGCGGAGTTGCGGGATATGGTTAATAGCATAGAGGGTGTCATTTTCAATGAGACTAAGCTTCTCAATTTAAAATTGTTAGAACGATGAAAGTGAAATTACTGCTTGAATGAAACTCGATGTATTATTTTAGAATCTAATTTGACCTTCCATCTTTAGAGAGTAACCTTAATATTTGTGTTTCTGAAAACGTTTATACTCTAGCTATAGATAGAATATATAAACATACCCTATCAGGTAGGATGAGTACCACATAAATCATCATTCAGGACTTGGAAAAATCTATAAAATAATTGGGAGCGTCACAGCAAACAAGTTGGTGTTAGTAATTGTCTGAAGGATTTTTCTTGCTCTAATTCACAAAGGAATCACATAGCATCAATGTCCTTATGTACAACCAATATGCTTCAGAACTTGTATTCTCTTAGTGAAACAAATCCTTTTCATTGATAAATTAGATAAAATATGTGGCCTTGTATGGAGAGAATTCCCAAGTCGCCCCTTCCAGATGTCACAGTTTTGGATAGTTTAGTTACCCTCTTAGGAAGTTGATATGCTACAAAGCTCAAAGAATCCTATCTCCTTGCTCTACTAATCACCTATATGTCAAAGAGAACCTCTCCACCAACTTGGAGGAAACCATGATATCATGGTTGGTGAGTTCACATTCACCTAGAGGATGAACTATATCAAATTGCCTAATTGATGTTTCAGTTGCCAAAGTACAGACCGTAAGAAGAAGAAACTAACTGTCCCCTAAACAATCCATCATATAACTTTAAAAGTTTAAAACATATTTACCTTGAGGAATCCCCAGTGCCATCGGAACTTCCTTCATGAAACTGTAAATCATGAGCTATATTTTCACACAATTTCACATACTTGCCACAGGGATTACAATACTTTGTTCTATTCCCACAGATGTCCTGTAATAAACATGTACACAAAATCATAATCCTATCACTCCTGTATCTATCTCCAAATAGTTCTTTTAGAAAGACAATTTGATATTGAATCTACCTTGATGAAATAAGTTGAAAGTTTGATGAAATAAGCCTTACCAGATGTTTATCAAGTTCTACAGCTGGAAGTAAAAACTTGCAATAACCACATGTAACAATTCACTGAAGACACTTGTCACGTTCATGGATGACTAGTAATTCACGTTCTATGGATACACCACACTGTGAACACGATACCTGTAAAGGTGAAGTACATTAAAAGTGATAAATTGAAATTGAAATTTATATCAATGTCCACTAAAGACCAAACTAGTTCCAAGGAACTTAACATACTTTGAGAGCAAGCCCATAGAGGAATAGGGGGTGTACAAATGTTAGTGACATCATCTTAATCTTTGTACCTCCTCTTTCCCAGTAAGTTATTACAAAAATTAGTGACATCACCTTAAGCTTTGTACCTCCACTTTCCATTCCGGAAAGGGGATTGACAGAAATCATATATCTTGTAAAGAAACTAAAACTGGCTAGAGAACATTTAGGAGAGATCAGACAAAACATACATGTATGCCCAATAATCTAGAGTATATCAAGGTGGCTTTAAAACATTAAAAATTTAATGATGAAATCTATAATATATATTAAAAAAAAAGTTGAACGATAACCTACATTGAAATAAATGCTGCATATCTACTTTTCAAGAAAATAAATAAACATACAGGAGCATGGGTATCCTACAAGTGTTCTATAGCACAAATTTTTGGAATCATATCTCCACAAACATTGCAGCGCTCTAAGTTCCGTACACAGTGGCCATGGTGTAAATCAAAGTTTGAAGCTGGCACCTCTCTCCCAATACACTAGTAAGGAGTGACAAAGTGGGGATTTTAGCTCCCTAAGAAAGAGACAAGGGGAGACAATTCATACCATGGCTCAAAATAGGGTTGGTTGAGGTGGATTTCGATCCATTAAATGATAGGAATCCTCCCAAAACATGACCAAGGAATGAACTATCCACATGTTGAAGGGTCCTAACATACCTAGGGAGCACAAAAATCACGTCCCTCATGGTAATGGAGCATGAAACCAAACATGACATTTTTAGGTGTATCAATGTATTATCCACCACTGCGGGGTCCCTCTGGTTACTACATCAATCACCTTGGCCTTATGAGCCTCAGAGACTCATGCCTCCATTTTCTCGAGAAAGGTGTCCACCCTTACTATTCCATCAAATTTTGGTGGATCATGCAACTCTGACCCGATACAACTCTGTTCTTGAGTATTAGATTATCGCATGTTAATACAACAAGGCAAGTGACATGAAATGATTTATCTCTTAAGCATATGGGAGTGGTGTTATAAGGTTTTAAAATGTATTTATTTTTGCTCTAGATCCATGGTAAGCTTATGTAACATCTCATGGCTGAAGAGGGAGGCAGTTGATTTTGATGGCACTTATGTCAAATAAAAAGAGAATAATGAAATATGGCAAATTAGATAATTGTAATGGGATGAAAAAGGTACTCCAGAGAGAGGTGATGACTTGAGCAGCTGATTCCCTTAAGCCCAGTCCATTATACAGATGATATCCCCATTTTCTCCATTTGGACCTTTAGTTTGACAGACAGGCAGTGGGCTCTTCTTCTAATTTAGATGCAGTTTGGGCTTGTCTTCAAGTTCTGTTTGTGATCCAGTCAATCTTCTAATGACGCATTTTCCTTTTCAATAAGACAATAAGGTAAAACAAAAATAATTTTAATTGTGGAAGCATGTGTGTAGCTAACAGGAATAGATAAGTAATAACTAATAATTAATGAAAACTTAGATTTGATTTCATTGAAATTCCCCTAGTTTTCCCAATAGCTGGGCCAGGTTTCGGCAATGCTTTTTGGGCTTGATCTATTTTCAAATAGAACTATTTGTCATCTCATTTAAATATGGAGGGCGATAGAGACCTAGAAGCATGAAATGTGTGATGGGATTATATAGATTCAAGAGAAAAGTATGGTAGAATAAGAACTATAGAGGCATTGATGGAAAAGGGTAACTCTAAGAAGGAGCAGCTTGAGCTAGAGTGGAGTAGGAAAATAAAGGATTTGGTGAGTTAACTTGCTAGTTTAGGATAAGACGAGGAACATAGGGAAACTCATTTATAAAGGAAAAAGAGACTGTTGAAGTATCAGAAGGAAATTACAAGGAATGCCAAGTTACTATTGCATGGCACTATCATTTGCTTCTGTACCTGACAAAGAAGCTTCATGAATATCAACATAATTATCAACTCTGACAGTGTTACAGAATTTCAGGCATATCAACATCAATATCAATAGTGTTAGAGAACTTTCACATTTTGTCATCCCAGGTATCTGGGTGCCAATAGAACCTTGCAAACATCAAGAGCCCACTACTAAGTAGCTAAACTGACTGGAATGGTCAAAAACAGTTTGTGAATTAGATGTTGGCCTGAGAATAACTTGGGGAGAATAGGATGAGTTTTGTCTTGCAAATATTCCATTTTGTTGCCACATGTTTTCTATTTGAAAGCATACAGAAGCACATAGAGTAGTGTCTCTCTTCCAACAGTGATCCATTTAACTTGGATGCTAGGAGAGCTTCAACAAGGACGGTCCAGCCTGGTCCTTAGCCCATTATGGCAGAGTGCATTCTATAAATACATTATATAAAAGCATCAGTCATTACAAATATATTTTCAACTTATTCCATAAAAGTTAGGCACCTTTTACATTTTTTAAATGTTTTACCATAGGCTCAGTTCGGTAACTAACAAATTTTCATACTCATTGGGAGGGAGCTCAATATTTTTCAAATTTAGTTATCACATCCTGATCTGATGTGGGCTTGATTTCTATTCCACTCACTATTCCCCATAAAATTTTAAGTAATGAATGTTGTGTCCCCACCATGTTGTCTCATGGTTACCTAGATTTCTTAGGAAATTGAAAGACAGTAGTGTGTCAAAGCAACTGGATATAAATCAAAATAAAAAATGAAAACATCTCAACAAAACTAGTCATGATTCTCTTTTGAATGCAAAATCAATCCTTGTTTCTAGACTGCCAATCAAACGAATTCTATCTCATTAATGTCTAGATTTTTTACGATCAACAAAGCTGCATGAAAGAAAAAAAAATCTAGAATAATATTAGTCGTCTTTATGCTATTTTAAATACAAAACCAATCCTTACTATTCTTACATATTAGGCATTTCAATAGCATGAACAATGCTTCCTCTAGACACAAGATAATCTATCAAGAAAAAGTCAAATCAAAGACTACTAGCACAAATATCAAGTGATTCTTCCCCCATGCCAATATAAAACCTAATTAAATTTCACTTATAATAGAAAACAAACAACAATTAATTAATATTTAACATAGACATTATTCCCTTCTCCAAAAGTTGAATAAGTGAGAACACACCTGATTCAAATATTATACACCAGTACAGTTGAATTTTTGCAGCACTATTTACTTATCAAATAAAATGTTCAAAAGGAAAGAATGTAGATAGATACCTTGATGGTTGCTACTAGACCCAACCTGCACATCCCAAACATTACCATCAGAAAAGATCAAACATAAAAGAGAGCAATAACAAATTCACATTTTTGTATATCTGTTTGATGGAACAAATCAATACAATTGGAGAAGATACAAGTCCACTAAAAAACCAAAATATAGGACCTATTCTTAGAATTATTTAATAGTAAACCAGAATAAAAACGCACAATTACAATAATCCAAAATGTCATCAACATTGGAAACTGAAATTTACAAGGGCAGAACCTAGTTAGGATTTCATTCTGTTGGGAAATGAACAAGATGGGGATAAACCCAGAAGATGCTTTCAAAAAAGCACACTCATATGCATTGTTGTACTTTGGAATTTTTGGCTTTTACAGAAAATTTGTCACAATTTAATTGGGCTTTTACAGAAGTGACAAGTCATATGGACCCATAATGTTTTTTGTACCGGTTTCCTAACTTTCATCTGGACAATTCCCATAGAGCTACCACAACACCTAAATATGCTAGGAGGTATATACTATAAACATTCAACATACATAGTTCATCAACATGATCTCAATAGGTCAAACACCTTGATTTCCATGTTTTCATTATTTTTCTCAAAAATTTCCAAGAGACCATTTCACTGGATTTCTGACTAGAATTCTCTTGGAACAATGCCACAGCAAAGCATTTCTGACATTCACTACTCTTTTTTATTGTGATATATTAAATATCCAAATTCACTTGTAAAGTCTGGTTTATTATGAGGAAGCAGGATGCCAAATATTTTGGCAGACTATTTCAAAATTCCATGACCCATAACTTAATATAGGTTGCATTTGTCACAACATATTTTATTCACTATATCTCTGTTGACACTACAATTTTCAGTGTTTGCATTCACTTGTATTCTTAGGCACAATGTGAGTTTAATCTAGAATCCTAGTCTACAGCATTTTGATCCAGACAGTAGGTGCTAGTCAAGTATCAATTAAATCAATCCAATTAACAGCTCTATAGAAACCATGTCCAACTTCAAAAACAAACTTGAGGAAAGACACTAAAGAACTGTTGTTAAACAAAAAATTTGATGTCTGATTCAGAGTGCAGCATATTACAAACAAACTTTTGAAGAGGCATCATGAACCTACCCATTACCTTAATGCCAAGAAAATGAAGGTTGAACAAAGATTGGCTCACAACTAAAACCGTGCTTGAAATTGGGTACTAATGGCCACAGGCTATAAACAACCATTAAGGGCAGCTGGGCTTTGGTGACAAACAACCATGCCGGCAAAGAGATTAGGAGCCAAGTCAGAGAGGATTTGAAAGCAGCTGAACAGTGCCATAATGGTGATTTAAACCATTTACTACCACCTGTTAATGATGATTAGAGGTAGTAGAGTTTTGTATTTCAAAACAATTTAAATGCTCAGATTGTATCAAGACAACCCAAGGAGGGGAAATCATTATGAACGGAAGTGTCCATCATTCAAGGGAGCAATGTTGCCTGTAGCCTGACAACTGTAACCATGTTGGAAGGTAGGGAAAGACTGGCCATGTTCGGCTATAATTCAATTCAATCAAGGCATTTATGGGTTATCTCCCTTGTCCCCTGTCAGAACCATCCCGTTCATGTATCAATCTACCAAGAGTTTCACAGTGGAAGGTCCTCAGACATTTTTTGAAGAACAGAAAACATGCATGGGAGTCAAAAGGGCAGGTTGAAGAAGCAGGGGCAGAGGCAAAGAATCCCAATCCCCTGCCTCACACCCTGGACAAAATAGGGAGGCTGGGAAAGGTCCATAGACCTATTAAGGTTGAGTTACTATTGGGAGGCAAGGCAAGTTCACATATAAGAACACAGAGAAGCCATAAACAAGATCATCAACTACTCAAGTTCATGAACAAATTGATGCATGCAAACATGAAGGTAAGGCTCCAAGAGAGCAAGGGAGCATCTGCTATAAGGGTCTGTTATGGTTTTACCCAGGGAATCCCAGAGACACTCATGGGAAAAGGAGCATCATCCAAAACCATTGATTCACACTGGGAACTGAAATATTGTTCAAATGGTTTTGTAGAAGATTCATCGATAACAAGAATCTAGATATCTCAAGTGAGAATTATTTTCTATGAGAACTCCAATTATAGAAGGATATCCACTAATTATAATGGCAGACATAAACTTCGTGAGGAACACTATTAAGGATTGTGAGAAGCAAGCCATTCAAACTAACAATGGCCTAAATCATCCAAAGGAGGAGACAGGGAACCAAGGAGGATAGAGTGACCAATCTAGATACCAACATGAGATTCCTGACTCATTTTATGAGTAAGTTATTATGGAACAGGAGATTGACCTTACAGGAACAATCAGGGCAGACCGGTCAGGAAGATCGCTTCCTTTTCCATGTCTATCCTATCTACTGGTGGCAGCAAGAGGTAAACAGGGACCCAATACACATCAAGCACCATATCAGCACAGCCATAAACACTCCACCTTGGGTAGCAGACCTGCCCCCAAGAGGCTTTCAAGGATTTCTTGCTCTCTGCACAATTCAGTGATTATAGAAAAGTGAAGTGATTGAATACATTTTGAAAATCTAGCTCCTCTATTACAGAATGTAATCCAATCTTGCACATATATCTTCAGTGTGCACATGTTAAGGTGTTAGCATCTAAATGTGTTTATTGAGGATAAGGCTATGGATAAGCATTGGTCTATAAGTTTATGGGTTTCGGCATGGGTTCAAACATTCATTGCTGACATATGGAACCTTCGATTGGCTTATATGTATTGTTGGGAAGTAAACTCCCAATAATCTATGGTTCATGCCTAGCACAATTTCATATTACAAAATTAAGGATACTCCTCTCGCAACCCTCTTGATTAGAGGATACTTGGTGGATATTACCACCCTTTAACAATATAAAGAGCTGATCTTAGTTAGTATCAGAGTTATCCATCTCCTTAATCATGGAATATAAGTACCAAATTATTAACCCCTCTGTCACCAACTTCAGCATATTTTGAGATTATGTTCAAATTTTAGGCAATTTTTAAAAGCCTAAATTAAAATTTCTCGAACATCCTATTAAATTTGTTCTCCTGCAAGGAAGGCCCGTGAAAGGAAGGCTCATGCAGGTAACGAAAGAGAGAAACACAAAGGTTGGCCAATGAAAGCAAGGAAAGAGATCAAAGATGCAAAGGAAGGCCCATGCAAGTGTTGTTGTTACCCTTTTGAAGGAGGGCTGGCACGTGTAAAACACTGCCCTGCAAAAATCCCCTTGTAACTTCCATCATGACATTTGAATGTGATTTGATTATCATTGGATCATGTGTTGGAAATCATGGAGTTGTTCTTAATGTAGTGGAAAATGTTTAATAATTCTCATCAACAGTAGGAGATCATTCCACTGATAACACAATCATTCTTCATTCACCAATGGAAGATACTAGTGTGGAAAAGTAAGAGGTCAATACCACAACACCATATCTTAGTAGAGGAGGACATTATACCACATCAAATATAATTTTGTTAGATTGATCGGTTAAAGAGAGACATCAAGCTTTGAGGCCAGATATTTCTCATAGATTGTGCAAAAGTTATGCCACGATAGGCCACCAGATTGTGAGTTGTCATCAGATTGGAATAGGGCAAGGAACCAATTCCATAAGGAGAGAGTATGAAACACATCCAAATTGCTCGGATTTATACCATTTTCAGGAAGGACATGGGGATAGAGAGATGGAAAGAAATTGGATATGTTTTATCTTACTCAAGTAACACCCATATACACATGATACTAGAAACACTTAGAGGGGATGCCCAAACTATTTTTCAATATTTCAGAGTAGGATGTGGATTGGAAATGCCAGGGAATCATCACTGAAACTTTCACTAGAATTTATGTTTTTCAGCAATAGCAATGTGATAATATGTAACAAGTTACAAACAAAATATGAAATAGTCGCATCACGAGGGACTAGGTCAATACAAACCTTGGTTATATTTGTTGTGGGAAAGAAGAAAAAGGTGTTGGGCATTGGCCAAATTTTGTTGGAGGGAGAGTGAGTTGATACCCTAAACTATCCATCAACAATGCTCCAAATAATTTTCTATACAATAGGCTACAAAATCCTCACTATCTCATGAATCTTCATTGAAGTAAAATAAGTTTCAAGTTTTTTATTATAAAATCCCTAGATTAGGAAGCCACTCAAACCTAACGCAGTAATTTCCAAATTGCAACGACAACAAAGATTTTCCAGAAGTTATTTTGTGCTTATTCGAATACTTTAGCTATCAAAATATAAGAAAAGTAACAGCTGGAAGATTAAAGGTGGGAAAGGATGCAACTGCAATGCAATGCAATAGCAGTGACCCTCACCTCACATAGAGAGTGAGAGGGAAATTCAGGGGAAGAAAAGTTCAGATTTTAGACTATATTATGAACACAGTATTTTCAGATTTTCCATACCAGTGTAAATCCATGCTAAATAAGATTTCTTCTACATAAAGAGCTTGTTATTTTAATTCCAAATCAAAATTATTTAAGCAAACATAGATTACTCACTGATTTGAGGCATTATGTTAGCCTCAGTGTGACCTATGCAAACCATCCTCCACCTATACAAACCCTCCTCAACCCCTCCTCTGCTGCCCTCTCCTCTACGAGCTATGTCCCCTTCGGCCCTATCCTCTTCGGCCCTCACCTATTGTTCACGAGATGAAGAAGGACCTATTGACCGCTGTGTTGAGTTGTGTATTTTTTTCCCTTGTCCATGGCGTTGCTATGTTTCATCCAAATAAACGTTTTTTAATGCAACCCTATCAAACCCAATAGATAACAATGAGGGTTGAGCCAAAGATAGTAATGGGGCTTCTCTTCCTTCCACAAATCGACTTGGTGAACCCATATAAAGGTATACATTGTTGCTGTCTCAGTATACAAGAAAAAAACAGATGGATTGGTCACCCAAGCATGCAAAGATAACGCAGATGGTTGTGGTTCTAGGTATATTCCCACAGATTATTGATAGTGAATACAGATGGGTATGGAGACAGGGTTGCATGAATGATAGGAGAAACCCTCGACTTGCCTCTTTTCCACAACAAAAATCCCAAATCGATTTTCTATTTTTGGTTTAAAACATAAACTCATGCCATAATCAATTTCCACCATATATTTGGATCCAAGGGATGACAACGCTTGGTGGGTAGAGTGCTATAGTTACCACTCCCCTACCAAAAAATATAATTGCAATTGTTATGTATTGGGAAGCCCTCTCCAATCCTACCCATACTATTTTCACCATGTTTGTTTTATGAATGGAGTAAACAAAACCAAGTTTTAACCATTCTCTCATAGGTTGTGAACTTTGTGTATCATATGTGCAATAATATGCATAAAGCTTATCAAAGGTGGGCAGATTCTCACCAGCAAAGACACCCTACACAAAAGCTTCCCATGGCGCTAACAACCATTTTCATGCTATAGGCACTAACTCCTAATTCCCAATCTTTTCTATGATATCTAAGAGCTAATCATGAAGCTTCAAGATCTTCATCAAGTAGCTAGCCCCCGTATCTATGTCACTCATGCAGATAATGGAAGGAGGAAACATCGACTCTTTACAAATAGGTGGGGATGATGGCTATTTTTAGGGATTGATGGGGCATGCTTGAGAGATAATAATATCCCCTTGAGATATTTAACCCTATATGTTAGAATTTCTACTTTCCACATGATCATATTATTTTAGTGTGAGCCGATGAGATCCTTTCATCAATTAATTCATTGACTAATAGATTGAGATTCAAAGTTTTCAAGGAGTTAGTCACTCCAAACATCCCAACTCCCCCATTTTTATGAGAATTTCAAGAAACATTCACAATTTTATTTGTGCCAATTCCTTTCCTAATCATGATTGAAAAAAGAAAAGGGAGTTTTACAAGACTTGGATATGCGTGCTTGATGTCTTAGGCCTTAACTAAAAATGATAAATAATGGAAGTAAACTTATCAACATAATGGAATCCAACTTTCCTTCAATTCTCAACAAAAAGTGAAAGCAATTCAAATTCAAAATAATGCAAACAATTTCTATAATATTAAAATAGTAAACTTGATCCTACATCAAGAACTAAAAAAACAAATTTGGAACGACAACTAGAATTATGACATTGTTGAAAAGAAAACTACTATTTACAAATTATCTACCTTAATGGAAAATAACTAAAGTATCGATTAAGTATTTGACCATTGACTTGGAGGAGATCAAATTCTCCTATATTTTGTACTTTATATGTGCCAATGCCATTCCTTTTTACCACTTGAAAGGGTCTAAGCCAACGATGTTAGAATTTTGAATGTTTTCCTCTTCTCTCATTTGGTTTGTCCCACTTGAGAAAAATATATCCCACTTGGAAATTATTATTACTAGAAGAGTGTTTACCAAACCTACGTTTCACAATATTTTGGTGGATTGCAAACTTTAGTCTAGATTTATCCCCCTCATCTTCGCAATTCAACAAACGCACCATCGCTTAATCGATGGTTATGAGAATATCCGTCGCTTAACCGACACAATATTTTGGTGGATTGCAAACTTTAGTCTAGATTTATCCCTCATTTTCTCAATTTGACAAACGCGCCGTCGCTTAACCGACGATTATGAGAATATCCATCGCTTAACCGACGGTTATGACAATAGCCGTCAGTTAAGTGATGCTTGTGGCCACATTTACAAAAAAAAATGTATCCTTGTGACTTTTGGTAAGTTTAAAAAGAGAAATCCACACGCCGTCGGATTTTTCCGTTGGATTTTGGATTGAAATGTAGTATTGTCTCTTTGGGTTTCAATATTAGCTTCATTTACCAATGTCAATTTCACTTTGACGTAAATGTCATATACATTGCATAGAAAAGTGATAATAGAAAGACTTGAGGTCTACATAAAGTTGGACTTTTTGTTTCAATATAAAAATTTTCATGATATGAAATGTGTTTCACATTAAAGTGATTTGCATGAATTGAACACAATAATGACCTCAATTGTCTAGTGGAGGCTAAGATCGTGCATAATTCCTGATTTTATTATTTATTGGTTTGTCAAGATTCAGGTCCCCACATGTCTGTTGGACCATCAAGGGACGAGATAACAAGGGAAGTCCCCACTTGCCCTGAATCTAGTCAGTGCAGTTGTGTTTCACTGACACCTTCCTGCTGTGACTTGTGAGTCTATGTGTTCTGTTGTTTATGATGTGATTCATGTTATTTGACTAATGTTGTTGTTCTTTTATTTTGACATTATTCTATAAATCAATGAAAGATTCGCCAGTTTTTACAATTTTTTATAATGAAGTTAAATATTTGCCGAGTTTTTACAACATTATATAATAAAATGAAAGATTCGCCAAATTTTTTATATATACATATTATATTATTGATAAAATCAGCTTCAAATTTTCCTATATATCGGAGAGATTCACCCAATTTTTATACATATAAATCTAGGGAGGGTTCTTAAAATCATCCCTAATGGTAACATGCCTTCTCCATGTAAACTATTGCAACACCAGATTAATTAATAGACAATGATATTATAATTATCTGAGCTATACTCATATGTTATTGTGTGGTTTGATTTGTTCAGTGTGTATCTTCATTCTCCTTTTACTGCATCAATAATATTTGACTCATTGCTTGAAGATCTAAATGGCACAACAATTTTAACAAAGAGGATCCCATTGATCCATATTAATTTAAGGCTTTTTCTGAGTTCCAGAAAGAAAAAAGGAAAGTTGTTGCCTCAAGTCTCATATAAGACTGTATAGATTATTCCAATTTTCATTAAATTGCAAAAGTTGATACTCCAAAAAGAGCATGGGATATACTGAAAGAACTGTTTAGTGAGGAACCAACTATAGAAGAAAGTGAATTTGCAAGTCAGTCAAAGCACTAAGATTACTATAGTGAAATGGAAGACACTCAATAAGACTTTGTTTATGAGGCAACCAATGATCATGTAATCGTAACAAAGGTTGTTGATCCAATGATGTATGTAGTAGTACCCAGTGATGTGAGTGATAGTCTCTTTGAGGAAGAGACAGTTGATAGCACCATATAAGCTGCAACAGTTGCTGAGAATGAGAAACAAATAGTTGATAGCAGCATATAAGTTCTAACAGTTGTCGAGAATGATCAACAAACAATTGATAGAAACAAAAAAGAAATAGTAGTAGACAGTCCACCCCAGAACCAGAAAAACAAATGTTTGAGGGAGATTTATGAGAAAATTCCTATTATTGTTGAGCACCTACAATATGCCATGTTTTCTTCTCAACCAACATTTTTTTAAGAGCTGGTAAAGAATGCACAATGCATACAAGCAACTGAAGAATTCAATAAGAATGATGAAGTAGCTACCATTGATGAGGAACATGAAGATGTGAATGCTCTCCAAGAAGAGCCGAAATATATTAATATTTTTTCTGACCAAAATTTTCAGTGTGCATGTAAAGAGGACAACAAGAAAAATCATGTTGAAACAGAAGAAGACAACTTGCACCATGAAGACGTTCAATAACATCTACTTAGTGTCAATATTCAGAAGACAAAGAATAAGCATTCGAAGTACACATCAAGGTAGAAAGTAAAAAAGAATTTTTTGAATGAAATGTAAGTCTAGCTGAGACATAGACTAGCAGACATCCTTTGGCATTGATAATGCTAAGTATATTGTCCTAGTTGAGATTAAAGGGGTGTGTTAAGAATTGTAATCTCAAAGGTCCACTATGGTCAATAGTGTATTAATTAGTTGGTTAGTTGAGTAGTTGATTTGGTCACCTTACCTAGAATCAGTGACCCATAGTATTCTCTGACCCTTGGTATTGACCCATAGTTTTCTTGTTATGTAGTCTTATAAATAATTGTGTTAATATTGAGAAGGAATTCTATTGCCCAAGCAATCAATATGCCCATTGTGTGTTTCACTATCTTCTAATTCTTGTCTTTAATCTTTAACAATATAACCTAAAAAAAATGGCTTCTCTTCATAATGTTAAAATAATTAAATCTTAATAATGTTAAAGTTTTATGTTACAATTTAATTATCACTTTAATAAAATAGTTTGTCATAAAACGAAAGGAAAAAAATCAGTAAGTACTAATGATACCTCTCCTATTTTTTTGCATATTAAAAAAATCAACTTTTGAAAGAAGGAAAAATCTTTTACTCCATTTTAAATGATTTGGTGTTTTTGGATCTCAAAATTGTATTTCAATCTTCGGAAGTGATGGTTTTGAAGATGATATTTAGGGCTCTAGTTTTTATATATATGTTGTTGAAGGTTAGTTTTTTTTATGGTTTAGACTATTATATAATGGAGGTTTTGGTCAACACTATTATGCCCTCTCTTTTTGTTTGTTTTTTTGGACGATTATGATTTGTATACTTGGAGAGGCTTATTAGTTGTTGAAGTTTATGATGGATTGTATACTTATATTTTTATTTTTATTTTATATTTTATATAGCTGTTTTGGTGAATTAAAAAAAAAATTTAAAAATAAATATATAAGTAATAATGCTATAATATGTGAGAAAAAAATTGTTGTTCCTAGGGATTCGATTGCATCTAAAGAATTAAGTTAGAATATACAAACATTTGTGAAGGACATTGTTTAGAGACCAATCACTTGAAAAGAAAGAAAAACAAGCACTTGTATTGATTCGCTAAAGGTATCAATCACTTATATTGATATGGAATAATTTGGATATGTATGACAATCTGTTGTCTTCCCCGCTGCTCCCTTTGCTTTCTATATATATGCTTCTCTCTCCGCTTTTGGTTCTCAGTCTTTAAGGATAGAAAGAAAATCAAGTAGTTGTATGGATTTGTTTAAGTTAATTAAGGATATAAATGAGTCACTTAAGAACGGGGGGTTTAAGTTTATTTATTGATTTCAATTCATTAGATGATTTGAAATAGTGGTAAATAAAGGCATAAGGGGTCCTACCATACATGAAGGAAAAGTATAATAAAAATGTTAAAAATAAAGAAAAGAAGAAGGAGATGCAGAAGAGGATTTTTGGGTTCCTCTTGAGGAGGCTTCAATGTGTGTTTTTCTAAAGGAGGTGGCACAAGGTTTATCAATTCTGACTTTCAAGGGACATCCTTAAAATTACCACGATCTTGGTCAAATGGGTACACATCAATTTGGAACTATTTTTCTTATATTTGTTCTCTTTGAAATACACCACATCATAATTCTAGTAAAGGTTTAGGTGCAACTAGTGTTTAATTACTTGTCATTAGGTCAATTGTTGGACCTTCAATGGAGGACAAAGCTTTACGGGGAACAAAATAATTATAGATGGTAAAGGAGGGTGAGGTAAGGTAATAATACATGGTAATGCATTTATCACCATATCTACTTCTCAATCTCTCTTAGATTCCTCCATCGAATTAATTGGGAGCTACATCATGACTTCTGCTCTGATTTCCTCGTCAAGAACACTAATAAAACATCCCAATAAATACAAATAGTCAATCCCTTTGTGCAGATAACCATTTTCTTAAAGGATGATATAAATTCTATGACTATGCCTATTTCGTGTAATTGTCTCAATCTTATCAAATATTGAGTACCTATTTTGAAACAATCATAGTTGGCTTTTAGAAACTAGATCTAGAGAATGTATCCCGCATAGAATATCTTAAGCCATTTCCACCATCACCATCATTCCTATTTTAACTCTTATAACCCTTTAGGTCATCAATAAATTTATGTAGGGAGAACTATTGGTACATATGGGTAACCCAACAAGTGGGTTTGAGCTCATCAATTTATTCCTATCTATTTTGGAAAAGTAGTGCCACACATTGTTATCATGAAAGGGTGTTTGGTTACTATGGCTATCCTAACAGGATTGTTGATTACAGGTCTTACTCTTGTTCAATATTCCCCAATAAGTATATGAATGTGTTGTTATGACCAATTGGTCCCATTGGATTTCAATTGTTTTAAGATAATATCAATCATTTACATTTTAGGGATTTGACCTTAGCATCTTATGTGTTTAAAATGAGTGAAGAAGAGAAACTGTGCAACCAATCTACTTTAATTGATTTTGAATGTTGTTTACTTGGAATTTCATTGCTAAGAAGTGTTAGGTATAGGCCACATGACCACTTAAGACGACTAAAAGGGTTACTCCATGATGATATAATTATGATGAGTTTCTTCAGAGGAGTTTTTTGAGATAGGTCACAAACAAATGTATTATTTATCCCACACAAAATTGTTACTATAGAGTTATACTAATGTGATTAATGCCATGCAAATAATATATTGATATAGGTCCTCTATAATGGTGTTCATTATACATAAAATATTTATTTAAACCATGTCTAAGTATAAATCATTTTGAGTCTTATTGTTCAAACATAGTTATGAAATACCAATACTTGCAATTATGTAGGTACTTCTGATGTGTATGATGTACAATGTAGGATTTGTAGGGTCCTCATGTGAAAGGAATTTCATACTTGAGGGTTCCAACAATACTACCGAGCCAAATATTTCATGAAACCAACTAAGGAAGATAGATATTACCATTAGGTGCACTACCAGGTTCCATTGTAAAAGTGATATCCTTAAGTGTATTAAGTGTGTAGTAAAAAAATAAAATAGTGGAAAGGCTTATGTAAGCCTAGTTTCGAGTGATCCCAAAGGGATTTTTATATTCTTTCAAGTACATAGAAGATCAAATCAATATGATATTTTTGTCTAATGTAGTACTACTTGAAGCACCACCAACAAAGATTTCAATGGTATCCAAGCATGTGACTCCACCTATATTCACTATGCATATTGTTTCCCAGCTTTGGGTTTGTTTGTTGAATGATACATATCTAAGAAACTAAAACATGTCTCTAGCTTATTTTTTTTTCTAAAATTTGGGCACATGAACTGGTTCAAGAAAGATATTAAACAACATAAACAATAGAACATTAATATTATTCAAAGAAATATAATGGTACGAAAACAAATACAAGAAACAATCATTAAAATTTTAGAATATCCCTTGCATTAATATTTTTGAGGGAGAGGGAGAGAGAGAGCAATGATTATGAGAATATTTGATGGGGAAAGTTCCTTCAAATAGATCTCCAATATAATCATAATCCTTGACAAAATATTGCATAGCCTTCTTGATTTATAAATAGTTTCTTGCTAGAAAAATGTTAACTACTTTTTGTCTCATCATTAATGATTATCAACCACCTAATATGTCTTTATTTAATAAGGAAAACTCTTCTAAATGAATTATTTAGTGACTATTTAATGGTCCTTCTTAAAAGAATATGACCTTGTAGTGACTATTTTATGGGATTATTAAAGGAATATGACCTTGTACATGAATTAACTAACTCTTAAGTACCTCAAAGTAGGAAGGTTAGATTATGACCCTAAATATTAGCATCGCATATCTACTATTATATTAATCCAAATTTATTCTTATCAAATTTCAAGAAAAAAACGTTGGTTCCATTCCATTATTGCAAGTTGTTAGAAAAGATCTATCTCATCGTATGTGTAGACCACTACTTTTGTATATAATTTTATACAGGATAAAAACCCTAAACATAAGTAATTAATTTTTTTAAATTTTTTTAAGAGTAACAAATAGGATGATGCAAACTTTGTGACAATAAATTTCCTTGATTTACATATTTCCAATTTAAACCGAATTGACGAGAACCTCATAATTATGCTCTTTAAATTGATTTGTGATGTGAGTTTCATTGCATTCTACCTTCATAGGAAAAATATCGTGAAGACATCCTAGGAGATTGTCTTGGGGAATGAATTACATATTTCCCTTTCGAGAGAGGGACTAATTGAGAACCTACAAAAGTGAAATAACTTTAGGGTGATACAAATCACATTGAGCACATATAAAAATCTAAACATTGGAGCAACATTGCATTTATTGAAAATTAAGCAAGGATATCTTTCAAATTTTGCATTAATTTTTAGTCCTTAATTCATGTTCTTAAAAATTGGAGCAACATTGCAATACTGAAGATTAAGCTGGGATATATTTCACATTTTGCATTAATTTTTAAGTCCTTAATTCATGTTCTTAAAAATTGAACAAGGATGTAAGTCAAATTTGTAATCCTTCTTAATATTAAGTCAAGTTGTTATGAACTTTTAATTAAGCGAAAAAATATAAAATAAAATGAATTTCTTACTAAGAAAGCGTGTTTGAATATGAGTCATAGTGTATTTATCACTTGAAAAAAAAATTAATGCATTAAGTGAGGAAGTTTAGTAATACAACTTCATGGAGAATTAAATAAAAGGGATTTACACCATTTAATAACATAGCATATGACTTTAAGTTGTTATGAACATTTTATTGCGAAAAAATAAAAAACAAGAAAATAGCAGCAAGGCTGCTTATACCTACCGTTTAGAAATATTTTAATGCTATATTGTATATATAAGTTGAAAGCTGAAGTAACTATGAAACATTAAAAACATACAAAAAAACTAGTACAACATACACAATCCATACGTAAGAGGAGGTTTATAATCTAGATGTAATAAAAGTATTTAAGAAGATGGATTTATTTATTTATTCAAAAAGGCTATTTAAGTCATGAAACAAAACTTCCAATTAGAAAAACCTCTAAATTAGTCAAAATTTATTGATAAGAAGTATATTTAATATAACATAATTTTGTAGAGCTGCAATTTTTCACCTGAGTCGTGGATTTGAGAAATGCTTCTAGATCATTGAGTGCCTTCTTTGACTATAAGGGCATGATAAATGTTGACTGCCCTCTACCTAGTGTGTTAACATTGGATACTCTTTCCTTGAAATTTGTTCTTCAATGAAAGCAAACTCTGTTGCAAATGTTGAGAATAGTTATAACTACATTTTAAGAAGACATATTAAATTTCATTATTGTTATGGGCATTAAAAAAATAGGAAATAATATTTTGAAAGATGAATGCATGGGTAGAAATATTCTTACAATTTCTTTGTCATTTTCTGTATTGTCATCCTTAATCTCTAGAATATATTGTGTCTATAATTTCCTTGTCGTTGTCACAATCACACCAATTGTTCCAAGTTCATATTTATTTGTTGATGTTACCAATCTTCTAATCGTTATGTTTGATATGAAGTTGTATTCTTTACATACTAGTTCTATATTCTCTATGCTAGTATTGTGATTTGCTACAAAAATATATTCGTAGTCACCATGGTCATAATCAGTTTTGGATACAACCTTGAAATTTCTTAAGCGGATGCCTTTCATTGGAAGAAGTTTGTATTGCTCAATGAAATGGTATCGAACGTTTAAGGTGACGGTCATTTCACCTTGGGCCCCAGAACCATCGCAACCTTCAAGCAATGGAATGCCTAATGGCTTATCCTACATAGGTAGAAAAATAATGTTGTTTTGTTGTCGAGGCATTCGATAGGTGGCTTATCCTACATAGGTAGAAAAATAATGTTGTTTTGTTTGCTAGGCATTCGATAGGACATGTTACAGAATATTAGAACAAAACCTTTTTGTTTTGTTTTTCAATAATCAAATATTACGTGACATAATAATACAAACATGAAACAAACTTTATTTTATTATGGCAAATGGGAATTTCAATATGATCGGGATTAGCTCATTAATTAGGGAGGATATTGAATCATGGAGTGGGCGCAGTTATGGGCTTATGGCATTGCAATAACGGCCCTAATTTGGTTACAATTAATACCATCCATTATTCTAAGTGGAAGGAATTATAAATCTCACACGTATAATGTATGGATTTCTGCCACGACTTCCCCGCAAATGTGGATGAGAGTTGAAGATTGGTGTGATCGTATGCATCTACCATGTCAGTCCCTATACATAGGCCATATAGCTTAACCGAGCACCGTTTGTCCCTATACCTACCATCCTCCGGGCTGGTCAGTCACCTGACCAGTTTGTTGCTTGAGTGCCACATGCAACTGCGAGAGGCTTACTCCTGGCTGAGTTTATAACACGACTTGTTTCGCAAAGGGAGCCTCCCCCCCACTTTTTTTTTGGTGCGCAAGGGCTGGTTGGATCTGCGGCTAGAACCTCTACACAACCATTCTTTCCCACTCGCTAGAACTTCTACACTATTGATCCTTGCAAAAAAGGATTTAGGGCTTGAACATTCAAGGCTTAGTGCACTTCCTTGGCTACCCATGGGGAGGGAAAGGTTCATTGGTCGAGGACAGAATTCAGTGCTTGGCTATGGCTGCATTTCTATAAAGAAGCATAGATACTCAAGGATGGGAGCGCGTTGCAGAGATTCCAAGTATGGAAACATTGGTATCTTTGTTTTGCATGTGGCATTTAACTAAAGGAATTGATCTCCTACCAGCCCTACCAAACTAGGGTTTACATGAGCACTCTACCCAGCCACTTGTTCTGATTTATTATATTTTCATTTTCTCTAGCAGAGATTCCTACCAACCCCAACTCCCTTTCTGATGCTCTCACGCTCTCTGATAATTTATCAGAGGACACAGCCTATTGAAGGCACGCGGCCCTGGATCTTCCATTACTTGTCAAGCTCACATATTATCACTTATGGTGTACAGCGTTATCCCACAGATTCCTGCATGGGTTGACTCACTGTCTCACCCGTTACACAGAATGAACACACAGACCCGTGTTTGAGTTTGTCTGGAGACGTAGTGCTCGGTGTCATGGCTTTGAAAGGCCTGCATTGCTTTCCATTTAATTTCCATGGGTCAGATGTACTTAGAAAACATCTCACTTCAGGTAAATAACAAACCATTACAAGTTTAATCTTTTGATCAAATGAACCCAGGAATCTTAGAAACCATATCCCATTAGATAATAGAGAGCACATATCCTGGAAATTGCAGAGAATGCCAATTTTTTTTTCTAAGCAGCCTTAAGCACTACCGATGCACAAAGGTTGTTTTATGTGTTTTTATAAGCATTTGGAACTTTTACTTATAACTTCCATAGATACATAAAAGAAGAAAAATTACTTAGTAATTATAGGGGAAGACAACACCATAACCAACATAAGCTTCAGCCGGCGCATAAAGTTTTACTTGGCACTGCCGCCCGAGACCTTTATTTGGCACATAATAGATGGGTAGGTGAGAATAGATAGGAATGTGAGACCATAAGCAGGAATGGTACCATAAGAGTTTTCACCTCCCTTTTACATACTTCTATGGATTTTCGGTTGCTGCATAAATAATCTGGTATAGTAACAAAAATATATTTGTAGGTGGACATATGTAATACTCTGATTCTACATCATTATTCTACCTTGGATTGTTTGTTTTTGTAACTGTAAAGTGATAAAATTTTGTTTTGATTACTCTCCCTTCTAATAAGTTTATGTTTTATGTTTATGTTTATTTTTTATATAAAGGTTAGGCATTTCCCACGAAATACTGAAGCAAGAGGGTTTTGCATAGAGGAGAAGGCCTGGCTTGTTAAGGTTTTTAGCATTCTCTTGACCATCCTTCCTTAATATCTTTGCTCATTTTATGAGACTTCTATTTCTGTAATAATCTTCATTTAACAGTAAGTTCACCTCTCCAAATGGTTTTGTTTAAAATCATTTTTTATATGTTCAATATATGAGTTATTTTCTATATAAATTCTCTAAACTCCTGTTTATATATATGGCGTAATTCTCTAAACTCGTCATTTTGACTGTGGAGTGCACCATAGGACCTAGACTCATTGTAATTCTTTTGAAATTCAAGTCACTTTGAGTGTGGAATGGAACACAGTGAAAATGGGAATTCTGGCAAATGGCTTAATAGAATCTTGGTAAAAGGCGTAATACTTCACTGTCCCCATCCCAACAGCGAATCAATGCCCAGTTAGCATGACATTTTTTGAAATGTAGTACTAGAAACTAGAAACAGATGTTGTGGAAGATATGTAGTACTAGAAACTGTTTTGCAGAATTTTAATGTAGAAACTCTTTTCTCAACTCTACACATCTCTGCTCATAAAATTATTAATGTTTTTTTACTCAAATAGGAAATCGATTTGTATCATTTGCAAATTGGAGGGAATCTATTCTGGAATTCTAGTATTGAAGCATATTAACAGCTATGGTTGTCCCACGAGGAAATATATTGTATTTCTGTTGTTTCAGAAATTGATGAATATATTTTCATCTAAAACTCAGTTTAAATAGACAGTTAGAATAAGATAAATTCATTTCTAAATTAGTAAGAGTAGAGTGGATTAAACTTGACGAAATAGTAACTAGTTTGAATGAGGCTGAAAGTACCTGGTGAGGTATTTCAAAGAAATTCTTTCCCAGTTCCCCCTAGTCCCCCAGTGATTAGGGTGCCTTCCTCGAGGCTTCACACCGAGCTTTGCAACATCAAGTTCATGCTTCGGTAGGGATAGGCAGAGCTGTCGCTGCCTTGTAGGAATGTTCCCGATAATGCTACCAATGTTGTTGCACACAACCTCTTTGCCTCTAATGAAAGGATCTGTTGTGCAGTGATAGTATCAGTAACTACTCACACTTTCCATATAGAGGTTTGGTCTGTAGGTAGAAGAAGCCACAAAACGCGAAGGCTGAGCTGTAATGTCCAGAGCCTTCAATGTTATGTCAACAAAACTAGACCGGAGTAGTGACCAATTCTTTTTTTAAACACAAGGATGTTGACAGTAACTACTCACACTTTCCATATGGAGGTTTGGTCGTTAGGTAGTAGAAGCCACAAAACGCTAAGGCTGAGCTGTAATGTGCAGCGCCTTCAATGTTATGTTAACAAAACTAGATCAGAGTAGTGACCAATTCTTTTTTAAACACAAGGATGTTGACAGACAAACAATGTCACTGCAATACCATTCCAACAACTATCACAAGGTCCGTGAACATCATCCATCTCAAGTTTCATTCACAATCTATCCTGTAATTGTAATCTACATACAATTGGCTACGACCTTCATAAAGGGTCATAAGCAAAGATACAAGAGAACACTTAGCTCATTATCAAAAAATCCACATACATAGATACAATCTGGGTTGTCATCAAACTAAGAACAACCCCTTTGACAGTCTCTCATGGGATTCACTTCCTAGATTTCTACAAAGAACATATACCATGATTATTCACATTCATGATGCCTCTCAGGAAACGATCGTTTGAGAAAGTATCCGGTCCTTTTAGGTAAATTGGAAAAAAAAATCAGATTGGACTTCTTGTAATGGATGGTTAACACATAAATGGATCACTTTTCCAGGTTTGAAGCTGTAGTTGCAGCTGCGGAGAAAGTAGCTGTAATGGATTCTTCCAACCATGAAGTGTCTCCATTGCTTTACAGAGCTAGAGGGGCGGCCAATGCTGGTTCAATTGGAAATGAGCTCTTCAAAGTTGGGAAGTATAGAGCACCTGCTCCTTACAAACCGCCATAATCAATTAGTAGCTCTAATTTGCAAAATCAACAATGTTGCTAAGAAATTCATTCCTACATCCGAGCCAAAAGGCAAAAGGCAATGAAGGTGAGCCCTATTGGTACTTTCTCTTTGTTTCTTTCTTAAAGCAATGATTTTTAGTTTTCGCTTGGCAACTCTCAAGTGATGTGCTTTATCATATTGTAAAACCATTATTGATGTGCTCTCTTAGTGAGGGAGAGAATACTTTGGTTACTATATTGTTTTATGCTGTGGATACTATTTTCCATATAGACATAATATGTGTGCTCTATCATATTACATTTAGGGTTTGTACTCTATTTTTACAGTCTATTTTAGATTACTTTCAGAAACTAACTCTAGTTTCGAATTGCTACCATCAAATATTCAACTCATGCCATAATGCGTAGACAGTTTCTATTTTTTCCACAAATTCTAATTTTCTAAAACAAAGTTTAGATTTGAAAGTGGAGCAGTAGGACATACCTGTGTATCTGTATTGTATGGACTGAAGATTGATAAAAGATCTAGACTATTATGTGGGCTATCCGCTATCCTTGAGCCACAACTGTCTTGCTTGTAGATCTTGCAGATTGTCACTTATATCTTTTCTTGTATTGAGTATTCTATCGCACAGAATTGACCCAAAGAGCCTCTTTGCTTGTACATCTTGCAGATTCTCGCTTCAGTGAGACTCCTTGTTCGAAGATCTGCCAGAGAACTGAGTATTGTATGGAAGAGGAAACTCTTTGTTTGAAGATCTTACAGAGGCTCTTTCTGATTCGAATAAGCTCGTAATGGATAGTAGCATATAGTAGCATATCTTCTTGCTCCGTCCGCTCAAAGCTACCCAATCCTTCAAAGTCCAGCACGACATAGATGCGTTTCTCTACTGCTCTGGCAGTCATCCACACTCCGTCAGTACACCTACCACCTTCCACATCCAAAAGAGACCCTGACAAGTGATTTAGCAAATAATATTTTCCGCTGCTCTGTTTTCCCATGGATGATATCACCATGATCTCGCCCTCCGAGTTTCTAAGAACTGTGTCATAAATGCCAAAAGTAATCAAATTTGTCAGAGATAAACTGTCTGCATAACTCAGTTCCGGCGGTATCTAAAACCCATCCTTGAGAGCAAGCAGTGCATTGTTTTCTGATCGGGCTATTTGGATAGGAACAAGGAAAGCAAGCCTACGAATCCATGTTCCCATAGCCTTAGTTGCCAAACCCGTTAGATCAACCGAGCCTCCAGATATCCATGATTCAAATCTTTTTACATCAATTTGAATCTCTATATTTGAGAAATCTTTACCTTTTTCCTTCTCCAGTTGTTCAAGAAGAGTTCTCAAGACTTTCTTACATGCTTGCTCATTACATTTTTGGTCAGTGTCTTTGGCACTTAATAGTACATTGAAAGTAATATCTTTCTTATCTTCGCTGAACAGAGCAGGGCTGGTTGCAAACTTGTCAAAAATATGGTATATGTACTCTAGCGGTGGGCAAGATCCAGAAATTCTTCTTTCTTCAGGCGCTTGAGCTACCATGTTTTCTTCACTTTGTATTGTTTGCATTTGGACAACTTCCTTTGCTAAAATAGTTTTCAAGATGCAGGAATGAACGTAATGAGGAGCTGATGCACTGAAAAAAACAAGATGACTCTGTGACCCAAAATTCACAATTTTCACTTGAAGCTCTCCCAAATCTCTGATGATTTTTTTCAAGGGAATCGTCCTCAAGAGGCTCATGACATCGGCCAAGATATAGATATCCACCGTGACAGAAGAATCAATAGCTTTTCCATCCACCTGTATGGTATCCTTGCTACCTTCTACCACTTCATCATTATTGTCTGACTTGCAGAAGATAAATAAAAATGATCCATCGACAGAAACAAGAGCTAATGAAACAGTGTCAACCCATAATAAATATGAAGGAACTGTAATCTGCCAATAATAAATGTTGGATTTTTTTTAAAATTTACATAGATCGATAAGCAAATATGGTATCGACCAACAATAAACAATAAATTTGAGATTCATAGCTTAGCTTTATTGCATTTATCTCACCTTAATATTAAAATGGTAAAATGGTATCCTCCAACTATACAGCAAACAAGATCTATTTACCAAGACTTTTTTATTAAGTCTTTTAATATGCAAACAACCCATATTATTACGTAGTGTATATCTTCAAATCTGTCAACCCATAATAAATATGAACGTACTGTAATCTGCCAATAATAAATGTTTGGATTTTTTTTTTAATTTACATAGATCGATAAGCAAATATGGTATAGACCAACAATAAATTTGAGATTTACATCTTATGCCTAACTGCATTTATTTCATATCTTATCATATCTGGGAGCAGTAAATCAATGATCTATAAACATATACGTGGCAACATTTTGTTTTTTTTTAATTTTTATTTAATATATCACCCAATGTACATTTCACAGTTTTCAAATAGAAATTAATTGCACAACAGATGGCATGTTTGTGTATTTTTCAAATTTTTTTTGTTTTTTATTATTTTTAAAAATTGATAATTATTTTGCACACCTGGAGAAAATAGTTAAATCATTGTATTGCACCAATCACAAAATAGATAATTTAATTTACTAAAATTTTAAAACTAATTTTAATTTAAAAAATAATAATTTTAATAATACAAATTTAAAAAACTTTAATAAACATTGGGTTAATTTTTTTGAAAAATATTGGTCAATGGAATTTGGCGACCAACCGATCGCTATATAACCTGCCGACGGCAGGTATAATAAAATGTATTTCTTTTTAAGAAAGTGTGTTGAATAGGAGTCATAGTATATTTATCACTTGAATAAAATTTAATACATTAAGCGAGGAAGTTTGGTAATACAACTTCATGGAGAATTAAATAAAAGGGATCTACGCCATTTAATAACATAGCATATGGCTTTAAGAAATATAAATTTTATACATGAGTTTATTTCTAATGTTTTACATCTTCGCCATTTAATAACATAGCATATGGGTTTAAGAAATATAAATTTTATACATGACTTTATTTCTATTGTTTTACATCTTTCTTGCATGATAAAAAAAGTTAAATACATGGTATTAAAGACATTTTCTTCCCTATAACGATATTGTTTAGAATAATATTAATTGTGTTTGAAGCTCTTTATTCAAAACAATTTCATGGATTGTAGCTACAAAACATTTATATTTATATTTTTATTAAAAATTTATTATTGATATATATCAATTTCATTAAGTGTAAGTGAAATATATTTTTAGTTTTAATAACATGATTACAGATATATTTTAATTTTATCTTTTTAAAAAGATGGATAAAGAAATGGATGTGTGTGTGTTTTTATCCCAGGGATTACTTGATTCATTCGACATTTTTAGTAAGGCATGATGCCCATAGAGGTTGGGATATGCATTTGTGGGTACACCATATTCCCATTGAGTCCTAAGTGGTTGCTTGTTGATATTGCGGTTGGTAGTTATGATTCACTTTATTTGGAAACTCAAGGAAGATGGTTGATTTAAGTTAATGCATAGGGAGGTTTCAAGATCCATTCTCACTAAGTCCCATGGGGAAGTTCACAGGCTCCATTCGGATTGGTTAGAGGAAAAGTGTGGATTTATCCTAATGTCTAGGAAGGTCATGAAATGCATCATCCTATAACTATCTTTTATGGGATTATCAATTTCTATTGCATATGTTGATCATTTCTTCCCTCCCTTGGAACCCCGATAGCCTGTTTCCACCCATGTACTGTGAGATAAGAAAAGAGACAAATCCATATCAAGAAGTACGAACTTTCTATTTTTTGTAGCTCTTTTTAAAACAAAGTTTATTTCTTTAAATCATATTTTCTTTAAAAACAGAGAAAATATGTATTTAAAGAGGGTGCAATTGAATTGGAAAGTGAGATAATACAAAAGAATAGTTGTTTTTCTCTTAAAAAATCCATTCTATCTTGCTAATTTAAGATCTAAGGGCTCTTGCACAAAGATGCTCCCCAAAATAGTTGCAATAGGGCCACGCTAGCAAAAAAAATCACGAATGCACACGCACCTCCAAAAGCATGCATGCATAGATAGGCTCAGTACCAGCTAAGACGTGTGTGTGTTCATAGATCATGTGCACCCGGAGCGCATACATAAGCCTATAAACCAAATAAAATGAAAAAAAACCACAATTTGTAGCCAAACAAGAAATTGCCCACAACCACGACTGTAAAAAAGAGAACAAGCGTGTACATGAAGTAGCAAGGAAGACCAATCACCCACATATCTCACTAAGGAATCCATCAAGGGATTGTCCTTGGAATTATCCACGTAAGTTATTCAATTTTTTTCATTTTTTCATTATTGATTAAATTTTTAATAGTTTCCAAATTGGTAAAAAGAGTGAATTTTTGTCATTTGCAAACTATAAACCTCTACTATAATGAATGAATAAAAAAATAACATGGAATCTGATGGAACTTAAGAAGCACAATAAAATGTAAATATTGGACCCAATGAAAACCCCCAACAAAATCAAAACCATGATGAGTTGAGCTATTACTTAACCACATGAGACAATACACCCAATAATTAACAAACACACGAGAACCATATCGGTTGTCCCTTACCAGTTCAATCGAGAGATCAATTGAATCCCTTAACCATACACATTCCCAGTTAACATACATGAATGAGTATAGAGACAAGATGTTAGTGTACTATTCCACCAACATTTCCAAGGAATAGATAAAAGAATTAAATATTACTAAAGTCAAATTATATAGTAAATTCATTGATCCCAAAACAAGGAAACCACCAATTATTAATAAGCCATGTGCCTACATGATTGGTGTCATTTTGAACCATGGAAAGATAATTCGATGCAGAGGTGGTTTATGGTTTATGGTAAACCTCCTTGCAATAATAGGGAGGTTCTTGGGGAGGGAAATTATGATAACCCTCCTTGCAATAAACTTAGCGTTGAGTTTGTTCTTGGTTTTGATGTCAACTATTTTGAGATTACCGAGTTCCAGGGTGTTGTGCTTGGCTCTGCCCAAATCACCGTGTTTCCAGTAGGAACCCACTAAGAGGGGCACCAAATCCTATGTGTGATCCTAACCCTCTTTTCCACCCACCTCAATTACCACAGAGGCTTGTTCAAATCGAGATGGCGATGAGGACTGTTGCACACGGTCTCCTTAGAAACCCCGAGTTTGTAGTAGCGACTACAATAGAGAGACAAGTTGACCTTGATAGAGATTTAGGATAATTTCCCTCATGGCATAGTCAAGAGATGCCAGTGACTGGTGGTATCCTAGCCAATCCTTCTAGTTTGAAGGGAACTGTGCCACATCTTTGTCCCCATTTTGGGCACACTTTCTTTGGCCTGATCGAAGGAAACTTTATGGAGCAGGTTAACACTTTTTTTAATTTATGATAAATCATCACTTGAGTATTTGTAAAGTAATTTTAAATTATTTAGGTGATTTAAAAGTAGATGTGTATGATTAAAATTGTTAATTCAATGTACAACTATTTATACACAACATGGCCATCTTCGTCATGGGAGAATGTATGATCTCCCAACACAGATGCAACAATGCCAGCTACAAATGAAATTGCGACACCTCACACAAAGGTATTTTCAGTACCTCACACAATATTGCTAATGTTATTTTTAAGTTTACTTTTGAATCATTTTTATTACCTTCTTATGTAATTTCTATTATCTATATTTTTTAGGTTTTCTTTATGTGTTTTGAGATGTAGATGTTTCTCTTGTTCTTCTACACGTACACATCCTTAGACATAAACACCATGTTCATGATCATTGTATATTTCAAATTCCTTTCAACCAATATAGACTAGCTGACATACATGTTGAATAATGTTGTCATTGATGTCAAAGGATTTTAGTAATGACAAAGGAATAACAAAAGACTGTTGATTAAATTGACATTGTTGTTAACATAAGATCATAAGGAGACATTGATGAAATAGTCTAAAGATATTTGTGGAAGCCAAAATAACACAGGTTGACAAGCAGAGTTGGAAGCATTATAATGCTAAGTTTCTATGAAGTGAATATTTGGACGATCCAGATCATAAGAGAGAGAAAGATCAATGGTCTAGAATAGTTTCTGTAATTCCAAGGTGCAAGCTTGTTAAAACTAAAGGAAGGTTATCGTGGAATATATTTGCAGAAGTCATGTTTGAGAATTTATGAAAAACATACCAGCAATCTGCAATCCACAATTGCAAAGAAGTTTTGTAGAAGACGAATTTAGGAAGTAGTTTAAAAAAAATTGAAACGGAGACCCGCAATCCGCAATTGTGAAGAAGTTTCGAGAAAAGTAAAAAAGTAGACCCGCAATCTGCAACCCACGATTGCGAAAGGAAGGAGTTCCCGCAAATTATAGAAAGGGCAATTGTGTAAATATCGCTGCGAAAGGTTAATTGCAAAAAGTTAATTACATAAAGGTAGTTTCGGAAAGGATCGTTGCGGACACCACTTTGCGAAAATATCGTTGCATAAAGGCAATTACAGAAGGATTTTTGTTTCGAAAAGGCCGTTGCGGAAGGATTTCTGTTGTAGAAAGGTCGTTGCAGAAAGCCAATTTTTGAAAGGATTTTAGTTGCGGAAAGGTCGTTTTAGAAAGGCAATTGCGGAAGGTCATGACTGATAAATTTAAACAAAGTAAAAAATGATAAACCTAGTATATCAATAAGATACCAAAAAAAAACAGTCTTTTGTTATTCCTTTGCAATTGTCGAAGAAGTTTTGTGGAAGATGAATTGTGGAAGCAATTTCGAGAAAAGTCAAAAGTAGACGCGCAATCTGCATTATTCCAAATAAATTGCACATCCTTCATTAACAAAGAAAACAAAAGAGAAGCAAGTTTGGAAAATTTTTCTATAAATCTTCTGTAATAACGAGCATGCCCTAAGAAACTACGTACCTCTTTCCAAGTTCCGGGAGTGGGTATATTTTCAATTACCCTGATTTTAGAGGGATCTACCTGGATGCCATCAGCAGAGATAAATGCCCTAGTACTACCCCTTCACTCATCATCATATGGCACTTTTCAGTGCTCAAACATAGCTGGGTCTGCTCACAACACATTAAAACCTTTTCCAAAATGTTCAATGCTTCTTCAAAGTCCTTGCCATAAGGAGTAAAATCATCGATGAAAATTTCCATACTATCATTAACCAATTCTAAAAAGATGCCAATCACAGCTCTCTGAAATGTGGTTGGTGCATTGCATAAGACAAAGGGAAGCACCTTGTATGCAAAAGTTCCCTAGGGATAGGTGAAGGAGTTTTATTCTGTTCTTCAGGAGCAATCTGAATTTGATTGTACCCGCTAAACACATCCAAAAAGGAGAAGAAATTATTCCCAGATAAGGTATCAAGTACATGGTCGATGAAAGGTAGGGGGAAGTGATATTTCTGTGTCTCCTTGTAAATCTCTCTATAGTCCACACAGACTCTCCATTTACCATTCTTCTTGGGTACTATCATGAGTGGAGACACCAACTCGTTGTCTAAGATGGGATATATAAATCCTGCTTCCAAGAGTTTTTTAATTTCTTCCTTCACGATGTCCCTAATATTAGGGTTCATCCTTTGTTGGGGCTGGCACACAGGCCGAGAGTCACTTTTGATATAAATGTGGTGGGTGCACTAATTAGAAGGGATGCCCTTCATGTCTATGTACTCCCAGGAAAAATCCCCCTTATTTTTTTTTAAGAGAGTGATTAGGCGCTCCTGTTCATTCAGAGCAATACTAGGGTTGATATTCAGGGTTTTTCCAGGCTCTATCTCGACAGGAACACTTTTCAAATTTTTCAACACTGGAACTATATGAGTATCACTAACTAATGTCTCCTCTGTGATATTTTCTTGTTCTTCTTCACCTAGAGTACCATTCAAGATCTAATAAATTTGTTTATTGACAGAAGTGAGTTCACTAATGAAATTATTAATACCATCGTCTCCAGTTTCATAATTAAAATTCAAGGCCTTCCCTATCATTAATAGTGGCTAAATTCCCTCCTCTTCCTCTAGCTCCATCCATAATGGAGTTTCAATTTCTAGACTCGGTCGAGCTGGAGGATAAAGAGTGAGGTTTTTTTATCTCGAGTCTGTCTAATATGGTCATAAACCGAGACCGACAGCTGATGCAAGCATCAACTGTAGCTAACCAGTGCTTTCCCAGGATCAATGGGTGTCCTCCTAGTTGCAAATTGGGTTGTAAAAGCAAGAAGTCATCCAGATATTCCCATGAATCAACTGAGATAACGAGGTCATCCAATATTACCTTGGGTTTAATAGTGGATCTATCTACAAGTTATAAAATGGTAGGAGTTGTCCTGAGATTAGTGAGCCTGAGTTTCCTTATAGTTTCAATGGTCATAAGGTTAATTTCTACGCCTAAATATACCAGTATGTTGGGTATCTGCGTGCTCCCAATTTGCATAGCAATAGTGGGATTCCTAGGATTGTCGTATTTGGACAAGAGGGTTTTACCCATTATTAATTCAGATAATTTTCCTATGACATGAACAGTTAGAGGATCCCTGGGTTTTCTTCCTGGTTTTCTTGTACACAGATCCCGAATGGTTCTGGCATTGATAGGCACATCATGAAGGGCCTGTAGGAGTGGAATTTTAACATAGAGGTTTTTTAACTCTCCTAAGAGGTTAAATTGAGGTTGTCCCACTGCTTTTGATAGTATTAGTCTTTCAGGGTATGGTGGTTCCCTAACCAATTGTGTAGGTTGTGCATCCATAGATGTTTCTTCTTTTGTTTCAGTCGGTATCTTCGTAGGATTTTCAGCATCCTCAATAATGGGGATCGCTGCATTGGATAAATATTGTTGGTTCATCCTTTCTTCAAACACAGAGGATGGAACATCCTCAAATGACCAAAGGCTCCACTACCCTCCCTGATCGTAAGAGAATGTCATTACAGGGAACAGGAGTAATGGAGTAAGCAGGCATGTTGGAAGTCTCAAATTGATGGACTGCTTTATTATTTTGGTTGGGGTTAGGTTAAGCAGGAATATGTGGTTGTATAGGCATATTGGGGGCAACATTATTTTGGATTTGCAGCTGCGACTACTGATAAGGCTGAGGGTATTGTTGAGGACGATACGGTTGGTGAGGAAATGATTGATGTGGAAACTGTTGAGGAGGTTGGTTATGGGGAAACTGGTTCCCTGGATGGAAGTTCCTCCACCTAGGAGACCAAGAATTCTGTTGGTTTGGTGAATGTGTCCAAGAGTTCCAGGAGTTAAAATTTTGCATCGGAGGTTGAGAAGGATGCCATTGATGGTTGGAATAAGATGAAGGGAATTGTGTATTCATGTGATGCATATTATTCCAATTATTCATGTTATTCAAAAATGGAAATGAGTCTGGAGTCATACCTTGATTTCGAGGCTGCCAAGTCTTTTTCTGTGCAATAAAGTAGGCTAGTTCCACATCTGGAGTTGATGCCTATAGAAATGCCTTCACTTGAGGTAGTGAAGGGCATTCTTTTGTGTCATGGTTCAGCTCACAAAGCTGACACACTTCTAATTTATCGAGTGGGCACTCCTTTAGAGGATAGTTCTTCCTACATTTAGGGAAGAATACACCAAGTGTGAGATCTTCTACTGCTTGTTTCTGCTTTCCCCTCAGGACATCTATTTCTGAGGAGATGGAGCTCATCATTTCTATCTTGAAAATTTTGAGGAGATTGCCTATTTTTTCCTGGGTGGCTCCTCCATTAGATGAATTATGTGTTCTGTCGAAGACATCTCATTCTAGTTTATCCTGTTTGTCCCATTTGTTGTTCCTGGAAGATCCTATGGAATGGCTCTTACATAATTCAATAATTTTTTCAAAGGATTCCTTTGACATATCCCCATTTCCTAATAGGTTCAACATGTCTAGGTATTCATCCCTAATCCCATGAAGTAGGATTATCTTGAGCACATCTAACCCCATATTAGTCTGTCCAGCTCTCTACACATTATATAAAAGTCTTTCAACAAAATATTCTAGGCTTTCACCGTCAGTTTGTACCATTTTAAACAGTTCTTCTCTCTTATCTTTAGTATTGGAGTACTCCTCATATTTCTCTAGGAACACCTGTTTCATCTGGTCCCATGTGGTGACAGCCCCCCCACTCAGGCTCATGAACCAACGTAACACATTGTCCTTCAGAGTAGCAGGGAATATTTTCAACTTATGTTCACTAGAGGTGTAATCATAGCTGCGACAAAGGATGCCAAACTCAAAAATGAATTCATCCAGATCCTTTGTTGCTTTTCCATAAAAACAAGGCAGCACAGATGGCGATATGTTTTTCATGGGGGCGATCCCCTTTGGATATTGAATGGGGAAATGGAGTGTACCAACAGTCCCCTCAGGCTAGGAATTACCCTCCTAATGATGATTTTCTCCCATTGCTTCCTTGTGATCTTCTAGATCGAGTCTGTTGTTCATGTCTTCTTTTGCTTTATCCTCTCTGTGCTTCCATAGATCGTTTAATTCTTGATGGAACTGTGTCCACTTTTATTTTGTCACAACCTTCCCATTAATGTGATATACCAAATCCTGGTTAGCTAATCCCACATTACTAACTCTGTCTTCCTCTGCAGGGACACCCGAGGGTGTTGCAGCTTCTCCTGTGTTCTCCACTATGGAAACTGATGCTGCCACTCCAGGGGTAACTGGGCTCCTTCTGAAAGATGATTTCTAATGGCGAGCTTTGGTAGAAGAACTGGTCCTATCAACAATTCATTAATGAATTCCCTTCTTCCCAATGTTGTATTTCGTCCACAACCTCGACCACCTGCAATGTTAGTATTTTGTGGGGTTCTGGGGTTTATAGGAATCTCACGTTGTACCCTTCTTGTATTCATGGAACCCAAAACATGCAAACTTAAAAATTGAATAAAAATGAATAGATGTAACTACTGGATACAACTACTATGGTGTCTAATAATTACCATCCCCAACAACGACGCCAAAATGTTGGGCACCCTATATGCAAGTTAATTAAAGCTAACATACAAAGTGTTTAATATAAGCTGTCAACCGAGGGAAGTCTTTTATTTCAAATATAATGTGCATTGTATATGCTTAAACACTAAGTAGATGATACTATAAATGAATTATCCTACCTTTGTGTTCAGCCCAACTCATCCCATGATCAAATTAATCTAATTTACCTTCTTAAGAATGCAAAACCACAAATGCCTTCTTACAATCCTTAATATAGAAATAAGAGGTTTAGAAAATAAACATCTAGATTTACTTTTGTAGAAAGTTAAATCCTAAATTACCAGGCCAGTTGAAGATCCATTATAACTATCTAAATACAACTTGATCTAAAATTCAGAAATGTAGAAATTGAACTTGAACAATTATAACTACAAATGGACTTAATTAAGAAGACTCAAGAAAGACATCAATTGAAAGAAACTAGGGATGATATCGGCTGTTACAGCTATCACACAATTGCATAAAGAAAATTAGTCTACACAGTCGGCTATCACACCACTCTGCTGCAGCTCACAGGGAATGCAATTACTGATCAATTGAAGGAACACACAACAAATCATTACTGTTGCAGTTGTTATAAAGGAATGAATCTATTGTAACATCCACACCACACAACAGAGGGATAAACACCTAATTAACTTGGAAATATTTGTAGGAAGGCGGGACTAACCTTCAAATAGAGACGCCGAAAATTAACACAAGTTAAATGTCGAGATCAAAAGAATCCTGCTCCTTGTATTAATTGATGAAATAAAGATACAGTCTCTGTTACAGCTTATACAACCAGCATAGATCCAAATCCTAGGATCTATCAAGCACCGAGAGGGATCAAATATCTAATCCAGGTGCAAACATCTTCTGAAGTATTGCATTCAAGGAGCTATCAGCTTTGGTGTGTTCTATATATAGCCATTGATTTTATTGAAACCAAAAGACACATCTTTTTATTTAAGGTCTACATATAATATTTTTATTATTAATATTTAATATTATTTATGGCCGACATAAATATTTTTTATTATTTTTTATTTTGTTAAAAACGAACATTACAACCTCTCCCCCAAATATGGTTTTAAAACCATGTGCAAGGCTCCCCTAAAGCCATGGGTTGTTTATGAGGCCTTGTACATGGTCTTAAAAGCATTTGCAAGGCCCTCCTAAACCATGTAAAAAAAACCATGGGTGATTTAGGAAGCCTTGCACATGGTTTTAAAAGCATTTGCAAGACCCTCCTAAACCATGTACACTAAAACCATGGGTTTTTTGGGAGGCCTTGCACATGATTTAAAAAAAAAAATATTTTTTACAATATAACTTTATATCGACAAACGTTACAAGATCTTCTTAAAAAATTAAATTTAAATTTAAAATTAATTTTATATTTAAATTTAAATTGGCTACAAATTATTTCTTCACATAATAGTTAAATTAATCTTATTTCTTCACATAATAGTTAAATTAATCTTATGTTTAAATTTAAATTAGCTACAGATTATTACGAGTTCAGCTTATTCGCTACCAAACGCAAATTGAATTTTTACTTCACATTTATATGAGAAATCAACAAGAACTTGAACTTTTGAAGGGAGAGAAACTCTATTTGTTGCCACTTATGGTACCGCCCACAAACAAGAAATGATTTTCACTTTAATCTGTGCTTCACACTCAGGATCATTCCCCTTCGTAACGAGTTATCCTTTCCATTCTTCACATTTCCGGAGAGTCACAACCTAACAAAGACTTTTGCAATTTCCACAAACTAAACAGATCAGACGCTCAAATCCCCTGGCCTTACCCCGTGTCTCGAACCTCGTATGGCCCAAAAATTTGAGCACGAAGATTGAAAAAGCGGGTGAAAACCCACAACAGTTGCAGCTCATCCACAACAGAGGCAGTGTAGAACAAAGGGACAACCATGGAGGATGCAGACAATGCGGCTGTCCGTTTACATGCAGTTAACGAATACATGAAGAAGCTCCTCCAACACAAGGAGCTTGATGTCAGAGTTGGCACACATATGCGATTTAAAACTTATGCACCAAACTCATTAGGTTTTTTTCCACATGTTTATCGCAATATTTACTAAAATACTGAATTTTTAAGTCTCTTTACTTTCTTTTTAACGTATATTAAAATTTTGATGCTTTGTACTGTGCGAGTACCTGCAAATTTTTAAGTTAAGTGAAGAACAATTCGATTTGAATATTGCAATTAATTACCTCGATGGTGACTACAAACATGCTAAATTTGGTACCTACATTTCTCAGGATCGTGACCCAATGGATATTTTAGTATAGGATGGATTTCTTTTCTGAAATTATTTAGAAAATAAAAGAAAAGGATCTATGTTAACCTTGTCTTAAAAATAACTGATTTTGAGCTATTTCGTGCCACTGTTCTCCTGCATAAAATACTGCAGAAAATTATTCCAAATAGACATGTACATATCCCCAAAGCATAAACGTTTTTTCAAAGCACTGTCTTCCCATGCAGAGATGTCGATCAGCTGATTCTATTGGTTGTTTTTCCATGCCACACCAATTATCATAAACTATTTCTGCAATAGAATTTTCATATTTGGATCTAGGCTAGGCTGGGTGAAATGTGGGAATGTTTCAGACTGAGGCATATTTTAAATGCTTGGTTGGTAAAAAACACCGAGCCTTAAAGCTTGGGCATGGTTTTGCAATTAAAAATTTGGAAACATTTTGCAATTAATCCTGGAGCTGGAGATGGTGAACAGATTCCCTTTTCTTTGTTTTTTTTTTCTTTGCCTTCTCCATAGAATCTGGATTTTATTATTTTTTATGGTGTTTATATAGCTATGGTGTTTATTTCTTATTTGTATTTTGTTGCAAAAGTTACAAATTATGATTAGACAAATGTTACAATATCTTTGTCATACAAGATTAGACAAACATTACAAGATTAGGCCGACAAAATATTTACTACTTTTTACATTAGTTATTAAATATTGCAAATTTTACATCATGTTACAAGATCTCTCCCATAATATTTGCTTTCACTATTATTTTTAGCTGACATGTGATCTCTCCCATAATATTCACATTCACTATTATTTTTTGCCGACATGTTAGTAACGTTACATCACGTGACAAGATCTCTCCCATAATATTCACTTTCACTATTATTTTTTGCCGGCATGTTAGTAACGTTACATCACGTTACATCACGTTACATCACGTGACAAGATCTCCCCCATACTGGGCTGTAGAGCGCCTCTCGGCGCAATAAGATCAATTAATTTCCAACCCTTGGCTCAAAATAGTTTCCAATATTTATACATTAACAATTGTAACTTCTACCCACTGATATCAGGCAGCCATGAAGATCTCTGATCTTTAAGCTGCCCCATTTACGATACGTTGTTATAGCTGTGGGAAAGATAGAAGCAGAAAATATAGGAAGGCTGTTACTTGAGCCAACAGTGATATAATAGGATCATTCAAGAATATGCTTCGTCGGTTGCAGCTACCCTCAAGTAGCAGCGCATTGTTGCATCCGAGTCTGTTGCATCCAAGACTGTTGCAGTCACCCTTGTATAGCTTGCATGGAATAGTAACCTTTGACTACGTCACAGTGTACAGAGATGGAATAGGTGGCGATCAATTCAACAATGAATGTCCATCTCTCTCTTGAATCGTTCATCCTGCTACACCTGTATCCTTTACATCTAAAATTATCTTTATAAAATCACCATATTTTAGCATAATCCAAGATATAGAGCCCTACTTACAACAATCATAAGTATTGATAGGATAAGACAATAATTAACCATACCTGTATGGATTGAGGGACCAAGTGAAGGAAAACATCTGTTTGGTGCATAATGGAGTAAGATAAGGCAAAAAGGGGTAGGTAAATGTGGTAAAAAAGGGTTCATTTTTGGTCCCAACAGAATCCTACTTCAGACATAAGCCGGATGTGTTGAATCTCAGAGTGTTTGGGTCCACTGCATGGGCCCGAATTTTTGAATGATAAAAGTAGGGCTTTTTAACTGCAAAGCATCGAATGATTGTTTATTGGGTATCCTGATGAATATAAATGTTTCAATATACTATATATAAAAAAAAAACAATTCATCATTGAAAGGAGTGTCCTGTTCGATGAGCCTCTTCAGGAGGTAGAACTAGTGAAGGAGAAAACTGTTGAATTTCCATCCTATTCTACTGAATATTTGGATGACGGAATTGGGGGTGATGACCCTGATTTGAATCCTTTTATTTCTGATATTAGTGAACATAAAACATCAAATTCTGAATTAGAACCTGAAATACAAAATCATTTCCCAACTTGGGCGAGACAGACACTCTCCTCCGCAGGTGAAAACATTGGAAATCCGAATGATCGAAGAAGAACCTGGTCTGATTTCCAAAGAGAAGGTATTGCGCTCTCTTGTCCTGATTATTTGTTGTTTGAATATTTTTATTTAATTATAAGTTCATATCTGAAGTATTACTACCATTCTCAGAAGGATCTGAGATGGCAAGCTGCCATGGACGAAGAGATGAATTCTCTTCAGAAAAACACTACTTGGGAGCTAGTTTCTCTTCCTCCAGGGAGGAAATTGGTTCAATGAAAATGGGTGTTTCAGAATAAGGATTCTACTAATGGAACAAGCTAAAAATATAAGGCAAGGATGGTAGCAAAAGTTTTCTCCCAGGTCCAAGGTGTGGAATACCATGATAATTTTGCACCGGTTGCAAAAATGGACTCCATCTCCCTAGTTTTGGCAATTTTTGCATCTAAGAACTGGGAAGTGCATCATATGAATGTTAAGTCTACATTTCTACATGGAGATATTCATAAGGATATATACATGAAGTATCCCAATGGATACATTTCTTATTCATCTTTGGTTTGTGAACTAAAGATGTCACTATACGGGTTAAAACATGCCCCAAGAGAGTGGTATTCCAAGATGGATACCTTCCTTCTCTCGCAAAACTTCCAAAGGTGTAAATCAGATCCAAATGTGTATCTACAGTAGTATGATGGTAATTTTCTTATTATTTTTTATATGTTGATGAATTACTGATTACAGGTAGCACAGTTGCTTCTATTTCAGCCATCAAAACTTCCCTCCACAATGCATCTGAAATGAGCGATTTGGGGCACTTGAAGCAATTTCTAGTGCTTGAAATTGAGAAAAATATTAATGGGATAATGGTCACTTAGTACAAATACATATGCGACCTGTTATTTATGTTTAACATGGCTGAATATAGGGCTTCTCTCCATTCCCTTTCCTTTCATGGATCAGCCTTGAAGAAGGAAAAATCACACCTCCCATGGACTGCACTATTTATCGACAGCTAATAGGTAGCTTGCTCTACTTGAATCATTCTCGGCCTGGTATCTGTTATGTTGTGAATGTTGTGTCAAGATACATGAATCAGCCTCATGATATTCATTATAAGGCAGCCAAGAGGATCCTCCAGTATATTCAGGGAACCAGGACCTACGACATTCACTATGTTGTAGACTCTGAGCTAGAGTTGGTTGGTTACACAGATTTCAATTGGGCAGGTGATTCTATTGATTGGAATTCTACTTCTAGATATGTCTTCATGTTATGTGGTGGTCCCATTTGCTGCTCTAGCAAAAAGAAGTCTGCCATAGCATTGTCTTCAGCAGAGGCCAAGTACCGCGGAGCGGTGAATGCTTGCATCCAAGCTGTTTGGTTGCAAGGCATTCTTTCAGAGTTTTATCTTGGTAGTACTTTTTCCACTGTCCTATTTTATGACAATCAAAGTGCTGTTAAGGTATCCACATATCCAGTTACTAGGAAGAGGACCAAGCATGTAGAGATAAAAATGCACTATATCAAGGAATTGGTGCATGATAGGACCATCATTATGCAATACTTCCCTACTGATGAGCAGATTGCAGACATATTCACCAAGATATTTTCAGAAAACAGGTTCACTTACCTCCGTTCACTATTGGGGGTGAGTTCATCAGGGTGATTGGACAACTTTTAGTATTCAGCTTGAGGGTGGGTTTTTCCCACTGGGTTTTCCCTCTTTCCTCACTTAGATATATTTTTGAGCATTGTTTGAGTTACATTATTTTATAGGTTGACCTATGGCCTTTGTTTCTAGGGCCCTAGAATTTTGTGCATTTTAGTTTTACTCCTCCTGAGTATAGCTTAGGGGGGGGGTGTTGGAGTCATTTACCCAACATGCACACTTAAATTGGTCAATTTGGCCTTGTTAAACCATTATCCTAAGTTTAATTGACTTAATTGGCATCAACTGAGCACACTATGACATCGGCATGAGAACACCCATGCCTACCTTCAATCAAGGATGCCAACTGGGCTTTCTTCGTCAATCAGGGAGGCTAACTAGGCTTCCTCCTTCAATCGGGGAGCCATTCTAGGGTGATCTAAGTGTCATAAATGCACCTAATTGCTAACTGATTGTTACAATCAGTTAAGACAAGTGGTGAAGGAGCCTCCATTCATTTATTTGATTATTTGATTATTATTTATGAACTGGAGACAACTAGGGCACCTCCAACCACTTCTGATGACTAGTTTGACTTCAGTTAACTTCATCGGGGTTCATTGGAGTTAATGATGTGCTACCACTTGTTGATTGGCATGCAGTGATATGTGTCTGAGCTACTTTCAGTTAGGCTCAATCATCCATTGCACTCCGATATAGTTAGGTCCCAGTTGAGTCAATCACATCTTGATCAGTGGGTTAACTAGGTCTTTTTACTGTGGCTGACATTCGGTTAAGCTACACCCATTCATTCAATTTGAATGACCTCCTTGGAAATTTGAATTGTCTTGGAATTCATGCACCTTGCATGACCATTTTATTGTATTACTCATTCTTTATTGATTATACATAGCTGATACTCCCATTCCAGCACCATTATGCCATTTTCATGCTTAATTATCTGAAATCTCTTATGAGACTGTGTTTTAGTCCCTAGAATACTATGATAGATTAATACATGTGTGCATAGGATTATTCTCTCATTTATCAAATGGAAAAATTCTTAGCATTGAGGAAAACATCCATATATGGGTACTAGAATTATGTATGCATTTATTTTATAACTTCATTCTGAGTGTTGAGGGAAAAAACCATAAATGGGACCCTATATTATGGACGAGCCTCTTATGGATACACTTCTCGAACTACATCACTCTCAAAATTGAGGGAAACAATCATACATGGGACCCCATCATAGGTACAAGTATTAATGGAAACACTTTTCAAAGGATGGATTGGCGGTATCCCCCTTAGGGATGTAACATGGGTCTAAGGGCCCATTAGACTTAATAGTAGTATATATATATGGTGGTCATTTAGGGTAATACAAACTAGGTTCACTATGTTAGTTATTATCAAATATGACCCACTAAATAGTTATCATGAAATATATGTAATGTGACCCATTCATTAATGTACAGAGGCCAATGGTGGTTAGGGTCAGGGTTTTTCAAGTAGTAATTGTAAATAATGGGGTGAAATCATCAATTTGGGTGTTTATTCCATGCAAATAATTTTTCTGAATCCATATTCCATAACATTTTGGCCGAACTAATTTATGTTTTCGACTGAAAACATAGAACTAACTTTCGGCCGAGAGTTACTTTTAACGGATACCGTTAACTTTAAAGTTAGAAAGAACTAACTTTCTAACTTTCTAACTTTAAAATTAACGGTATTTTTTAAAAGTAACTTTCAGCCAAAATATTTGTTCGGCCGAAATATTTTTTTGGCCGAAAACCTGTCAAAAATGGAATTTCATTTCATTTCTGACTCTTGTTCCGATTTCGGAGAGATCGGATCATATCAAATACTTACAATTTCTCTTCACAAATAATATCATTAGTTGCATAATGTAATCTATTTTCAATAGATGCGAATTCTGTTGAATTTGGTATGATCCACTAGTTTTATTTATTATATTTCTTAGAAGGTGTTTGGATTGCTTCAAAGTTTAATAGAATTCATTGAAATGAAAATTTAATAACTTCTTAAAGACACGATGAAAACAATTGGAAACATCATGGTGCCCAACATTGATGTGTTGTCTTCAAAAGGGTACTTTTATTTTTTTTTATTTTGAATTGGAAATTAGGGAAGATGCTGTGTCAAACTAAACATGCCAATTTTATGCTAGTTTTTCAGATTGGTCCACTTCAAAAAATTCTAATAACTATTGCATGTAGTTGTTGGATACAAACTTACGATAGATGTTAGTACAATATGTCTAGATCATCATAACATATTTTGTTTTTAATGAACAATAGTTGAATAATGAATTAACTAGTGTCTAAAAACATGACTATTTATCATAATTTCATTAGTTAATAACATAAGTTATCAAATACATGCAAAAATGACATATCAAATGCCAATTAAAAAAATCTAAAAAATAACCGATAGAAAGCTAACACAATTCTCTAGAACTCTTGTTTTTACTACAAAATGAAAATGTAAATACAAATATATTTTTTCTTTGCTCAAAGTTGACAAACTTGAAAACACAACACTCATTTTCTCATTACAATCACCGCCCCCCCCCCCCCCCCCCC
>LPNX010572602.1:50160-129955 GCA_001517045.1 Pseudotsuga menziesii
TTGAAGTGGGAATTTAACATGAGTAAATCCTTCCCTAAAATGATTGTTGTATGGCATTTCCCTACTTGAAGGGTTGTTGCTTCATTTAACAAAAGGAGAATTTATATTATATTATATTATTTGTTATATTTCTTATAAGTTTCTAGGATTTGAGGATTTACAGTTCTACTTGCAAATTTGAGAATTTAAAATAAAATCTATTTTAAAACCAAAATTGGAAATTATTTTGAAAAGTAAAAGTAAATTTAAGAATGTAGAAAGATAATTTGATACAAAGACCACAAAAATTACCATAACTACAAAATCAAATGACAAAATTTAATTTGTAAAAGAATATTAAAACTAAGGAATTTGGAAGAGAACGATTTCAAAAAACAAAAGAACAATGCAAAGTTTGAAATCGTGTTAGTAAAGAAGAATAGTGAGTGTATTTATGTTTGATAGTTTATAATATTAACATGTTTCAAAAAATTGAATAGCTTGGAGAAGATCCAATTTTTAATGAACTAGTCCAACATTTTAATAATAATAAAAATCAATTTTAAACTTTAAAATCTAATAAAATTTTAAATTTATATTATTTTATACCTACCAAACTCATTAGTTTTCCCTTTATTGATCTAAAACACAAAAAAAAGGGTCAATGTAAAAAATAAACTCATAATAAGATAGATTAAAACGAGGGAAAACTAAATTTTATAGTTTACGTATTCCGAACAAGTTTTAATTTTGGTACTATCCTCAACTGGTGGCTTTCCAATGGTGACCTGCAACATCGATGCGAGATGTCCATTGATATGGGAGGAGAAGAGAAAAGGAGGAAGGAAACATATGATCATTGTTTGGAGTGGATATGTTCGATCTCAAGGTTGTTTCAACCTTCTCAAGTTTGAATCCCATCCGTGATTTTTGATGAAGCGTTGTTGTCAATGTGTTTCTTAAGGGTTTGGACCCTCCACCATGCTTGTCTATCAATAGGGAAAAAAGGAGAAATACCCATTTTTATCAATAGGAAATATTCTCATTTTAGAATTGGGCTAGATGGGAAGTGGGTTCTTCACCATGATTATATTAATATAGGTATATGAATTCAAATTCAAAAGCATTTCATGGATACCATAAATTAGGGTTTTCTGAAGTGATTTCTAAATGGGTTTTGTTAGATATCCGCATATATTGTGATATATCCACTGTAAATTTTGAGCTATATCTCTTTGTTACTAAGGATTTGGAACTAGTGCCATACCCCTTGTTCATTCCAGACCCATTGCGCCAGACCCCTGGTGTGGTTTCAATTTTTGTCATAAGAGGGGCATGTGCAACAAGAAAAAGGAACCAACGATTTGTATTTTATTGCTATCTCCTAAAATAAATAGACTTGAAAACTTAAATACTTGTTTTTCCCTTCACCCAGCCCCTCTAGAAGGAGGATAATTCATTTCCCTTCCCCCGATCCAGTGAGTAATAAACCAACCATTTCCTCTGTCAATTAAATCTCTCTCCTCCACCCCTTAATAAAGAATTTCATAGAGGGAACAACCTACCCCACGATATATCAAGAACTCTCTTGCAGCCACCCATTGGCAGGTAGGTTTTTTCCATTTCTCTAAGGGCTCTAATTGTTACTCCATTTGTAATCATTTTTTTATTCAGTTTTTTCCCATTTCTTTTTAAAATGATTCTATACTTGTCAATACGGTCTCAAGTCTTTTGACACACCTACTCATCTCTCGTTACAAACTTCCCATGAAAAAGTGAATGATATAACAAAACAGTATATAGGTAGACCACTTTACATGTTCATCTCATCTAAAGAAGCCTTCCATTAGCTTGTACATGCCGAATTTGACTAAATTCTGGACTATATATTAACTTGTGTATTAAAAATGAATATTTTTTGGATATATGATATGGAGTATCTTACAGAGTTGGTTTTGATCTTATAATCACTCTTATGTTCATGGTTCCTGTGAATTGTCAACTATAGACATACGTGAAACCCCTTTTTGTTATTGTTAGTCACCTAATTTGATGTTTAAGGCAATGTTCTTAATCATTTTTTTCAGCACTCCCCACAATATATTCTATGCTATTGCAAAAATGAGTCTGAATTTATGTATACAGGTTTCTATGGTTCTGATCTACATGCATATTCTTTATACTCTTTTTTTCCTGGAGTCAATAATTTAGTTATGGTGGCTTGTAGGCCCCTCTATATCAGGGAAGGGTAACCAACAATATTCAAGGTATACATTGTTAGAGTGTAATTTTATGAATCGAAGCATCCAAACAACACCGAGAATTCACAGAATGAAGCAGACAATCCTGCAGTCGAGAAACCAAACAATACTAAGGATTTCCAGAATTAAGCAGATAATCCTGACAGGGAACTGTAGGAACGAGAGTTCTCAAGTCTGGGGAAATGAAAAAGAACCTTGAAAGCTGGAAAAAATCCTCAAAAAATACAGTTCAAACAAGAGATGGGAAGTTGTCTAATAAGGCTGTAACTATGAAAACCACAGGGAATGAAAAGGAAACAACTTCAGATTCAAAGGATGGGAAAAAGGTGTTGAAAAATCCAAGTAAGGTCAATGATGAAAATGAGAAACCCAAGTCTCAAAAAAATTTCAAAGTAACAAAATGAATAAGAAAACTAACATAGGAGCAAGTGCAGATTCTTGAAAAATTAAAAAATTCACTAACATGCTGCAAACAAGGAAGACAAGGCGCAGTCATAATAAAATAAAAACATCAGGGGTACCATCACCTATGGTTATGGTGCAAACATAATCAGCTTGGAATCTGTATGTTAGTGAAATCATATAGAATAATACATCCTCTTGGACCTATCATTCTCTAGGGGCTAGTTTTTATATAAGGTACAATACAATTATACCCCTTGAAAAACATCCAATATTGTTGCTTATTTTGATAAATATATTGAGCAACTTTGTATCAAGTTCTCTGAAATTAGTGGAAACTGTTTATTTTGTGTGGCTACGTAATGTCCATTATTCGTAGAGTTTTCCCCTCACCTAATTTTTATGGTGGTTTCTAGTATTCCCTTCAGTTGTAGTGAAGAGAATTGTTTTCACCTTTGCAACGCATCTGATGGTTGGATTAGATTTTCACCTTTGCAAATCCATTCAAATTATTGCATTTCAATTTCTTCATATTATTGAGCAATGTACTACTATATTTTCCAATCCATCCAACCTCTTGATCTAACCAAAAATAAGTGTGGGTAGTACGTTGTTCAACAATTTTATTTTTAAACCAGTGTGATATCTTGCATCAAAACTAGCTTTTCAGATTTTGTTTCTATGAGAAAAGATATGACCTTGCACCAACACTAAATAAAGAAATCCTGCTTGATTCACTAACATTAGATTTGGTTTCATTATGTTATCAAATAGGCAATATAACTTAACTTACCGCACTCTGATGAACTATTGATGAAGAAACTTACTTGGAACTCTCTTCCATTATCCACCAGAACTACCTCCCTTGTGTTCTGAATATAGAATATTCTATCTCTTTTATTCTTGTTTGAAGATATATTTGGCATTTGGAATCCGTAGCTTAACTAGAAATTCCTGCTAATACTTTAAGGCCACCAAAGACTCTTCCTCTGGTTATCTTTTAGTCTATGATTGTTAATTCCAGTACACATTCATAGTTTCTCGTTAAAAGACATAACATAGCATATTTTCTTTCATCATAATCATGGTATCATAACATGTTTTCTTTCATAATATCATTCTTGTTGCTTATGACACTTGGCCATAGGGGATATGCTAAGAGCAACTGTGTCTACCAAAAATCCTTTAGGCATAAAAGCTAAGGAGGCTATGGAAAAGGTAAAGTTTAAAACTTGATTGGGTGTGTTAAAGAACTAATCATCAACTCTATGAGTTATTTCAATTACTTTTTATTGAATTTAGTTTTCATATATTTGAATTCTTATTTTAACTGTGTCCATTTTGAAGACTTTCTTATCCTTGCATCTAAACCTTAATATTATTCTATACACACATTTTCATTACTCTATAAAGGAGGAGCTTGTCTCTGATGACTTGGTGGTTGGAATTATTGCTGAATCCATTAAAAACATTCATTCCAAAAGGGATTTATTCTTGAGGATTTTTCTCGCACCGTAGTCCTAGATCAGAAGGTCTAACATATAGGGGTGAACAATATATGCTACTAATAGAAATGTGGAAGTTAAAAAAAATTACTTCATATTTTTTTTTCTAATGTGATCCTTTGATAATTGCATTTCTTTCTTCCATAATTTGTCATTTGTTATTTCTATTTTCTATATATTTTGTATTGTTTTAAGGCATTCTTTTGTTAGTGTAGCTTGATGAAATGTTGGAAAAAAGAGGGGAACACATTAATAAAGTACTGAAATTTGATATTGATGACTCAATTTTGGAGAGAATTACTGGTCGTTGGATGCACCCATCTAGTGGATGCTCATATCACACAAAATTTGCTTTTCCAAAGGTTCCAGGTGTTGATGAAGTAAGAACAAGATCTTCTTAGAAACTGATTGGTACTTATTATTTTGTCTTATGCATCTACAATGTGCCTCGATTTTTCTTTGGACTATTGTTGATCAAGTATATCATTATTTTACAACATAATTCTTATGAAACACAATAATTTGTGCTTACTTTTAGGACCAAATTAGTCATATGCTTCTCTTAGAACACCTAATTTAAGAGACATAGGAAATATAATTTCCTCCCGAGGAAAACAAAACCAATGCATCTGGGGAAATATTTCTTTATGTTTTGATATAGTTTTATTGCTATCCTATAGCTCCTGAATATTGAATCTTTGCATCTTAAGTTTCACGCGGACATAAAAATATCATCTTACTTACTACCAAAGTAAGAATTGCATGTTTTATGACATCCACTATATATATGAAGACTAAAGACATTTTATATTGCACAGTTTTGATATTGGTAATCAACACGGAATATATTTTCATAAATAATAGGATTTTTCTGTATCACAGAAACATTGATGTTTCACATGCAGTTGAGTCATTGAATGCACTTTAAAGGCCTAATTGAGGCTTCAACTGCGGCTACTTGAGTGGATTGTATTCTAACTCCTAAAGGACATCATAATCAATTAACGATACAAATTTCTAGATGTGTTTTTCAACCTCCAAGAATTAAGAGTATTGATAGTGTCTAGGATTGCAGTCAAGTGTAGGGTCCCTTTTGAAAACATTCCTTCTATAGGGGGAGAACCAAATGAAATATCACTCTGATATTGTATTCTAATTAATTTATTAAACGTTATCCTTAGTTGATATGGCTAGTGTATAATAGGTTTCATAAAATTTTAGTATAACCATGACATTCATTGGTAATATGTTTCTATTACATTACATGGTCAATGGACTTGACGCCAACTTATTTACTTTTTTATTTTGAATTTGGATAGATATACAAAAATTGTATTGTTTCAACATGGGCTTGGTTGGTTGGTAAAGTGGGGGTGTTGCTATTTCCCCCACCAAGGTTCTAATACCCCTAGATACAAGTTCGATCCTTCTTTTATTGGTCAGTGTTATCAGTACCGGCTGGGCCAGATCGGAACTAGTGAGTTCAAACCTTCTCACAATTTCTCAGCACTGAACTAGATCCCAATCCGAAATTGGCATGGGTTTCGGCTGCTTTTATATTGAAATAATNTACCGGCTGGTCCAGATCGGAACTAGTGAGTTCAAACCTTCTCACAATTTCTCAGCACTGAACTAGATCCCAATCCGAAATTGGCATGGGTTTCGGCTGCTTTTATATTGAAATAATTGAAACTCGCTTGAATTGGTAAGAGTGACAAAAAATGAAAGAAAAAGTGACCCCCCTCCCAAACCCTAATCCAATCTTATATAATTATGTCATTTTGGTATATTCACCCTTACATGCTATATACATTATCATACTTGCATAATTGGTGTCTAATGACATATGTGCTTCATTATAATATCCTATGTTTGAAGTAAGGTTTTAAGATTAGGAAACAGGAGTTGGATTGGTCGACGGTCAACTGGTACCGGAACCGAAAACAGTAATGAACCGGAGCGGTCTAATTTCAATGAACCAAGCTATTAAATAATACAAAAAAACTACAATTTTATTGACAAAATTTAAATTTAATATTCCAAAATATGATTCTAAGCCATTAGATGATTAGAGACATAATATGCAAAGTCTACTCATATATATATGGTATACTTTCCAAAGCATGTGAGCTAGGCATGTCATGCAAATCACAATTAATTGTTTATGAATATACACTTAATGCTCATAAGTCTTCCTACTAACCTAACATGCTTATTTCATAGTCAAGGGAAATATATAAGAACTGGAGATAGGAATCGGCATAGAGGATACATCTATCACTATTAAATTTTAATTGAATTCATTTCAACATTTTTATCATCCAAAATGGCACTTCTCCATCCAAGTACCGACATTCCTCATGTTGGTACACAAAAGGACAATTTGGATTGATGTGACCAAAACACTATAGATGGGCATGACCTTTGATGCATTATCCTATAACCAGCCTTGTATAATTTTATTATGAGTTTTGGGTTGTATACACGACTATATGCATTGTAACTTGTGTATCATATGTGAGTATTTGGATTTCAACCCATGTATACTTACATACGAGAGATGCCTTTGAGAAACTAGTGTATCATACATTAGTTGCCTATATTAATACCCGTGTATACCTTAATTCGACCTTAAAAATATAAATCAAGAATAGATGAGATTAGTTGGGGCCAAATCCATAACTATCCCAACTATCTCAACCATCCCAACCTTTGAAACCACTATATTTCCCAAAGCATAAATAGAGGTCTTGGGGTGGGGGCTAAAGAATCAATTTTTTGGAGAGCAAAGTTATGCTGGTGGTATATCTTCAGAGTCTTGGAGCAGCAGAACTCAAAGTCCTTTGGTTGCAGAGGATTCCTTGTGTCAGAAGCTAGGTTGTACTCTTATCTTATTCACCGCTTGTTAATAAACATAATCCTTCTTCCAATCTTGTATTGAGTTTATTTCACGTATATTGATTTAATGAATATGTTTGATTATGTTATCTATATGATTTTCATATAACCTCTAATATATATATGCATGAGATATTACTTGAATTATTTTCTCTTTGTAGGTGTAGAAGTACATCCCTAGAAGCTTTGGAGAGAAGTGGAGCGAGAGAAGATCAAGCTTGGAACAACCGTCGCTAATCGGGTAAGTCAAGATTTTCTTCCTATTCTCTTTCAATTCCCTGTAAAATGCTGATTGTATGCAAGTTAGTAGTAAGTTGGTAACCCCAGACCCTAGGTTACAAGGGTGCTTTATCCTAAACAAAAGAATTGGCAACTCCGCTAGGGAGCCCAGCATGCTGTGGGTTTATCCTGTAGGTTCTTGACTAGTATTTGCTCTGATTCTGAGTGTGGTTTCTTTATCTTGCCTTTAATTTGTAGTATAGTATGTCCAGAGACATTTTTTATATTTTTTCTTTGAAAACTTTTTGTTGTATACCCAAGTTTTTTTTATACGCAGTCACGTATAGCAACTTGTATACGCGGGTTGCTCTATAAGATAGCCGCGTATGGTACGCGAGTTTCTCTATAAGACAATCCCGTATATCCTGTAGCAGACCAATTTTGATAGGGTTTGCTTGTCCTTGTCTTGGATGATTTTTTGTATGCTTAGGGGTTTTCTGTTATTGGCATAATATTGTAAGTCCAAAGTCTTGTATGCCATACTTTTTGCTTGTTATTAAGCCTTTGAGCTTGTTTTGTTTGAATCTTCTTTCATCCAGTGACTTGAAGTTGTCCCTCATGCTTGGCCTCTGAGCTCAGTGGTATGTATCTGAGTCAGTGATCAGGGCTTTAGATACTGTATTCTCTGTAATGCTTTGTGTAGTGTCAGTTAGCCACTTGTTATTTAGTAAATCTAGTGGATTTTATTCATTAGTTTTCCAAGTCAGGTTTTTTACCAAGTTTCTTTCTTGTTTGGTTGAATTTTGGCTATTATAGGTCCTCTATCGTTCATTTTTCTTTTGATATGTTGTGATCATTCAAACCTACTCAAAAATTTGCATTTAGATGCATTGTAGTTTTTGAAGAATTTGAAAAAAGTGAAAGAAAAAATTTTCATGCTTTTGCATATAGTTGCACTTAGTAGTTTCCTTTTCAGTATTTTCAAATAAGATTTCAAAAATTATAAAAAGTGTTAGTTTTTCGACACTTAGTTTTAATTTCATTAGCTTACATTTACAAAAAAAGAAGAATTTTTGTTTAAGTAGTTGTATTGTGCTTTGGAAGTTGCTCTATACATCATTTTACTTTTCTTATTGAGTCTATAGCATCACAGTCTTTCACGCCATTTACCTTATAACTAAGAACATCCCTTAAAATAAACGATATAATTTAAAATTTATTAGTGAGTTTTATTTTATAGGGCCATACACCAACTAGCTTAGGCTAGACTTGTGGAATAGGGATTTTAAACTCTCCACAAGTGTTTAAATTCACATGTAGTTGGCCAATCGATAAGTAAACCCTTTCCTATGTTGGTTGTATCTGGGAAGCTCCTCTCAAATAGGAGTTAAGCATGAGGTCGCGTGGAGGCTTGGACTAAGGAGATAACCCTCTGATTCCTTGTTAAATCGTGGACCAAGGTTTTTGCGCATCTGGGGATTCTATCCTAGATAGAGTTTCAGGGTTTGCTACCCTTCCCATGTGTAAAAACCAAGATTGTGACTATCCCCCTAGACTATCAATATATTTTAGGTAGCCTATAGTCTCTAAGACATCCAGGGATCATACACAGGTACACCAGAAGGCTATTTTTGGTTGACCTTGGACAGGCTTGGAAGTAACCCTTGTAGAAAGTGTGGGAGGGCGGTGGGTGATTCCTTTGCTTGTGCCTAAGAACATCTTCAAGGACGCCATGTAACTTTCTCTTAGCTTTCTTCTGGAAATCATATCTTATACCCCTTGTGTTTGTTGAATAATTTAGGAAATTTTGTAGTGGTTGCTTTGTGGTTTGTTTGAGTTTAGTTGAACTTAGGGTGTGAAGAGCCAAATTTTCAATCGTGGAGGACCAACCTTTTAGAAGTTCAATAAGGTTGCAAAACCTTCCTCCACTCATTACAGTGGGGTCTCCACTGCCCCCTCAAAGGTGAAGATTAGACACAGACGGTTCTTTCAAACTGATAGGAATTAGTGAAGTTTCGGGTGAACCATAACTTAGGAAAACCAGGTTGATACAACCCCAGTAGAGATAGAAGACTTGCAGGATGACGAGTTTGTGAGAAAATTTAATTCACCTATTACTGACCTAAACGATCCAGTGATCATCTAGGTTCATCCTTTCAATTCACCTATGATTGGTATTCCTGTGGGCAGACTAATGTCTAGTGCAGGGGAAAGTCCTTCTACTTCCACCTCAGCTGCTGCGACTAAAGGGGTACCACCTTCCCCGGTGGGTGCCTCTAGAGAAAACATACCTACTACTCCTTTGACTCCATCTAGTCGGGTGGTTTGACCACCAGCTTCAACAAATGTCATAGGCACTTTTGGTGGGGTGGTCACTGGGATCCCTAGTGTACCTTTTGTTTCAACTTCTTTTGCACACACTGCACAGAGTGGTCTAGTGGGATCCTCTTCATTTGTCGAGGGTTTCCCTTGGAATGCAGGGCACATTCCCCCATTTGCTCCATATGTAGGTCCCACACCTACATATGTAGGAGTACAGTTTGGAAACACTAACCCTTATGGTAAAGGTTTCCAAGTGCATGTTTCGTCTCCTTTCATGATTTCTCCTTTTTCTCTTTTTAGCGGAGGGATACCTGCTCTAGTTTTCCAAACTCCAGTTTCAACTTGGGCAGCTCAAACCTCATACACTGCACCACATAATCCACTGGCTTATGGGTGGAATCCTTTCCAAATAAATCCGACTACTTCGCAATCAGTAGCAGGGGGCAACCCCGCCTTCACATTTAGGAACCTAGGGGCAAGTTCTTATACTTCCCAAGATGGTACTTTTCATGCCCCGGTTAGGTCCAAGCTTCCTTTCCTCGCAACTTTGAATTTGCCAAATTTTTCCAAGCTAACGAATGATTCGGTGAGACATGATGCCTCTTGGCCACCTGTTCCTACCAAGCTACCTTCGGATATCCCAAAACTCTAAGTAAAATTTGGTGAAGACCCTAGGGCTCATATCACCACTTTTCACTTGTGGTGCTCCTCCAACTCACTGAACAATGACACCGTTCATTTGATATTGTTCCAAAGAACTATTACTAGTGTCGTAGCGAAGTGGTACACTGAGCTTCCCTCTGCTGCGTTTGGTATTTTTTGGGACTTAGCCAATGTGTTCCTTAACGATTTCCAAGTTCCTGTCCGGTATGATGCTAGGATAGACTTATTGTCCACCTTTTCGCAGGACAAAGCCACTCATATTTTAGATCACATCCAAGAGTGGAGAAGGAAGAATATTCTCATTAAGGCCACTATCCCTCCCGAGTTTTTACTAGAATGGTTCCTTAAGTCCTTATTTCCATATATATCTAAGGATGTGTCCACTTCGGGAGTAACTAATGAGGATGAGGCTATCCTCAGGGCCCAGCAGTTAGATTTGATATATTCTCAGTCTGAGATTCTATATGAAATCATCCCTGATGGACCGAGACTAACCCATAGTGTTGAAAAACCTAAGCCTGGACCCCATGCTGATGGTGTGGTTGGTTCAGTGAAATATCCCACTGTGGAATATTTGGCTAAACAAATCCATGAGTTTTCCGTCAAACTCTCTATGATGGAGGCATCAAAGGATTCCCCCTCACCCCAGAATTTTTTTTTTTTCCCAATCCTCATAAAAGGGAAATCAGTAGCCCAGTGGGAAAAAGAAAAAGGGGAAGAAAGGTGAGGTAAACCAAAACAATACAAAACCCACAAACAATGCCGATGGGGGAAAAAAAGAGAAGAAGAAGGTGAAATTTCCATGTAAGTTATGCCAGGAAGATCACCTGACCCATCAATGTCCCCTTATGGACCAAGCTCAGAAGCTGCTCAAAAGCCAAAAACCGGCTGTCTTGATGGGTCCTTTTCGCCAAGGACATAATTTTGCTTTAGCTTCAAATGTAGTAGGGGGCACCCCAAATGCTCCTGACCCAAATTATATCAACATGGTTCGATCCTAGACATTATTCCAGACTAGGAAAAAGAAATATGAGACTAAGGCTCCAAAGATGGGTAAGTCTATAGGTGAAACTTCTAACCCTCTCATAATTGAAAAACCTACGGAAACTATGCCTAAGATACCAAAAGGTTTATTTAAGAAAAAATTGCACAATCCTAAAGCTAGGGCTACAACCAATTACTATGTAGTTGAATATTTAGCCCAAACCCCTTGTGCAATGTCAGCTTTAGAGGTGTTACAGAGTTTTCCCACCCAACAAGATGCACTCTTAGCATCCTTAGGTGGTATGGATTCATCGAAACTCATGGAGAAGTTTAATTTGTCTAACGTCAAAATACACCTACCATATCATGTGTCCTTATCAATAGATGTCATCCATGGCGGAAAAACAATTGGAAGGGAAGTTGTCGATGAGGGTGCTTCCACATGTGTCATGTCCTTGTCTTGGTAGAAGGCTCTTGGATCTCCAGAGATAGTTCCATCGAACACCCTACTTACTACTTTCGATGGAAGGTCATTTTGTCCACATGGTATCCTACTAGCTTTCGAAATAAATTTGGCAGGGAAGGAAGTGTCTGTTGAGGTATAGGTGATTGATGCACCATTGGATTATAAATTTCTCTTGGGGAGAATTTGGACTTATGCCATGTCCTCTATTGCATCGACCGTTCTTCAGGTAGTAGTGTTTCCATACGAAGGGAAGTTGGTTACTGTAGACCAACTCAATTTTACTCGAGACGACTGCATGGAAACTAATGAGTCCACTGTGCCATTGGTTGATCAAGTTAAATCTACTTTAGAGAGATTAGGGGCTGGAATGTATGCATCATTGATGGGCACATTCAATTTTCTAGCTCCAAATAATTACTTAGGTTCTACTAGTGTACGAAAGTCTATTGCAATGGTTGTCGATAGAGCAGACCCTTGGTTTCTTCCTTCCCATCATGAAACTGAAGTGCCCTTATCGAAAGCGGAAGTATTTTATCAAGCTGTCATTCATACCGCTATTGATCTTGTTCTGGTTCCTCTTACAGTCTCAGAGGAGCCGAAAGAATCCTATCTTCCTGCTTTGGCAGAGAACTCTTTTCATATTGAAGATTGCTTAGATATGGTTTTTCCATCGGACAAAGCCATTCTGGAAGCTATGTGAGGATGAGATAAGATCTGCGAAGATCTTCACCATCGATCATATTTTCTTCTAGAGTTAAGCAGGATTGAAAATCAAGAGTTCCATATGAGACTGGAAGGTGATGCTGACACACCCATTAATCCCTTACCTAGGGAGGGAATATTTGCTGAGGGGAATATGGAAAACATTTATGTTACTATTCCTATAAACATCTCTACAAACGAAAACATTGTGGAAAATGTACATATTGGTGCAAAATGTTCTCCAGAGGAGATTTCTATCTATACAGTCTTATTTAAGGAATTCTACGACATGTTTTCCTAGTCATATGAGGAGATTCCAGGCATAGATCCATCGATAGATGAACATGAAATCTGAACCTATCCTGATGCCAAACTAGTTCAACAAAAACTTAGACTTGTCAATCCACGTAAAGCGACATCTGTTAAGGATGAAGTTTAAAAACTATTGAAAGTTGGTTTCATTTACTTGATAGCTTTGACAGAATGGGTATCCAATCCTATTCCCGTCGACAAAAATCAAGGGACGATACACATTTGTACTGAATTTCACGATTTAAACAAAGAGTTTCCTAAGGATAACTACCCCACAGCATTCATAAATAAAATCATTGATTCTTGTGCGGGGAGTGAATTCTTTTCGTTTATGGATGGTTTCTCTGGATATAATCAGATTCAAATTAAATCGAAAGACCAACATAAAACAGCTTTCATATGTCCTTAGGGTACATTTTCTTACAAGAAAATTCCTTTTGGATTGAAAAATGGAGGGGCTACCTTTCAGTGGGAAATTAATTTTGTCTTTTATGACATTAAGTATATTGTCGAACCCTACCTTGATGATCTTCCAGCACATTCTCGTAATAGGACCGATCACCCAGATCACTTGTATTTAATCTTCAAACGATGCAGATACTACAAAATTCACTTGAATCCCCACAAGTGTGTTTTTTGTGTCGAGTCAGGTAGACTGCTCAGGTTCATTGTTTCTAACAAAGGCAATCAGGTGGATCCTTTGAAAGTTGAGGCCATAGTAAATCTGCCTCCTCCTCTTTCCATCAGGCAGCTTCAAATCCTGCAAGGGAAGTCCAACTTCCTTCAACATTTTATCGTGAATTATGCCAAGATCACTAAAGGTTTCATGTGCATGTTGAATCAGGACACCCCATTTGTATGGGATGAAATCGCACAACTTGCGTTCGAGGAATTAAAGAAATCTTTGTTGTCAGCACCAATATTGCGTCCGCCAGATTACTCTTGTGATTTTATATTGTATTTGGATGCATCCAAATCAACCATAGGGGTAGTACTATTCCTGGAGGATGATAATATCCAAGAGCATTTCGTCTACTATCTTAGCCGTGCTTTAGCTGGCCCTGAACTTAGGTATTTCCACATCGAAAAGTTGGCATTAGCAGTTGTTTATGTTGTTCATAGGTTGCGTCACTAAATCTTACTTAGGACTATGATGGTAGTGGTGGACTTTAATCCTTTCCAATATTTTTTGTCTTGACAGATAGTTGGAGGCAAATTCAACAAATGGATAGTCATTCTCTAGGATTTTGACTTAGATTTCCAATCCGCCAAATCCAAAAAATCCTTAGTTTTTGCGAAGCTCATTGTAGAATTTTCGGTTGGGGAAGATGTAGCCATTGAAGAAGAATCATTCCCAGATGAGCACATCTTTTTTATTTCCACCTCTGACCCTTGGTACAGAGATATACTTGTCTATCTCCATACTCTGAAGTGCCATGCAACCTTTTCAAGGGAAGAATGACGCAAATTACACTTACATGCAAAAAACTACCTCATTATTGGAGATACTTTATATCGTAGAGGGGTAGACTATGTTTTGCATCGATGTCTTACCCACAATGAGGTATAAATTTTCCTAAATGATGCCCATAGTGGAGCATGTGGGGGTCATTTATCTGGGTGAGAAATAGCCCAGAAGATTTTATGTCCCAGTTATTTCTGGCCCACGATCTTTAAACATTGTGTGGAAGCCGTGAAGCGCTGTCATCCTTGTCATATTTACACCAAAAAGATGTGGTCGCATCCTACTCTATTATTTCCCATCACTAATTGGGGGATATATTACGTGATGTGCAACCCAGTTTTATCTAGGGGGCACAAATACATCATTGTTGCTGTAGATTACTTCACAAAGTGGGCAGAGGCAATGCCCACCTATAAAGATGACGGGGAAAGTGCATCTTTTTTCATTTTCAACCAAATTATTGCACTTTTTGGTATGCCTAGAGAGATTGTCACTGACCATGGTAGTCACTTCCAAAATAGCATGATGACTGAATTGACCACTATGCTAGGGTTTAAACAAGAACATTCATCTTATTTCTGCCCACACGCAAATGGTCAAGTTGAGGCAGTAAATAAGACCTCGAATAATATTCTCAAGCACACTATCAATGCAACCCGGTCAAATTGGCACATCATGTTGTATCCTGCACTTTGGGCTTATCGGACCAATGTGAAAACTTCCACAGGGTTTTCTCCTTTCCAACTCATTCACGAGGTGGAAGCAGTAACCTCGGTTGAATGTGAAATCCCATCTTTAAAGATTGCTATTCATGTGCTACCTGATACAACTGATTACACTTAGAACATATAGATGAACATCATAGGTATGCGCTGACAGCAAACAAGGCTCATAAAAATAGGGTCAAAAATTCATACGATAAATTGATCAAACCTAGGATTTTTTTTGAAGGGGAGCTTGCCTTGCTTTGGGAACAGGACAAAGAACCCTTGGGGGCACGAAAATTTAGGTCTATGTGGTTAGGACCTTATGTTGTGTCAAAATTTTTGAATAAAGATGCATATGAATTAACTCGTTTCGAGGGAAATAAGCTTCCTGAGCCTAGAAATGGGCTCTACCTTAAAAAGTACTATGCTTAGGCTTAGCACTTTTTTTGCATTTTTATTGCATGTAACTTTATGTATAATAGTTCGTCAGTTTGTGTTCTTATATCATCTTTTGGTTGTTATAGATGTCTTCCGAGTGGTTCGTAGTTTTTGCAGATGGCACTAGTCGCCACACTTGCAACCTGGCTTCAGCTGCATGGGTTATTTACTCACCCTCGGGACAACTAGTTTCCTATGGAGGAGTTTGCCTAGGTCCTGCTACCAATAATGTGGATGAGTACAGGGTCATGATTGAGGGTAATGCCTTATCATGAGGCATTACCTAGATGGATGTCAGGCTTGACTCTCAACTGGTAGTTTCCGAGCTCAATCGAGCTTATTAGGTGCGAAACCCTATTCTACTACGTTAGTTTATGAAAGTAAGGTTATTGGAAAGAAATTTTGATTTTATTACATTTAATCATATTCCAAGAAATCAAAATTCATTAACTAATGCAATGATGCATATGCAAATTATATCTTGGATTGTCATTTAACACATATTTCATAAAATTTATAACAGACACATTGAAATACACATGTAAATAAACCGACAATATATATATGTGTGTGTGTGTGTCTATGTGTGTGTGTGTGTGTGTGTGTGTGTGTTTGTGCGTGTGTGTGTGTGTGAGTGTGAATATATGTCCATATAGATAGGTCGAGTTTGATCCTCAGATCCAGTCATAACTGTGTAATATGCAAAAAATATACAAAATTTGGATCGTAATCCATAAAATGCTCGTAGGTTTAAGCTTGACCACCCTGGTCATCTTGACAACCCTACCCACCTTGATCATCTTGGTCAACCTGGTCTTGGGATTCTTCAACTTGTTCAGCTATAGTAGCCTCATCAGCCTCTATGTAAACAAGCACTACCCTAGCTACCCTTCTCATAACGCATATCTAGATAGGTGGGATACCAACCACTAACTCCTGCATAATGGCAGGGATCTCCTTAATATGTAAAGTAGGTACTCTTTGGGTAAGCTTGGCCATATTCCCCTCAAGAACCCTAATCAAACCATGATCCTCTCCTGCCACTGGTCACACATACATATGAGGATTCTCAACAGGGCGGACTGGTCCAATATCTGCATTTTTAAACATTTAAAGGATTAAAACTCTTTTACATATGTATATATATTTATGACAAAAAATCATAAAAAACTTAAAAACTTGAAAAACCAAAATACCTGATGCTCCCCATGCTCCTCTAGGAGGGAGGACAAGGTCATTGTCACCTTGGAAATCCATCCCAGCATATGGAAACCGCTCCAGTGTTGGTAGTTGTTGCTCCCACCATAGGTAGAAGTCATCATCGTACACACTCTGAACCGATCCATCGCCGCCTTGGCAAAGGAGTATTTCTCTGCACCTATTTAGTCTACGCTGATGGGGAGAGAAAGGTGGTAGAGGTACTACAAGACTGAGACCGGGCACTCTCTCAAATAAATAGGCCACCAGTATGCTAGAATAACTGAAATGTTTTTGTCAGCCTCTCCTACAGTCAGAGAGTTGCTTCTTCATTATCAGGATTACTCCCGAGCACCAGTCAAATAAGGATCCCTATAGACATTCCACTGCAAGTCTCATTTGGTTTTGAGTTTCAAGATGAAGTGATGATGATCCTGCAACCCTCACTATTGTGCTTACCAACACTTGTAATGGAAAGGTATGAATATGAACAATAGGGATGCAAGTACCCCTTTTTTGAGTACCAGGTGCATAGTAAGTGTCAATATAGTTCTGAACACTTAGAAGGTCACTGCCCCTATCGGTACCTTCCAATATTACAAGAGCTCCCCATTGTGACAAACCGGATATGAAATAAATGTCTTCAAGTGTAATCTCTAGAATCTCACCTTGTAGGCCAAATGCACCTAGATCATGATCCCAATAGTTTATCAAAAACTCCAGTAAACGGACACTGGATCGCATGGGTGAGGTACAAAATAATTTAAGCAACCCACTTTGCTGCAATGCATGCATCGTGGGGGTACTTTGAAGATCATCTTAATCCATGTCTTCATGCTCCCTCTCCCTCCACTCCAACACCATGTTTTAGCCTGTCAATCATGCCATTTTCAAACATTAAATTCATTTAAAAAAATTGATTTTGGCTCTAGATAGCTTTTTTCTATGTCGCACAGTATACGTGACTGTCCGTTGGACATGTCGTGTATCATACGTGAGTTTATTTTGATCAAGGCATGTATAAAATGCGTGTACACGTCTTTCTACGTTGCATACCTGCATATACACAGTGACCATATTTTAACTAGCTGAAAACATCAATTTTTTCATAAAATCAAAATTTTTCTTGGATGAAATGAAAGAGCATGGAGAGTTGATTTACCTGGCACTTGTGGATTTTAAAATCATCTAGCGGTTTTACCACAACGAGCAATTGAAGGTTGAGGTAAAAACTTGTCTATATTGGGTAAAAATGTCAAATGGTGAATTTGATTTCTATTTTTGCACTATTTATAGAAATTATTTCAAGAAGTGGGTTTTTAACCTATAGTTTGTAATTTTTATTAAAATCAAACTAATTCCATGTTATGTTTACCTAATGAAACAGGTCCAAGGTTATTCAAAGTCATTTTTCACTCATATAGGGTAGGATTTTGATCATTTATATGCACTTTTGCATTTATACTTAATCTGCTTTAACCCTAGGATTACTACTTTGACCACGGACTATGGTATTCCAACCATTAGTACCTTGTCTATATCATTTTTCTTTCGTGGATAGGGATTTCCTAACATGTGTACCCTAGCTTAGAACACATTTATTGTCTTTTGGTACTCATTCCACATTTGTTGTAGGTTCAGGGGAGCCTTCTAAGCTATTTTTCATGCCAACTTGAGCCTCATTTTGATATCTTTTTACAAGCTATCCTATTTATAACGCTCCCCACCCTTATGGAGTATCTTTAGGCCCAGGTCTAACTCCTCAAAATAGACTTGACTGTCGAGTAAACCTATTCATTCAGCCTCATTAAGAATATGTGAATGGGAATCCACATTGGTGGTAGGTTATCTCTTTCTCGGATCATGTGGAATAATACAAGAAAGGATCACTCTCTTTTCTGCGGAATTGAGAAGAGTATTCTCAGGAATAGGTTTATCACTTTTCTAGAACTAGGGGACTAAACTGATGAAAAAGGAATGCCCAGTATGAACTTAGTTTTCTCTTTTTCATGCTCTGGACCTAAACTTGAAAAAGATTTCGAGTGTACTTTGTCTCTTTGTCATGCTCGTTAAACAACAAGAACAAAACATTGATTTTACTATTGTAATCCCCATTCCTCGTACTCAAATGGATCTTTCTAAGCGATCTTTCTTTCCTTCACACTCGTAAAACTCAAGCTATAAGCTGCTCTTGAAGGAGCATTAGGTAGGTGGTAATTTAACCTTTTTTTTTACCTCCCTGACTAAGTGCAAAAATGGTTCACCTTTTCTTCTTCGGAAATTAAGAGAGTTCTTCTGAGATATGTTTTATATTTTTTTGGTTTTAGGAGACTAAATTGGATGAAAAAAGACCCCCCTGGAGTCTTCTTTGGAGTTTTCAGACTCTCTAAACATGAAAACACCAAATGATCATGTACTAGTTCGGGTTCATAAAATCCATGAATAAGTGACATTATCAAGCATTATTCCTTCCTCTCCTCAATCTTGTCAAAAATGAAGAGAGACCTGAGTTAACTTTCCTGGACTCATTAAAATTTATCATGAAAGATAAGGAAGAAGTTTTCTCTTTGGGTTACAGTCGATGGCAGCATGTCCTCCTTGAACATAGAACTCTCTGAACTTTTCGATACTCATGTCTTAGTGTACTCTTTTATTCCAGCTATCACTTTGAGTTTCTTACTCCTCCACTTGGCATTTATTGCTGGTAAATATGATCATGTCTTCTACATGACAGATAAGTCTAGTTGTTCTATTTGCAAATTTAAAAGCTGACTTGGGTCATCTTTGTGTCATGCTCATTGTTCAAGGATTTATCCTTGTTTCTGCTTCTTATCTTGATTCCATCATTATTCTATCTGATATCACTTGTGTTTACCTTCCTTTATCCCATTCCTAGTCACTCTTGTGATCCATTGGAGGATCTATTGCCTTCCTCGTCACAACATGGTTTCTCATCATCATTTCCTAAAGATGAAGACCTAGAGTTTTGACGATGGTACCCTAGGATTCACTTTCATCATTGGTGAATTCCTTTGCTTCAGTTTTCAATTGTCACCTATTGATTGGCAATCTGTTGAATCTTTTCCATGTTAAACTTCGACACATCCATTCACATGGCCTGGATTGTCCTATTTCCTTCGGATTTTTTACGAAGACCTTAGGTTCACATCTATAACCTAAGCTGCGCAGGATTCTGTTGTGCTCACTTACATAGCTTCCATATTTTTGAAGACTCATCATCGTTGTATATTGTGGCTTTGATTCAGCTTTGTAATATACGTGGTCCTATGCCCATCATATGATGTACTAAAATATTTTAAAGGAGCTAGTGTTCTAGTATATTGAACATAGCATCCTCAAATATGATTTTGTATATGACATTTGATATGTATTTGTTTTAGAAACTTCCTTTTCTTCCTTGGACTTATGAGTTCTCCAAGATAATGACTATAATGCATTTCGGCCATCACTTCCCTCTAACCTCACACATTATGGGGCATCTGTTATCATCCAAAATGGCACTTCTCCGTCCGAGAACCGACATTCCTCATGTTGGTACACAAAAGGACAATTTGGATTGACGTGACCAAAACATTATAGATGGGAATGACCTTTGATGCATTATCCTCAAACCAGCCTTGTATATTTTTATTATGAGTTTTGTGTTGCATACGTGACTATATGCATTGCAACTCGCGTATCATATGTGAGTATTTTCATTACAACCCGCGTATACTTAGATACGTGAGATGCCTTTGAGAAACTAGCGTATCATACGCGAGTTTCCTATATGAATACCCGCGTATACATTAATTCAAACTTAAAAAATATAAATTGAGATTAGATGAGATTAGTTGGGGCCTAATCCATAAATATCCCACCTATATCAACCATCCCAACCTTTGAAACCACTCTATTTCCCAAAGTATAAATAGAGGCCTTGGGGTGGGGGATAAAGAATCAATTTTTTGGAGAGAAAAGTTATGCTGGTGGTATATCTTCAAAGTCTTGGAGCAGCAAAAATCAGAGTCCTTTCGTTGTAGAGGAGTCCTTGTGTCAGAAGCTGGGTTGTACTCTTATCTTATTCACCACTTGCTAATAAAGAGAATTCTTCTTCCAATCTTGTATTGAGTTTATTTCATGTATATTGGTTTAATGAATATGTTTGATTATGCTATCTATATGTTTTTCATCTAACCTATAATATATATATGCATGAGATATTACTTGAAGGATTTTCTCTTTGCAGGTGGAGAAGTACATCTCTAGAAGCTTTGGAGAGAAGTGGAGTGAGAGAATATCAAGCTTGGAACAACCATTGCGAATCGGGTAAGTCAATATTTTCTTCCTATTATCTTTCCATTCCTTGTAAAAAGCTGATTGTCTGCAAGTTAGTAGTAAGTTGGTAACCCCAGACCTTAGGTTACAAGGGTGCTTTATCCTGAACAACAAACATATTGTTATATTTTCTTTTTCATGGATTTTGGATACTCAAAGTATTCATTGAACTAGATCTTTTGAATTATGATGGTTAACAATAATGCTTTAAAATATAGATACAGGATTTGGATAAGGTGACTACTAAGAAAAGAGCCACATACACTACTGGGTGTAAGTATGCATATAATCTGTGATAACTCCTAATGATAATTTTTATGACAATTAGTAAAGATGCAATCAGTGTCAAAGGGTAACTTGAGTGTCAAATTATGTCTCACGGAAAATTTAATCGATGTTATGACTTTATGAGTGAAATGGGACGGAGGGGCGTCTCTAAATGCATTTTAGGGTTAGTTAAAAATCGAATTTTAGGGTTATATAAAAATCAAATTTTAAATGTTTTTTTGAACCCACTGAGGCGTTTCCCAATGGGTCGAGAGTTAGTTACGGGCCCCACTGGCTAAGAGTGATTCGGTAATGAACTGACCGGTTCATACATAGGGTCAGCCGGTTCATTACTGAATCGGTCTCGGTTCTGGTTTTTGGCCCAATTCAAACTACCTAGGGTGTTGGCCAGTCATACCAACTAGTTTCCATTCAAGCTTGGAAATTTTTAAAATACAGGATTGAAGGTGATGCTTACAAGTCTTGAATTCAAACATCTATAAAAAATGGCATTGCCCCTTCTAAGTGAGGATTGTTTTGGTTTGATTATGATGAAGTGGTTTTTCCTATTGGAAATTTATTGCATGTTGATTTATGGCACATTTCCCTTTTGGACTATATTGGACTATTTGGGTCTACGTCACATGGATTGGGTTTTGCAACCATGCAATTTGGATAAAAATTGAATTGCTTGTTGGAATTAGGATAAAATTCAACATGAGGCTCATCCAATATATATATATATATCATTCTTTTTAAATACATGTTGAGATTTTCCTTTCAAATTCACTGATTCGGTGAATCCAATGAATGCCAATTTTTCTTTTGATATTCAATGAGTTTCAAATCCATCAATAAAATTTGCTGAAGCTAGTGAATTAGGACCTTGGGTTAGTTCAACCATTTCCAAAGATAAATATGTTATATTTTTTAAAGTGAAAAAATCGTCCTCGAATTCTTGTTTGTAATTCTATTCAGGCATTACCATCTTATATGAAATTCTATATGGACTGTAAATGGAATAATTTTGGATTTCCATTGAGTGTAAGGGGGTTTATTTGGTCCTAGTTAATGTTGAAGTTGGTTTTTAATTGTTGTGAGGAGTAGGTAAATTCAATTTATAAATTATTATACAAATGTATCATTCCACATACAGAAAGATGAAACTCCAGGAAAGGATGCTCAACCTTTGGTACTACAGGGAAGCAAAATTCCTGGTAAATAGTGTTGATGTGTGGCATGTTACTCTTTTACAATTGGTTCCCTTTATAAACATTGAATTTTAATGCACATTAGGATGTGAGTCAAATTTCAAGTTTGTGATATCTGTTGCAAATGGAACTCTATCTTTCTTTTACAATGTTTAATATCTAAGTTACGATTTGGCACTCTACAAATTGCTTGTATTATCTCAAGAGATTGTCCACAAATTTTGGTATTATCTCAAGATATTGTCCACGAATTGCAACAAGATACTACAAAATCAAGTTATCCTCTAGAAAAAATGATTATGCATTATCACCTGTTTTTCCAAAGGTCATTGATCAAAGGCGCTACAACCCATGGGATTTTCCATAAAACTTGAATAAATTGGAGAATTTTGTTTTCATACTAAACATAGGCACTGGAAAATGACAATACAAATAGTGTACGGCTATCAGCAAACTAACTTGTAAGTTTGAACTTAATGACATAACTCAGCAAATGTTATGCACACCAACCTATCAAAACTTTTTTCTTAATGGCATAAATTACTATATCAATATAACTATTGATAGAATACCACTATTTGCATGGCTCCATATTTCAAGGTCTTCCTGTCAAGATACCAATATAAACTGCAACAAAAACTGAAACTAGCATAACTTGCCTAATCATATTTTAGACATTTTTGAAATAATTGATGAAACAAGTGGCATTTTTTCTTCTATTTGAGTGGAAATTGAATTCCTTAAAATGATTACACTTCCTTGCACGTATCCATTTCCTATGGCCTTGCATACATAATTATACATCATCTCCCTTCCTTTTTGCTGGAAATCCATCCTAGAAATAACCCATCTATATGGACTTTTTGAAGAAAATACATTGTAAATTACAAAAGACAAATTCCAACACAAATACAATTTTAGGATTCTCAAAAAGTAAAACAATGTATTCTTTTAAAAGTTTAAAACCATAAACCTAATGACAAAAGGAGATCTGTAACAATTTTTGCATTTGTTGTCTGCTCCCGGATTGAGTGACAATTTGAATTTCTTTAAGACATTACAATTCCTTGCACATATCAATTCCTATAGCCTTGTGTACACATTTATCAGTCATCAATATTCATGTTTGCTGAGAATCCACTCTATAATTATTCGGTATGTATGGACTCTTTGAATAAAATATGTTGTAAATTACAGAAGAAAAATTCTAGTACATATACAAATTTAGGATTTCGAAGAGATGTATTTTGTTTCTCATTGTATTCACTTTGCTTCACCTTTTACTTTTCATATAGAATGCATGTAAAAGTTCCTCTCCCATCCACAACATAAGATTACCAGGGTGTTGCATAAAACCATCTTGACTAAATAGGAGGGGATTCCCCATAAATCCTTAATACTCCCTCTTTTTAGGCTGAAGAGCATTTTGCTTCTGATTTGTTCTAATAATCTTATTTGGATTTTTGTGAGAGTTCATTATCTTTCTTGTACTTAATTTTATAGTTTTAAGATAATGACTATGAGAGGCTCATTTTAGTTCCATTTTTTTGTGAATATTGATTCCCAATATGCAATAGCAATCTACTCACATATATAAGGGATTTATATGTCTCTAAAACTATTGGTTGTTTCTCTACTTTGATGCTTGGTGTGTTAAGATCCTATTCTTTCTAAAGTGTTGTTTTTTTTCCACATAAATAATTTTCTACAACACTAGGAACTTGGACGTGAAATACAATAGTATCAAATTTCAGTGCAATCACAATTTCTCTCACATGAAATTGATGCGTGAACTTTCGGATACTTATTTAAATCTATCCAATATTCCTAACCGAAACTATCATTTTCATGTTTAAATTGTTTTTTGTTTGACATCTTCCTAGAAAATGCTTGTGTGAATTTTGTATGAGTAAGGAATTTCCTTTTCAGTTGAAGATATTTGATATTCATAACTCTATAAAAAATTAGAAATTGTGTAAGGATTTTAATTTCTATGGAATTGGAGCCCTTAATCACAAGGACATTTAGTTAGTTACTATTTATTTTTGTCATCAATATTTTTCTAATCTTGAGTTTACAAGTTTACTAACAAAATCAAAGAATGGCCTGATATCTTCGTAATACAGTTTTAAAGTCCGCAGTTCAGATATTCATTGGAATTGACATGTTTGGAATTACTAATGTAAGTGATGTAGATGAACCCATAATTATTTTATTGTCATGTTCTCTCTTTTGGCCATCTTAGTAGAACATATGATGAATTTATAATTTAGATATACATTGTACAAGACCAGATGGTATGCAATAATGTATCATATGTCATTTATTCTTGGAGCATATCATACATTCTAAACCTCTCATTTACGGTCAATAATATTAATTACAGTTTTAATATGGGAAGAATACAAATTAAGTTCATTGTCTCATTGCATCGAATGATTGACACAATGCAATAATGAAGTACAAAAGGATTTCACACCGATTTTGTAATTTCATATTTATTCATAGTTATGAAAATGTGTGGTGTATTAAATAAAGTGATATTTCACGTATTTTGAGTTGGTCTATTATAAGTGATTATGTTGTATTATGGATTGATAATATATGTTTCCTTATGACAGGTCACTGGGATCCATTCATTCAATATAAGGATGATACTGCATAAGTTATGAAGTCAAGGCTCGAATAATTTCACATACAAACATATCCAGTATGTCATGATATTAACCTTATTGTTTCTTTGTCCAAGAATTTATGCTTGAAACTGAATGCAGAAAGACAACTAGATGCAAAAGTATTTGGTTCGTTTCTGTCAGGTATAACTCTCGATTCGATTCTATTCATGGCTAAAACATTAATTTATACATTACAATGAGGCGGTTGAGAACCAGCCTTTTCACCTTCCTATGCAACTATTCAAATTCCTATTTATTTATTTATTTACAATAATCCTGACAGATTATATTCTGACAATCCCCCTCTTAATCCGAAGGGGAGTTTGTAAGTCCGACCATGTTTCTGAATCTTTCAAACTTTTCTCATCCAAGCGCTTTGGTGAAGATGTCTGCAACTTGATCATTTGTGGAACAATGTCGAAGATGGACTGTCTTGGCCTCTACATGATGTCGAATCAAATGATACTTTGTGTTGATGTGTTTGGTTCGATCATGGAATCTAGGATTCTTAGCCAACTTGATTACAGAATTATTGTTGACCAACAATGGAGTGGAGTTCTCTTGTTTTTCTTGCAAATATTCAAGTATCTTCCTGAGCCATACTATTTCTTTCGTTGCTTCAGCTGCAGCCACATATTCTGTTTCTGTTGTTGAATCTGCTGGAACTGACTATTTGTGTGATCTCCATGAAACAGCTGCTGATCCAAGACTCATAGTGTATCCAGAAGTTGATACTCTTGTCTCCTTATCACCATCAAAATCTGAGTCTGAGTACCCAATAAGTTTGAAGTCATCCACTTTAGAGTACTTGAGTCCAACGTCTTGAGTCCCCTTCAAGTATCTTAGAACCCTCTTTGCAGCTGACCAGTGTCCTTCACAAGGTTTATGCATGAACCTTGAAAGTATGCCAACAACATAAGAAATATCTGGTCTAGTTGTTGTAAGGTAGATAAGACTTCCTACAAGTTGTCGATACTTGGTCGCATCTTCAAATTATTTTCCTTCGCTTGATGTGAGCTTCATTTTCTGTTCCATTGGAGTAGATATAGGATTGCATTCTGTCATGCAAAATTTGTTTAGTAGTTCTCCAACATATTTTTTCTGAGATAGGAATATGTACTTAGGATGTTGAGTGACTTCAATTCCTAAGTAATAGTGGAGATGTCCCATATCTATTATTTCAAAGATCTTTTTCGAATCTTTCTTTATGGATGATATATAGCTCTCATTGTTCCCTGTCATCAAAAGATCATCTACATACACCACAAGATACACAACAGATCTTCCAACTTTCTTTATAAACATTGTTGCATCATCAAGATCAAAATGTTCAAAATTTAACTTCAAAAGATGCTCGGTTAACTTTTCATACCATGCGCGAGGTGCTTGTTTTAGGCCATACAAGGATTTGACAAGCTTGCATACCTTTTGTTCTTTTCCTTTCACAACAAAGCCTTCTGGCTGAGACATGAAGACATTCTCTTTCAAGTCTCCATTCAATAAATTAGTCTTCACATCCATTTGATGAACTTTCCATCCTTTCTGAGCAGCTAAAGAGAGTAAGGTACGGATGGTAGCCCATTTTGCTGTAGGAGAAAATGTTTCTTCATAGTCAATTCCTTCTTTCTGTGCATATCCTTTTGCTACAAGCCTTGCTTTCTGCTTGTCAAGTGAGCCATCTGATCTGTATTTGTTCTTGTACACCCACTTGCAACCAATTGGTTTGGTTCCAACTGGAGGGTCAACCAGCTTCCAAGTTTCATTCTTTATGAGTGCATCATACTCATTCTGCATAGCTTCTTTCCACTCAGCATGATTAGAAGCTTCTTCAAATGAAGTTGGTTCAAAGTTAGCAGATAAATTAAATTCACAATCAAATGATACATCCATGTCATCACCTGAATTATCTGCTCCTCCTCCATCTTCATGTCTTTTCAAACTTCTCGTTCCCGTATTTCCAACTTCATCTGGATGGACACTTTCAAGTGTATTTGTGGCCCATTTAGGAATCTTCCGTGATGGTCCTGGTTGATCAGCTGGAGGTGCTTCATCATTGATTTAGAGTCTTTCAATTCTCTCAATCACATCATCCAGTTGAACCTCTTGTTCAAGTGAAGTAGCAGGAACTTCTTCATGCAAGGGAGTTGGTGCTTCATATGGAAATTCCAAAGGTTGATCCAGAATAGGAATCCCCCCTTCAAAGTTTGGAATTTCATATTCATTTTCAGAATATGTCTTTGGATGAGGATAACTTTCCAAATGATCAAGCTGTCTCTTAATGGACTGGTCATTTTTATTAGTTTCAAGAAAAATGACATCTCTGGAAATAACAAATTTCTTGTTTACCTCATCATACAAATGGTATGCCTTGGAGTATTCTTCGTACCCCAGGAAAATGCATCTTCTGCTTCGAGCACCAAGATTGTTTCTTTGCTCCTTCGGAATCAAGGCATAACAGGTGGAACCAAAAACTCTGAGATTCCTGACTAAAGGGAGATGGCCAAACCACATTTCATGTGGAGTCTTGTCATTAAGAGCATTTGAGGGACTTCTATTTCTCAAATATGCTGCACATTTTACTGCATCACCCCAAAACATTAGTTTTACATTCTTGAAAAACATCATTGAGTGAACCATATTCATTATGGTTCTATTCATTCTTTCTGTTACACCATTTTGTTGAGGATTGTAGGGAACTGTAGTTTGATGTGCAATTCCATGTTGGCTAAGATAATCTTCAAAAGCATTTGAAGTGTATTCTTTCCCATTATCAGTACGAAGTGTACCAATTTTTTATTGTTCTTGTTTTTCAATCAATGCATGAAAGTCTTTGAATGTTTGAAATGCTTCTGATTTTGTCTTTAAACAGTAAATCCAGCACATTCGTGAGTAGTCATCAACAAATGTCATAAAGTACTTATTCCCATTTGCTGAAGGAGTTGGAATTGGGCCACACAAATCAGAATGCATTAACTCTAATTTCCTACTTGTTTTGAAATTAGATTCATGGAATGGTAGCTTACTAGTTTCCCTAATATACATGCATCATGAAAACCAAATACACCATTCTTTCTCAACAAACGAATACTGTTATAATTTAGATGACCAAATCTTGCATGCCACAATGAACCAGATGACATATTACCTTCTCCATGCTGAGAGAGGTAGGCATAGTTCTGAAATCTTGCGGATGAACCCTTGAGCTTCAGCAACTTTCCATGTTTGTATCCAGTCATGATGACTTGGTTGTCAGAGGACTTTCTTATTTCAACGATTCCATCAAACATGTGGATGGAATGGCCTTGCTGTCGAATCTCCACCAAGGACAGCATGCTTCTCTGTAACTCTGGAAGATAGAGAATGTTCTTCAACAAGAAATCAGGGAATCCACGCATCTTCAATCGAATGGTGCCCATTCCCTTTGGTTTAATACTTGACTTATCTGCAAAGTAAACTATGCCATCTATTGTTTCATTCAGTTCTTCAAAACAGTCTTTTCTAAATGTCATGTGTGATGTTGCACCAGTATCAAGCAGCCAACAATCTTTATAAGATGAAAGAGAAGTCATTTCATTAAATCCAAGATTACAATGTGCAACAATACAATGAGCAGAATCAGAAGTTTTGCTAGCATTTTGATGTTTATTATCATCTTTCTTTTGGTTGTGCTTGTCTTTGATGGAGTCCCATGAAGCCCAACACTGATCTGATGTGTGTCCAGTCTTTTCACAATGCTTGCATTGCAAATCTGATCTTTTGCTTCTGCCCCCTCTACCTCTGAAATTTCTTCTTCCTTGTCCTCTCTTGCTGCAATATCCCTTGGAAGGGTCTTTGGATTGGTCTTTGCAAGCTAGGGCAGCACCAATACTAGATGCCAAAGAGTGCATCTTTACAACTGTTAGTGTAATTTACAATAATGAACTTGATATAACAAAGAGAAATAGAAAAAATAAGGACCTTGCAGGTCTACAGTCTCTTCCAAGGTGAATACAATGCAAGTTTATAGCATATTTATCAGTAGATACAAAATATATCAGTCATACACAAGCTTCTTTATATCAGTCACTAGCAATATATTAGACTCAGTATTCTGAATACTGAGATTGGTCTTCAAGTAGGTCTTCAATAGGTTGTAGCAACATAGGCTCGCAGCTCCATAGGTTCAGCAGCATTTCAAGAAGTAGACAGCAGCAATATTAACATACTTCTTACAGCCTTCAACGCATATATCAGTATGATATATCAGTCAGTATAAACGCAGCATATAAGAGATTTTATACCACTTCTTACAACCTTCAACACTTCAGGATTATGCCAAGCTTAGAGGGAAACACTCACAAGAGTCCTAAGTTCAACACACGCAATTCAAACTTTAGGTTACATCCGGTGATTCCTCTTCTCTACTAAAACAAGAATATGCCCACAACTTCAAACAACAATAGGTGAACAACCACTTTAAAAATTAAAGGAAGGATTCCTTCAGGATTATTCCAAGCCTGTAATACGGGAACAAATGAATCACAAAGTACTATGATTTGTGGGTTTGCACCTGAACCTTCCAAATGCATTCATTTTTACCTAAGTAAAATTCCTTTCGAGAGTGCATACATCATTGGTGTCTATTCAAAACAACAATTTCACATATTTTAACATTCCATTACAACTTGAATGAAAGTCGAAGTTCATCAATAGGCCGTCCTCTTCATAGTTTGCATCCTCCTCACCGAACACGTCCTAAACAGAGCGCTATGGAAATAACACATCCATTATCATCCCTTTCATGCTCCAGTCATCAGCGCATGCAGTATATCAGCATGCAATATATTAGTGCAATATATGTATGATATATATCAGTATTTAACTCAGGCTCTTCATGCAGGCTCTGGCTCAGTCTTCAATCTTCAACGCAGTCTCTTCTCATACGCAGTCTCCTCCACACAGCTCTTCAACCAAGAAGTCTTCAATCTCCTCCATGTAGCCATCTCATTGCTAGTAACGGAGCTCTTGAGTTGGGCCGACCTCGAGGCCAGGAACTCGCTGGAGAAGGAGCCTTCTCCACGTAGGTCGCAACACAGAAATTAGGGTTTCAGTACAACAAATTATACAACGATCATTCTTCTCACTAGTCTCAACCTTTAACATATATCGTAGCATCAAGATACAAATAAACAGTAAGTGGCATATAGGAAGAGTGTAGATGCCGCAATATGCTCTCAGCTTCACCAAGGAGGAGTCACACAGCTTCAGATGCAGCAAGTTCAATGGGGTCTCAATACACCAGCAACAACATATTCAATATATAACCTCACGCAGCATATAGATTCAATATATAACCTCACGCATCATATAGATATAGACTCTGATATTACAAGCAGAGAGCATATATACATCAGCCAATATTACACGCAGGTAACTCCACGGCAGTACTCAGAAAATTACACTGGAGGAGTCATGCAGCAGTGGGGATTATAATGAGTCACAATTATTATTTCCAACACAGTCATTCAACAGCTTAAAACTCCAACGAATTACAGTAGGTATCCAATGATTTCTCTTTACTGGATAGGGCAAAAGAGGATGAAAATACAAGTCGCAAAATAAATTTCTAGTAAAACTGAATTTAGTATGGGTTCACTTTGCTGCGTTCACTTTGCTGTGTTGAGATGGAAATGCTACCATTGCTAGTAACGGAGGTGGAGGAGTCTATACATAGGATGCAGAATACCAAGAAGAAATTTCAACTGATGTCTCCAGCATTAGGGTGCTGCAAATTAGGGTTAGGTATAACCTAATTCAAACTTTCGGGAAAATTAACAGTACAAAACCTCATCAATGTGAAGGGAAACGCATACACTGCATGCGACTCGACTGGCAGACTGATGGAGCAGTCTGGAAATGGACTGGAAAGAAGAATGCCAGGAATGGGAAGACTGGCAATAGGCAGGAGTTATGGCAGTTCTCTGATACCACTTGTCAGGTATAAATCCCGATTCGATTCTATTCATGGCTAAAACATTAATTTATACATTACAATGAGGCGGTTGAGAACCGGCCTTTTCACCTTCCTATGCAACTATTCAAATTCCTATTTATTTTTTATTTACAATAATCCTGACAGATTATATTCTAATAGTATCTTTGACTTCTGGCTGTAATTTTGTCTAATTGTAGTTGATGATACCCACGACTATTTCGATTATACAAAATGGTCATTTCATTCATATGCCACAAGTATTTGAAAAAATATATATACAAGTAAACCTCACAAGACCCTTAGATATATATAATATATTAAATTCTCCACTAACCTATTTGATAGCCTAGAGGCCTGAATTTTGCCTGAATTTCATGGAGTCAAGTTTCATTGGATAGATATTTGGAGTTATTTTCTTTTTGCTACTTATGTTATTTAATCCTATAGATCCACAAAATTAATCCCTCTAGGGATTACACTTGAGGATTATTTTTAACTAACCTAGTTGTCCGCTGCAGAACTATCTGTAGCACTTGTATCTAATAAGTCAGGAGTTATGTTTGAAGTTTAAACCCCATTTATCACCAAATCAAAATGGAAAAAATGGAAAAAATAATTGACAAGTTCCATTTATCACTACTATACATGAACCATCATATTGTCACTTAATGAACTTTGGCCATTTAGTGTTATCATAATTGAGACTTGAGAGGTCTCACCTTTTGTTATTTCCTTACTTTTTAGATATTCCATTTTTCATAATTAATTATAACAAATGTTAATAAGAGGTAAGCTATTTATAATAGTTGTGAGTAGGGATTTTTTTCTTTACTTCGTTATACATCATAGTTACTAGAGTTTTCATGACTTCTATTCAGTATCTCCAGTGCCTATATATGGTATGTTGTGCTTTGGCATGTTCTTTCTTATGAATGTATAGAAAGTAGATGACCAGTGGCAGACTAGAATAGTTGGAGTTATGGTACTATGTTGTATATTCATTTTCAATCCTAAGTTTTGTCATTTTCTTTGCATTTTCAGATACAAGCATTCATGTTGATATGTAGATTGGTAATTTCATAAATGGTTAATTACTATGTGAAAAAATTAATGTTAAGGTTCATGTTATTGGTAAAAGAAAATAGAATTAGGAATTTCATTTGAATTTAAGAGTGTCAATTGGATTCTCTGGTTTTGTGGTCAGGGTTGTACTTGTATTTTTTTCCTTTCTTAAACCCCATGCCCCTATTGGACATTTTAACTATGGGAAAGATGATTTTCTGTTTGAATGGGTTTGCATGCACTAAATCCTCTGCCATAGATATTACTATTTGTTTCCCTGGCATCAGAGCTAGCTTTTTGGTTTTCCTTTGTTCTATAATTGCCACATGGATAATTCATGTCAAACTTCTATGATGTTTCTTTTTGGATTTTGTGTTATCCTATTGTCTACATTTCAAGGACTTTATTGGCATATCTAGCTGAATTGTAGACTCTACCCATCCCAATGAGTTGTGCAGTCATCTTGAAAGGTATGCATGCCTGGGTGGCATAATATTCTTCTTTTTAAATGCCAACTTGAGGTCAACTGGATGCATAATTATATGGTTCAGAGTCTAAAATGTGAATTTCCTAGAATACATCTACATTATCTTGATTACATCATAAGATTTGAAGTGGTTATCACATATCTAAAGAAGGTCATATCCATACGATTTGAAGTGGTTAGCATATGATTTGAAGTGGTTAGCATATATCTATATAAGGTGAGAGCCATTCAGACTACTTTCTTAGGTCTCTCGAGTCATAAAAAATGTTGGGATTATTAGTCTTTTCTTAGAATTACAAATGATGCAATATTGGTGTTAATATTGCTCATTTCCCCAATTCTTAAATGGTTCTAGCTTAATGGAAGAGTGCCTGCTTTACAAGCAAGAGGTTGCAGGTTTGATTCATTCATGCCCTATAGATATTGCAATATTGACATTTTAAATAAAATATATTTTATTATGATTTCTTATGGCTATGAAGGGGGTTCTAAACTGACTTCTTATGTCACTATCAGGGGTTTTCAAAAATACCCTTGTATGTTACAATGAGAGGGATTCAAAAACCCCCCTTTAATTTTATATGATGGGGGTTCGTTATTGCCCCCAAAGGTTTGTAAAACGTTTTAGGGGGGGGTTTCTAACCGCCTCCATAGGTACCTACAAGGGGGGTTTATAACTACCCCCAAAGGTTTGTAAAGAGTTTTAGGGGGGGGTTTGAACCGCTTCCGTAGGTTATAAGGGGGGTTTATAACCACCCCCAAAGGGTTGTAAAAAGTTTTAGGGGGAGGTTTGAACCTCCTCTGTAGGTACCTACAAGGGGGATTTATAACTGACCCTGAATTTTTGTAATAAATACTTTTAAGGGGGTTTTGAACCACCCCGGTAGGTACCTATGAGGGGGGTTTATAACCGCCCCCAAAGGTTTGTAAAGAGTTTTAGGGGGGGTTTCTAACTGCCTTTGTAGGTACCTACGAGTAGGGTTTATAACCTCCCCCAAAGTTTTGTAATAAATAATTTCATGGGGGTTTTGAATCGCCCCTGTAGGTACCTACGAGGGGGGTTTGAAATCACCCCTGTAGGTACCTATGAGGGGGGTTTGTAACCATCCCCCAAGGCTTATAATAAGTACTTTGGGGGTTATTTGGATCTGCCCGCATAGGTGTCTATGAGGGGGGTTTAGAACCACCCTTAAAAGTCACTTTTGGGGGGGTTTAGAACCGCCCCCAAAAGTCACTTTTTATGGGGGGATTAGAACTGCCACCAAAAGTCACTTTTGCAGGGGGGAGGGGGGGGGAGGGGGTGTTAGAACCGCCCCCAAAAGTCACTTTTAGGGTAGGTTTCGATCTCTTCCAAACCTTCCCCTAAAATTCAAAACTTTTAGTGTCAGTGCTATTAAGGCAGTTTTATAAACACCGCCTCCAAATCCAAAACCACCCGCAAAAGTGACCCGTAAAAGTCAAATTTGTTGTAGTGATTATATTTTCATGTTTTGAATGAGGGAAAATCCACCTTAAATATTAAGAACTGAATCATTTTGGTGTTTGTGTGAGTTTTTATAGTGACATGATGAGGAATTAAGAAAATTATTTTGTAATGGATGGAGTTATATTGGTTCTTTATGAAAGGTTGAAATATTATTTTTCCTCATACAATCTATGAGGAAAAAATATAATTCAAACAATACAAATAGAGCAAGTGAAGACTAAAATACATTTAATGAGGAGAAATTCCACCATACCTCTAGGATTTCTCCTTGCTTGCAATGTATACTGAATTTTTAATGTTTCCACTAGATGTAATCAGTGTTCAAGTGTGTCCACGAAGCATGAGAATTCAATCTAAATATCTTACTAGAGTCTAATAGGTGTGTGTATTCAATCCAAATTGATAAAGAAAATCCAAGCGATAGGAGGAGTCATTTCAAATTCCAAGACTGACGAGTTGTATTTGTTGCAAATACAGATCCCATGAATTGAGCAAAAAAAAATGTAGGAGAAGAGATCAGGAAATTTGGGAATTTTCATTATTGAAAGGGGTGCATGCACATTAGTAGTGTGAATGCACAATGGCGCATACATGCTACTAATATGGAGGTGTCGCTGCTAAATGTTTATTTACCAGTGGACAATGTTTAGCACATTTATTTCTCAATAAATACCTATTTATCCATTAGTTACTAAATCCCCCCCTCACCCCCTCTCCCCCTCAGTGGACTTTAAGATCTTTATTAAACAATAATCCCAAAGTGCTTAGGTGCATATGTGCTTAGTGGTTCTAATATTTAGGGATTTTAGGTGTTTGGGTTAACTAGGAATTAAGGCTTAGGGATTAAAGGCTTAGACGTGAAGGTATTTGGGCATTAGAAGGATTCAATTGTCATGTAAATTTAATCTTGTTGAAGCTCAATTATAAATTTTCTTTAGTTGTAAGTCATCAAGGACAAATGCTTTGTCTCTAATACAAAAATGGATATCTCCATTATCTGTGCATATTGAAACTTTATAAAGACCATTGGTTACAATATATTTCTTTATCTTAGAGGAGGAACTTTCCCATTTTTGTACAAAATGCTTCCAAACTGAACAACATTATTATTTCAATATATGATGCCTAGAATTTCTTGTCCATTCATGCTATAGGAAACAATAGTCTTCAATTTATGGACATCTAGGTTTGCCCAAACTTTTTGAGAACAATTTAAGAAGCAATGGGTCATTATACTAGTCTTCCAATACCATTAACCTTGATTTTAAAATCCTATCAACATTGTGGATAACAACTAAATTTGCATCATGTACACCATTGTGCCTAGAATCTGAATTTTGAACATTGTGATCTCAAGATGCTTCCATTTTGATGTTGGTAGATACTTATACACATTAGAGGAAATTCAACTCAAAATGGGCCTCCTAAAAAAATTTAATAAAATAATATTTATTAATTTTGGAGGAAGAAAAGAAAAAAAGTACTTTCTTGTTTGTATTTTTGACACATCTCCCTATGTTTTTACTCAAATTTCGATCAAGAGAGCTCGTTGGATGCAGAATTGAATTTTTCATCCAACGAGTACCCACTCGGCATACTTTTGATAGACCCCACTACCCCAAAAACAAGAAATCCCTGAAAAAACGTGATGACGATGTCATCGTCACATTTTTTCAGGTATTTCTTGTTTTTGGGGTAGCGGGGTCCGTCAAAAGTATGCCGAGTGGGTACTCATTGGATGCAGAATTCAATTCCACATCCAACGAGCTATCTTGATCAAAATTTGAGTAAAAACACATGAATATATGTCGAAAATACGAACAAAAAAAAGTAGTTTTTTTTATGATACCTATCCCCAAATTTATATTAAAAAATTGTTTAAGACCTATGTGGTATTTCAAATTTAAAGCAATTTCATTGGCTAACACATGATGACATGGAATTTGAATTAGAGTTAAAAGGCCCATTTTGAGTTGAAATTTCCTCTAATGAGCTTGTTATCACTTTGAAACCTTGATGAATTTGAATATAATGATAAAAAATTATGTCACATCCTTTTTCAAACTTAGTGATCACTCCCACTTTTTTAAGAGTGTCCTTATATTCATGCATAGTTTTTCCATAGAATTTTTTATCGATAAAGGGAATGTAAAATTATCGCAAGGGAGAATATATCCAAATGGATTCAAATAAGAATGTTCTATCTAGGAATTCATATCCTTTGGATATTTTCAACGATTGACCTTCCGATATACTCTGCATAAAAGAATCCAACAACTTCCACTTTTTTTTCAAAAATTTGATCCATTGTAAAAAAATAAATGCATTCTCCTTTGTCAAAGGATGGGAAACAATAAGAAGATTTTCAATTAGAGGAATTATATTCTACATCAAGGTATCTTTGAAATAGTGAAACCAAATTATTAACTAAATACATCAAAGCTTTTGCACATGGTGGTAATTTGAGGTAATATTCAAAAAGGTACCCTCAAACCTATACCCAGTGATCATACCTTACTAATATCATTACTATGACTACTCATAGCAAAGTATATGCTTGAGAGGTCATGTGTACTAGACTAAGGTGTTGTTCTTGAACTTGGATGATTACATTATTATTTTAGGTCATAAATCCTAGGTTTCATCCCTCAGTCATGTATAAGGACTATTGATCGGGGTTTTGTCACTATTTTTGGATGGTAATTTACTTGTTTGGAATCTATTTTGTCACATTTTTCACATATTTCTTGTCATATAGCCTATCATTCAGCCTGAGGTATGAACACGTTTGGAATTTATGCAAGTCTTGGTTTATTGCTATTATTTCATGATTTTATCAAGCAATTCGGTTATGATTGGAAATATGTCTGATATATGAATTTTTTTTGCAGACAATAATTTGTAAACAAGCTACAATTGGACACGCATTCATGCTAAATCTACGCAGAGAATATCCAGCTTGCCATTCAGCCTCCCGATCATCCCACGTGATGTTAGTCAGCATATTCCCAAGTGGTTGAAACACAAACGATCTTCAGGTGTTATGTTTTCCACGTGTTGATTCTACCATGGTCCTCACATTGAGAAGGTTTTCCACCCTGCTTTCAGTGTTCAACAACATGATCCAAGGCCACATCCACAAGAATCTATATTCCACAGGACGCGCGAGGAGAACTGACGCGTGAGATAGCAGGAGGAAGACTGTGCGTTGTCATTTGGTTGTTTGTTTGCAATAAAGATCGACTATTTTAGGAGCAGTTGACCACTAAAAGGGTTGACCTGCTCATCCTTGTAAACATTATATATAGTTGCCTCCAAGCGAGAGCTCAGCTAGTTAGATAGTTTGTAATTTGTCAGTTGACATTAGAAGGAAAGCTCTGTAAAAACTTTGTTTTTCATATTAATATAAGTTATATTTTCATTGTGCATACATGTTCTTATTCCTATGAGTGATTGATTAGCATGTCACCCTGATTGCTTATAGGGCCCCTCAACAACCAGTGGTTTCCATTACTGAGTGTTCTTGTTATCTTCTTTCTTGCAGATAAGTAGTTTCTATTACTGTTTTATTTATGCAAATTGGTTTCCTGTTAGTTTACATTGTTCATTTCTTTATTTTCTGTAGCATATATTTCATTATGAGTAATGTTGTGTTGTTAGTATAGTTTCTATTTTCTGCATTAAAGTAATCAGTCGCGTGCATAGTTTATCTCTAGTTTCCTTTCCAGTCTTTTTCCAGGTTTTAGTTTAATTTTATATTGGTAATTACATAGAGTTGAATTGCTTTCATATATCAGATTCAGTTTACAGTAGGTTTAGTTCTGTTAATTCTAATTTTGTTGTAGATTTACTTTGGTTGTGCCTTAGTTATTTCATAATGCAATAGACAATAGTTTCTCTATAATCATGAATTAGCCTAAGTTATTTAATAGGATCAATTACTGAATAGGATCAATTACTGTCCTTTATGCATTTTATTCTCATGTGCATGAAATCAGCTGATATTTGGTTCATCTAGGAAATTTATTTCTTAATTTACATCATTTTCCTCATACGAACTGTCATTCAAACTGTCCGTTTAGTCCGCCATTCATTCCTTCGTCCAGTGTTTAATATTCCCATTATGTCTTAAACATGTTTAAAGCTCTGTTTCTTTGGATTTTGAATTATGTTATGTTTGTAATTATACAATCGTTGTATCTATAGTTAGGACCTTAGTCTAGATCATTTAAAGTATCTATTAAGTTCATCCCTATCTTTCACTTCCTTTTTACCTTAGTATGTTTTTAATTATGTTTTTTTTTTCTCTTTTGTCTCTGATTCTTGTTCATTCACTGCTATTGTAATGTTTGGTAATTATATCTCTATCTTAGTCTAATTTATCTTTGTGTATAGTGAATCTAGGATTAAACTTGTGAATTTCTAAGAGAAACAAACCAATACTTTGTAAATTGATCATAGCATAGGACCTGTTTTCTTCACTGTGTGGATACAGAAAAGTTTCATAGAATAGGATTTAGAGAATACATTTCTATTAAGTTTTCTACTTGTTTTTAAGTCATATTTTCTTCACACATGTTTCATATAAGAAAAGTATACCTTTAACTTTCAAGTAATTAATAAAAGAGTTTTGTTTCTTAATAGATTAGTTGTTCGTAATATCTTTTCCTTTAAAGTTATTTTCTTATGAAATAAACCACAATGTTTACTATCAATTGGACATTACTTAGTCTGCATATATTTGTGGAAGTCTAATCCCATTTAGTTTCTTTACTTCTTTCGAAATCCATTTTGATACACCTCCTTCTCCAGTACCGATAACCATGAATGCATATCCTCAGAACAATCAAAGAGAGTGGAGCTAAATAAATTGATTCAATCACTGTATATTTGTCAAACCACTTAAATAGTTTAGTTATTGGGTTTCTTAGATTAATTAAATAATCATAATATTGTATTAAATAACATAACCTTTCATAAGATTTTTAATTATGTTTTAAACCTTTCTAATTCATAGATTGAGAAGCATAATAGTTAGTACATTGTAAAGAAGTAGTTTACTTTATTAGAATAGTGTTATTTATAAAATACATAGTTTATGGTTGATATAGTAGAGTAGTATAGCTTGATACTGCTCTAATCTCGTACATGTGTCCCAACCTAATTACCTGAATAGTTGAATTTCTAGAGTTTGACTCAGTTTTTCATTTTGAAAGATCTTTTGATCTTTTCTTTGTTAAAATATTGCCATGACACAGTAGTAACCTTTCTACCTTCGCATATATTTTGTATCAGCTCTAAAATTACAAACCTCAGTAGATAACTAAATATTTGGTGAATTAATGAAGACATTATAACACCCAAATTTTTTGGCATCGTTTCCAGGGAGTTGTTCTGTAAGGTAGAATAAGTAGAATCCCCTTATGAAGTTTAGCAAAAGGTTGGTGGTGAGGGAGTGGTAAGACGAGAGGTAAGAACCTGCGCATCTGTTATAACAGACGCCCCTAAATCCAGCAATAATAGTGGTATTATAGGATTTTTTTTTTAGTTTATATTTTCATGAGAAGACTTAGAGATTCAAGGGGTAGATACGTTAGAACTAGCTCCCAAAATCTTGTTAAAATTCCTATTAACCTTTATGGGGGATGAAATAACCCAAGCACTAACTCAGCAGAAAGGTATCGAAGAACCCACATAGGAAGTAGTTCTACTTGGAAACCTAAATACTTTATAGGAGAAACCATAGACAGTGAAGAAATCCTGGCGGGAAGTCCTACGGATCCCATTGTTGAAGAAATTCAAGAGGGTCAACCTTTGGAAATCCTCAACCCTCCAGTAGTGGAGAAAACTAACGATACAAATTTCTCGCTAGTAGGGGATCCTAATTTCATCAATTTCATTGATCTTGCTCAGGTACAAGCTCTCTTTGGAAGGTCAACAAATACAGTTATTTCACAGATAGAAACCTCCACAGTAGTACCTACCATCCCTATAGAATCTAATAAAAATGTAGTTGATCAGAGGAAGATATCCCCTCAAAAAGAACGTTGGGATGCCCCATTATCACCTCGAAAGGAGCCTCCTAGCTACACACTCTTTAAGAATCAAACTTACATGGAGAGACGGGGAGAGAATGAAGATCTTGATGAGGTTAGAAATGATGAAGGAGAAGGAGAAAATCAAACTGAGACTACCTTTGGGTTCCCTATTTTAGACACTGCACAGGATGTAAATATGAATAACATACCTCCTTCCTCCTTACCCACTTTATATGGAAAAAGTAATGAAGACCTGGACACATTTTTGTTCGAGTTTGACATCCTCTGTAGAAGTTATAACTATCTACAAGATTCTCAGAAATTAAAACCTTTCCTTGCTACACTGAAAGACTCTTCTTTAAGATAGTTCATGGGATTAGGAGAATATAGTATCAGGACTTGGGAAGAAATGAAAGCTACATTCTTGTAGAAATACCAAGAGTATTGAAAACCCAGAGACTCTCGAAACAATATATTTAACATACAACAACTCGAAGATGAAAGCTTGGAATATTATCTTGAAATATTTATCTATACATTACATAAATCTAAAAATAACGACCTTCAAGAAGATGCAGTGCGAACTCTCCTCCTTAAAGGGATCTCAGAAGACCTGGTATAAAACCTCAATCTCATGGCATCTAGCGATATCTCTCATAAACCTTTTGCAGAAATTGGGGAGATGTGTAGAAATTACTCTAGAAGTAGGGGAAGTTGGGAGAAATATTTGGGAGCCTTACAATAGAAATCTAAAAGGAAATACTCCCATTTCAGGAGGAGTTACAAGGATGGAAATAGGAAACCTATTGGAAAATTTTAAAAAACTGATATCTTAGAAGCAACGGATTCCCAACTAGATGCTTTACAAGCCAAGAAAAGGAAAGATAAAGAGCGTGTAGCAATGATCATTTTCTATCCAAGATGCGAGACTAAGCATCCCCAATGGGAATTCCCTTTAAACAATATATTTGTATTTCACATTTGTACAGAGGAGCATCCAACAGACAATTTCCCATCGTTTCTTGGGTTTCAATCCATATACAAGAGTGGGGATGTTGGTGAAACATTTAGGAGGCTTCATTGGCAACCAAGGGACCCACCACCATATCATAATTTGTCACCATAGGCCCCACCTTATTACCAATCCTACCAACCACCTCAACTGTGGAACACTACGAATTGGTAGCATTGGCCACCCCAGTATCCTCCTCCTCCTCATTTTACTTAGCATAAGTATTGGCCACAGGGGTAGAAGGGAAAATCCTACCCCCAACCACCACCTGTTTCTACACCTAATCATCCTTATCCTTAGCACTCAGCCAATACCCAACAATTTTTACCAGGGTTTGTGCCTCCAATTCCCCTTATTACACAACAACCTCATCATTTCTATAATACAAACCCTCCACAACAAACATTGTTACCTGCAAAACTGATACATAGCCCAAATAATAAGCAAGCTCAAGATCTTAATAGTATTGAGTTTCAAACTCTTCCATCCTATGCTATTTTGATTGTACCCGTACATGAGATACAATTACGATCTGGAAGAGTTGTGGATGATAGACCCAAGTCATTAGTCATCATTCATGAAGAGAATGATGAAGAATATCCCGATGAAGTCATGAATGATGCTATTTTTTAGGATGTGCCAAAAATTCTAGTGCATACCCATCTTCAGCAAGAACCAACTCAAGAACAAATAATCCCTCGATTTCTAGAACAGTTAGCAATAGAAAAACCTGTAATCCATCCTGAGTACAATATTTTGAATGAATTAAAAAATGTCTATGTAAATATCCCTCTATTACAATATATTAAGGATATACCAATTTACATTAAATTAATAAAGGAAGTCTGAATTAAGAAACCAAGAAGGAAACAAAAAGACCCCCCATTATTCATGTTATAGGTGAAATGTCTAAATGCATGACTGACCAATCTAGAATTGAAAAGTATACAAACCCAAGAAGTCCAGTAGTGACTGTTATCATAAATAATAATTCCATAGACAATACATTTATTGATTTAGGATCGACTATTAATATGATGACCACCGTAATCTTGGAATTTTTACAGTTGGGGCAATTTCTTCAACCGACCCCCTCAATTCTGGAACTAGCAGTCCGTACTACGGTAAAACCTACTGGGGTTCTAGATTACATTGTTGTATCAGTAGCCTCATGGGAATATCCTATTGATTTCTGGTATTAGAATCAAAGGATCCTTTTTAACTACATCTTATTATATTGGGAATACCATGGCTAGCTGCAGCCAATTCCTTCATAGGATTTAGGGATGGGGAAATGGCCATTTCTAATGGGTTTTCCACACAAAAACTTGTTCTATACCCCCAGCACAACCTATAATTGAAACCTTGTGGTGGTTAGATTGCCACTTTGGGGATGAAAATATTGAATATATCTTCTTTTCTAATGACTACTCCCGGGCACTTCAGGAGCAAACTACTGAGAATGTATTAAACCAATTTGTCTCTTCTACAACTTGTATAGATTTTCCTCAATTCGATCAAAATTTTGGAGATGAGTTTCAAGAAAATATGGCCCTCTAAAAATTCGTAGAAACACCATGTGTCTTTGCAATTCAATAGCACATAGGGTCTTATACCATTCCTTGTGAAGTTAGTCTTGGGAAAGTTTTACACATAAATGGAGGGTTAACCGAGAGTCAAAAAGAACAATTGCTTAAGGTCCTTAAAATTCAATCTGGATCATTTTCATGGGAATACACTAACATGAAGGGTATACACCCTGACACTTGTATTCACCATATTTACATGGATGCCAATGTATCCCCTATAAGGCAGCCTCAGAGGAGGATGAACCCTGCTTTGAAAGACATAGTTAAAGAAGAGTTACAAAAACTCCTCAATGTTGGTTTCATTTACCCAATTTCAGATAGTAAATGGGTATCTCCTCTATTGGTAGTCCCAAAGAAATTTATAGGGAAATGGCGTATTTGTATTGATTTCAGAGAACTGAATAAAGCCATGCTTAAGGATTACTTTCCTTTTCCCTTCATTGACCAAGTTCTAGATACCTTGTCTGGCAAAGAATATTTTTCTTTTCTTAACGGATATAGTGGATACAATCAGATTTTGATAGAACTTGAGGATCAGGATAAGACCAATTTTACATGTCCATGGGGGACAAATTCCTATAGAATTTTTCCATTTGGATTATGTAATGCACCTGCCACTTTTCAGCGTGCAGTTTTAGGATTTTTTGTTGATCTTATACACGACTGTGTAAAGGTGTAGATGGATTATTTTATATCCTATGGTGATACCTTTCAAGAAGCCCTTCATAATCTTCAAAATTTCTTGATTCGATGTCAGGAAACAAATCTATCCCTAAGTCATGAAAAATGTAAAATTCTATTAACAGAAGGCATAGTTTTGGGGCATCATGTTTCCTCACAAGGGATCAAGGTAGACCCTGCTAAGATAGAAGTAATTGTTGGTCTCCCCTCTCCAAAAAATCAAAAGGAAGTAAGAATATTTCTTGGTCATGAAGGTTACTACTGTCGTTTTAATGAAAATTTCACTAAAATAGCTGCACCACTGTTTAAACTTCTTATCAAAGATATAGAGTACCAATGGACTAAATCATGTCAAAGCGCTTTTGAGATCTTCAAAGCTAAGCTATCAGTGGCACCTATACTTAGGGGTCCTTATTGGTCCCTTCCTTTTCATATATCCGCTGGTGCTTCTCACATGGCCATAGGAGGAGTTCTTGGTCAAAAAGAGGGCCAAGCATCTTATGCCATATATTTTATTAGTAAAAATATGACACCTATCTAACTAAATTACACTGTTACTAAGAAGGAGTTTCTGGAAGTAGTCTACTCTATTAATAATTTTCACCATTATATCACAGGATATGAAGTTTTTGTGCATACAGACCATTCTTCCATCAGATGTTTTATGAATAAACCAATTACCAATGGTAGAGTGACCCGATTGCTTCTTCTATTACAAGAATTTAATATCAGTGTCGTCGATCGACCTGGTAGAGAAAATTTGGTAGCACATTTCCTCTCTTGTATTCAACATGATGATGGTGCTAAACCAGTTGATGATACTTTCCTCGATGAACATCTATTTTTTGTGTCTTTTCAAACCCCTTGGTTTGTAGACATTGCTAATTATTTGGGAACTGGGAAGTTACCAAACCACTTGTCTCCTCATTAGAAACGTCGAATTTCCATCCAGAGTTCTAGTTACTATTGGGTTGATAATGACCTCTTCTGTACCGGCCCAGATCTTATTATTCTATGATGTGTATAGGAGGACGAGATGACAAAAATCCTCCATGCATGCCATGATGGGCCATGTGGAGGACACTTTTCTGACAAGCGGACAACATACAAAGTATTACATTCATGTTATTATTTGCCAAGCATTTTTAAGGACGCTACTAGATATGTTAGAGGATGTGATAGATTCCAAAGAATGGGTAGACCTATGTCATCCAGCGAGATTCCTTTACAGCCTCAGGTCATGATTGAGCCTTTTGAGAAGTGCGATCTTGATTTTGTAGGACCAATATCTCCCATGTCTCGTAAAAAGAAATATATCCTAGTTTGCACAGATTATGTCTCCAAATGGGTAGAAGCTAAAGCTTTGTTTAGGGCCAAAGAGAAATATGTGGTAGAATTTGTATATGAAGAGATATTCACTCGATTTGGTGTGCCTAGAGAAATTTTCACTGACCAAGGTTCTCAATTCACCTCTAAATTAATGAAAGAGATTACCACGGAATATAGTGAACGACATTGTAAATCCTCACCTTACCATCCACAAGCCAATGGCCAGGTAGAATCAACCAATAAGGTATTGTAAGCTATCTTAACTAAAATTATTCAGCTACATCATAAAGATTGGGCAGATAGACTCCCAGAGGCTTTGTGGGCATATAGAATAATTTGGAGAAATACTACTGGACATACATCCTATGAGTTAATATATGGGAAACAGGTCCTTTTACCTATTGAATTCCAAGTTAATACTATTCTTATGGCTGTGCAATTAGGTATGGATTTAGAAGAGGCACAAAAACAGTGAATCTTATAGATTAACGAATTATATGAGATTAGGAAATATGCACTCCAAAGGACAATGTTAATACAAAATCAACGAAAGAAATGGCATGATAAATTTATTAAGAAAAAGTAGTTTAACACTGGAGGTTGGGAATTGCTATTTGAATCAAGGTATAAAAAATTCAAAGGAAGATTAACTACCCGTTGGATGGGGCCATATGAGGTAGTTACAACCTTTGATAATGGGTCAGTAGAGATTAAGACAATTGATGATTCACAAACTTCCTTTGTAGGAAATGGACATAGACTTAGAATTTACCATCAACCAATCTCTAGACAAGATTTCATGAAGAATGTCTTACAACAAAAGGAGATGGAGCTGGTTGAAGAGGAAATAATTCCTCCTCCCCCTGATTCTTAAACTATTTTGTGTTGTTTTTATGTACATATGTAAATATATCTTTATTTCTTTAATAAATAAAATCCATTTATGATAAGATGACTACATTTATGCAGGGAATTTGGTTGTATAATCAAATTATGGAATTTCTTCAAATAAAACAAGAAGGCTCTTTTCCTTTATCTAAACTTTGATAAAATTTATATGACTTTTCCTCGATGCATATGCTTTTGTTGCGAATAAATTTTGAATCATCTAACTAGTGTTTTTGGGGTTTGATTATAAGAGCCTTGTTTATTTAACCAGCCCATAAAATATTTCCTACAAAGGGAAGTGCTCTAAGATCTTATAATTCAACTTAATTTTAAAAAAAATAGGGAGTTATAATGAAATTCCAATATTCCCTATATTATTTCTACCCACTTGCTTTGATGATTCCTTATGATTTTATGGTGATTGATTCAGATATGTATATTTTTGCTTATCATTAAAACAATTGCTTAAGACCTATTTTCATCATCATGTGATTCAAAGTTCTATTTTACATCTAAGGACTAATTGTTCATCCTATGCTCATTATCAAAACTAGTCTCTTAAGGATTTTTGAGAAAAATCAAGAATAAGTGGATTTCCTACTTGTGGGGAACATTAATTATTTTTATTAAGAAGATGGAGTGGGTAGACCAAGAACAAATTTAATTTATTATCTTTTGACATGATTTATAATTTAGACTATTATAAAATTTTATTTCCTTATAATATTTGCATTCATATATCAGAATTATGTGTTTAGCAGGCTTAGCTCGCTCTAAGTACCAATCGACTTCCACATGTTAAAAAAACTTTTATACGAAGCAAACCCTCCACGGTACTGAACAGGATTGTTGGAAATGGTCCCATGCTAAGTAATATCTTTAAATGAGGATTCATGGTAAGTGCAAGTAAACCCGTTGGGGTACTAAACATGATCGTTGGCAGCAGGTCTATGCTGGCATGGTACCAAGATAAACCTGTCGGGGTACTGAACAGGCCTACTGATAGCGGGGAAATATTAGGTCAAATAGATCTGGTTAATCATTACTATGCCCATGGTTCATAAAACAAAACAAAAAAGACTAAATAAACAAAGAAAAAAAAAAGAACAATACACGTTTAGGCCAATTCTTCATCATGTCATTTGAGAATGGTTGTAAGTTGGAGTTGGGTCTCTATCATCTACTTCAATAATATCTAGGATATAATTATTCTAGAAATGGGACCCATATCTATAGGAATCTCACGAAGTCAAGGATGTACTTAAAATATTATTTGGATGACAGGATATCCTTAAAATGAGGCATCGATGACCAGTTACTCCTATGGTGTTTTTCACATCAATTATACTCTTGTTATTTGTATAGTCTTCTTAAGAACTGTTATTTTTTATGAAAATATATATCTGAATCAGCCCCATATATTAGTTAGTATTTCTTTTTGTTACTAATAATAGAAACATTTTTAGAACTATTTGTTACATTATTTGTAACTCAGTCAAATTTTCTTGTATGGCTCGAGGGCATGCCATATCTTTGGTTTGGGGGAATCTTAGAAAGTTTCTGAATGACCGCTTTTACTTTTTGAATGTTTATAGAAAGTTCTGTTTATTTCTGACAAAAGTATAGATGTTTGCATATGTTATTCAGGTTAATGCAATTAACGAAAGACTATTTTAATACGTGAGGAATAATGCAATAGAGGTTTACTAAAGATGATTTATATTATGTTCTCACAGCCTAGAAATTTTACTGCATAATTAGTAGCAATCAGACCCAGTAAGGCGTATGTTTTAACAAAAGGTCCATTTCAAGGGTCGAATGAAGGCTCGAATGAATATTCGAATGAAGTTCTGAATGGAAGGTCAAATGACGCTCAAATGAAAATTATACCGTTATAACGACATGCTATCAAAATGTCAAATCCTTTTGGTTTTACGGGAAAATAGTTTAATTGGTTGCATCATATTCATAATTATTGAGCTTTATTCACATGCTTACATGTGTATTATGATTTTATTAGGAATAATTTCAACCTATAAATTTGCTTATGATTTTGACATAATGTGATCTCATGTAAACTCTATAAGAGTGTGATATGATTGTATGGTTTTTTTCAATTATCATTACATTATCAAGTATTTTTATCCTCTTCCCCAATTACATGCAGGAACCATCAAATGACCTATCATTTCATTAATTCGGGTTATTATGATTTTGAATGTGTCTTTATGGAATTGCATTGTGTAATGTATTCAATTTGTCCAAAGTTTATCTTTGGACATGGTTGAATTTACCAAAACCCTATGAATTCATTAACGCACGCGTCCTTTTGACAACACACGATTCAAGATTTTCCATGATGGCATGATTGTTTAAACGTGCCAAGTCTCTTCTCGTGATCATTCAATCACCCAAATGAATCACATTTTAAACTAACGCCCTTGTGTATTCATTTCATTCTATCGCCATCACTCATCTTTGTCCCCACAGAGTTGTTTAGCCACCATTTTCCCGTATCATCTACAATCTTTGTAGCTTTGCATCTGCTTGAACTATGCCTAACCTCCTTGAGCCCGAAAGCTACCAAGATTTGTTCTAGATGCCAGAATTTAGAGAATGTAGAGAGGTTTTCTTCCACGCGGGATGAAACCCATTTCTACATCTTCTGTAGGGGTCTAACATAGAAATTTCGCTGATTTTTTTGAAAGGATTTGATGGAAAAATGGCTTGGGTTGGTCATCTCCTTTTTCCAGTCACTGAAGAAACCATTTCAGTCACAACAAAGATTCCTAGAGAAGGCATTCGATCGAATAAACATTTGTTTCTTCCATGGTCAACCTATGATTTCGCTCTTAATCCGGGTTACTAGCACATTGTAGGTGCTAAAGGATTTCATCGAGACTAGATTAAGATAGAATATATAAACCCTCTAATCATTATTATCCACCTCATCACCTGTGAGGGTAAGTTTAATGTTTTCAAAGTTTGTCATCTTCGCTTACTAGCCCACTTTGTTAATCAACAGTTCCTCAATTTCCCATTTTATTTTCTCAAGAGTTTGGAGAAAATGTCAAGTCAGGTTAGAAAGAACACAGTTAACCCTAGGGGTAGTTTGTATCACCATAGTTTGATTAAAATCCTAATCTTGCATCAGCTCAAAGAGATGAATCAGACTTAGGATAATTTTGTGTTTAAAGTCCTAAACTCTCACCTAAATATTCAAAAACGCCCTAGGCATGTCGTAACTGTGAATCTAGTCAAAACCCTTCCATAGAGAATAAAATCCCCAAAATTTTCCACATTGACGAAGATATACTGGAGGCAAGTTCCCTTGCTCATTCACCTTCCCCTGTCAAACTTGTGTCTTCTGAATTTGTACCTTTTCCCTGAGCTCGCACCAGGAACCAGAAGGCGAAGTTTGTCTAGTCCATTATTCATCCCATCGTAGAGACCACAGTTCTGCCCATTGTTCAGACTAATCATCTAGACAATGGGATCAAAGAGGATAACCCCGTCATTGATTCAGCTTTGTTCACATTGGCTAGTTTTTCAATTGAACTTCTCAAATATGCTGCTCATGAGACTGTCCCTACACCTGCTCAAGCCATGACCCCCAAAAGAAAAATCCCCTTTGTTGATCTTGAGACACCATCCAAGGAATTGATTCTGCCCCCAAAATTCAAGCAGCCCATAGAACCATCCACTCACCATCAGCCAACTATAGACCAATTAACTCAATAATTGGTACAATCGGCAATTCACAATGAGGAATAAGCCAAGATGATTGATAGTCTTCTCCAAGAGAATAAGGAGTTGCGTATACAAGTTAAGTCCATTGAGGACCTTAACAAGGCCATAACTTCTTTTCATGACTCTCGATAGGAGAGGCATGGTTTTTTAAAAGCATAGGATAGAAAGTTGAAATTTAAATCCCTTGTTTCATCAGTTAAGTCGAAGGCAGCTACTCACGCAGCTTTGCCTTCTTCCTAACTCAATTTGTTTGCTGAGTGGGACCTGGCATCTTTTCGGTTTGGGGGAGTGTTGATCCTAGTTTTGTCACTATTTTTTGCTGGTAATTTACTCGTTTGGAATCTATTTCGTCACCTTTTTGACATATTTCTTGTCATGCATCCTATCATTCAGCCCCAGGTATGAACTCATTTGGAATTTATGCAAGTCTTGGTTTATTTCTATTATTTCATGATTTTATTAAGCAATTCGGTTAAATTGGAAATATGTATGATATATGAATTTGTTTTGCAGACCATAATTTTTAAACAAGCTAACATTGGACACGTATTCATGCTAGATATGCGTAGATCATATTAAACTCTCCATTCAACCTCCCAATCATCCCGCGCGATATTAGTCGGCATATTCCTAAGTGGTTGAAACAAAAATGGTCTTCAATTGTTCTATTTTCCATGCGTTGATGCTACGATGGTCCTCACTCTGAGAATATTTTCCACCCTAATTTCACCGTTCGACACCATGATTCAAGGCCATGTCCACAAGAATCTATATGTCGTAGGATGCGGGAGGAGAACCGACGTGGAAGATAGTAGGAGGAAACTGCGCAATGTCATGTGGTTATTTGTTTGCCATAAAGATCGACTATTTTAGTAGTGGTCGACCACTGAAGGGGTCAACCTGCTCATCCTTGTAAACGTTATATATAGTTTCCTCCAAGCAAGAGCTCAGATAGTTAGCTATTTTGTAATCTGTCAGTCGACATTAGAAGGAAATATCTGTAAAAAAATTGTTCTGCATATTAATATAAGTTCTATTTTCACTGCGCATACATGTTCTTGTTCTTATGAGTGATTGATTAGCACGCCTCCCTGATTGTTGAGAGGGACCCTCAACAACCAGTGGTTTCCATTCCTGTGTGTTCTTGTTATCTTCTTTCTTACAGATAAGTAGTTTCTATTATTATTTTATTTATGCAAATTGGTTTCCTGTTAGTTTACATTGTTCATTTCTTTATTTCCTATAGCATATATTCCATTATGAGTAATGTTGTGTTGTTAGTATAGTTTCTATTTTCTGCATTAAAGTAATCGGTCGTGCGCATAGTTTATCTCTAGCTTCCTTTCCAATCTTTTTCCAGCTTGTAGTTTAATTTTATATTGGTAATTACATAGAGTTGAATTTCTTTCATATCTCATATTCAGTTTACAATAGGTTTAGTTTTGCTAATTCTAATTCTTATATATATTTACTTTGGTTATGCCTTAGTTATTTCATAATGCAATAGACAATAGTTTCTCTATAATCATGAATTAGCCTAAGTTATTCTATTGTTACTTCAATTACTGAATATGATCACTTATTGTCCTTTATGCATTTTATTCTCATGTGCATGAAATCAGCTGATATTTAGATCATCTAGGCCATTTATTTCTTAATTTCCATCGTTTCCCTCATACATACTATCATTCAGATCGTCCGTTCAGTCCACCAATCAGTCCATCGTCCAATCTTTAATATATCCATTCTGTCTTAAACCTGTTTAAAGTTCTGCTTCTTTGGATTTTGAATTATGTTATGTTTGTAATTAGACAATGGCTGTATCGATAATTAGGCCCTTATTCTATATCATTTAAAGTATCTATTAAGTTCCATCACTATCGTTCACTTCCTTTTTACCTTAGTATGTGTTGAATTGTGTTTTGTTTTGTCTCCTTTGTCTCTAATTCTTGTTCATTCAATACTGTTGTAACATTTGGTAATTATATCTCTAGCTTAGTCTAATTTATCTTTGTGTATAGTGAATCTAGGATTAAACATGTGAATTTATAAGAGAAAAAAACCAGTCTTTTATAAATTGATCATAGCATAGGACCTGTTTTCTCCACTATGTGGATACTAGAAAGTTTCATAGAATAGGATTTAGAGAAGACATTTCTATTAAGTTTTCTACTTGCTTCTTTTATTAAGTTTTCTACTTGTTTCTAAGACATATTTTCCTCACATGTGTTTCATATAAGAAAAGTATACCTTTAACTCTCAAGTAATTAATAAAAGAGTTTTGTTTCTTAATAGATTAGTTGTTCATAATATCTTTTCTTTTAAAGTCATTTGCTTATGGAATAAATCACAATGTTTACTATCACCTGTAATTGGACATTACTTAGTCTACATATATTTGTGGAAGTTAAGCTAGATCTAATGCCATTAAGTTTCTTTACTTATTTCGAAAGCAATTTTGATACACCTCCTTCTCCAGCACCAATAACCATGAATGCATATCCTCAGAACAATCAAGGAGAGTGGAGCTAGATAAATTGATTCAATCATTGTATATTTGTCAAACCACCTGTATAGTTTGATTATTGGGTTTCTTAGATTAATTAAATAATCATAATATTGTATTACATAACATAACATTTTGTAAGAGTTTTAATTATGTTCTAAACCTTTCTAATTCACAGATTGAGAAGCAAAATAGTTAGTACACTGTAAACAAGTAGTTTACTTTATTAGAACAATGTTATTTATAAAATACATAGTTTATAGTTGATAGAGTAGAGTAGTATAGCTTGATACTTCTCTAATCTAGTACATGTGTCCCATCCTAATTACCTTAATATTTGAATTTCCATAGTTTGACTCGGTTTTTCATTTTGAAAGATATTTTGATATTTTCTTTGTTAAAATATTTCCACCACACCGTAGGAACCTTTCTACCTTCGCATATATTTTGTATCAGCTCTAAGATTACAAACCTTGGTCGATAATTAAATATTTGGTGAATTAATTAAGACATTATAACACCCAAGAGGGACTAATCACTCATACATAGAATCCAAGACCTTAGAATTTCCACACCCATATTCATACTTGGAATCAATTCTAGCCTTGAGAGATCCTATGTCATTGATTTAGGTGTTATTCATGGAAATGGATTCCTAAAACTCCTAAGCCCTATGCTTAAGGAGAGAGGGGGTGAGGGAGGGAGGAGGGATTGGGTGGAGAGGAAGAGAGATGGGGGATTGGGTGGATATGAAGAGAGTGGGGTGGTGGTGTTATAGAGAGGGAGGGGGGGTTTAGGGTGTAAACTAGTGTGTGTGCGCTAGTACACATGGGTGGAACTAATGCATATGGCCCCTACTAAATGTTTCTTTATTGGTGGATAATGTTTGATGCATTTATTGCTTAATAAATCCCTATTTATCCATTAGTTCCTAAATCACTTCCCCCCTAAAGGCCTTTTATACCTTAATTAAACCGTAATCCCCAAGTTCTTAGGTGCATATGTTCTTAATGGTTTTGGGATTTAGGACATATGGGTTATGGGTTTAGGTGTTTTGGTTTAACTAGGAATTAGGGGTTGGGGATTAAGGGGTTAGATGTGAATGTATTTTGGGATTATAATGATTTGACTTCCAGGTAAAATTTAATCTTGTTGAATATACCGTATAAAGTTCATCAGCGACACTTATGCTTTGTCTCTACTACAAAAATTAATGTCTCCATTATTTGTGCATACTGACACTTTCTAGGGACCATTGGTTAAAGGTATTGTTTTATCTCCAAGGAGGAACTTGACTAATTTTGTACAATATTCTTCCAAACTAAACAACATTATGATTTTAGTATACAGTGCCTAGAATTTCTTGTTCATTCCTGCCATACGAAGAAGTAGTATTCAATTTGTGGATGCCTATGTACTCCCAAATGTTTGGAGAAAAAATTAAGCAACAATGGGCCATCATATGAAATTTCCAATACCTTTAATCTTGATTTCAAAATTAAGTCATCATCGTGGATAACACATGACTTTGCATCATGCCAACCATCATGATTGGAATCATAATTTTGAACACTATGTGTAATGTACGAGATGCGGATATTCCATTGTTTTCTATACTAGGGCTTGCTTAAGCTTCCCGATTTACAATAATACTGAAAATAAGCGTGCATGCAAAGTGTTGGACAAATGGCCCTATTTTATAGATAACTAGGGAAGAGAATTTTATGGTGATATATCAATACTCGACATTGATAATGCAGCTGATAATGCTCCATATATAATACACATGCATCAAGAACTGATCTGGTGAAGAAATGGTGCTACTTGCCTCCAATGTTACCCCAACAGCATGACCCTTCAACCAGGTAAAGATGACATTTTCAGTGAAGGAATGGTCCGATGCATATGAGAATTTGTAGGAAGGGTAGTCTTCCCGTTCCAGAGATATTGCTTGAAGCAAGCATAATTTCTAAGCTCTCCAGGTAGGCTAGTGAATTGATTTGCTAATTAGCTGCTCACGCCCCCGAGCTACCCAAAACGGATAAGAACTGCTCCGGGTGAGCAAACTGGAAGCTGGTAATCACCTAGTACTAAAGGATGATACTGATGATGAGAATGGTTCCAGTGTTATGAATATAAACAAATATCTGAGGACCCAACAAATGCTTTGGGTTTTTCCAGCTAAAAACCCCCTGTGGCTGCACACATGTCCCTACAAACAATCTTATGATGGGTACCAAATAACTGTATATGGAAAAATAAGATGAAGAGTGAATGATGGAACTAGATGGTCTACCCTAAAAGAACCTAGGGAAAATATCTCACTACCGAAACCTGGTTAGCTGAAGATGTCGTATTCAACCCCAACTGTTGTGGTTGCACGATGTGCTGCTACTCAAAAAGCTCCAATTAAATAATAATCATAATTGTCCTTCTCCATTCACTTTACCTTTCTTTTATAACTTTCAACTACGAATAACCTAAATTTTGACATAATTAGGTCACTTTAACTTCTAATTTGCAGTTCACTTGCATGCATGCGCATGGAGACTCAATCGGGTACATGCATCATCAAATAATGTTCAGACGTCATGCATGTTGGTTCCCTTTGCCTCTAGTGGCCCTCTTCTACCCCATGATGATATAATATTGATTCCCTAGATCTTTTATATATGGCACTGAGTCTTCAGCTGATTCCATGACTGTTTGTACCCGCTCGAACCTACAAGAATCACATAGGTTAGCGGGTCGGTCCTCAATGCCTAAGCAAAAGAGGACATTACATTCCTCCCTGGTCAAATTTGCTTGTCCTCAAGCAACTGTAGAGGTGGGTGTTGTAATACTTGTTATGCCTCCCAAGTGGCCTCCTCTATAGGAAAATATTTCCACTGAACCAAGTAGTCTCTGATGATTATGTTCCTTAGTTTCCACTCTCGCACCTCTAGGATGTGTTCCAGAATCAGAATAAATTTCCCCTCATCATCAAGGGGGGGCAGCTCAGAAGATGTAACAATCTACTAACTGACTACCTTCTTGAGGTAGGATACATGAAATACATTGGGAATCTTTCTCTCTGGGGGTAGTTATAGCTCATATGCTACCTCTCCAACCTTCTGGATTATCTTGTATGGACCATAGAAGCAAGGTTGGAGTTTTCCCACTCCTTTCTTTTTAAGAGATGACTATCGGTAAGGTTGGAGGAATAAATAAACAAAGCCTCCCACCTCAAAAATGCGCTCAACCCTATTTCTGTCCGCATATATCTTCTGTTGATTTTGAGCATCCTGTATGTTCTCCCTGAGTATATTGAGGATATTTTGACCCTCCTGAATCCACTCTTTGGCCTTGGGGGGCCTGCAATCACCAAATATCCTGTCTGTGAATGTGGAAGCATCATACCCATATAGGGCTCATAAAGGGGTCATCCCAATGGTCATATGGTGTTGCAACAATGTTCACCCAAGTGTAACCATTTGATACATGTCCTCTGCTGACCTGATATGTAATGTTTCAAGTATCCTCAATCCACTTGTTGAAAATTTCTATCTTCCCATCACTCTGTGGATGATAGATTATGCTAATGGCTAAATCGGTCCCCATTAACCAAAAAATATCTTTCCAAAAGTCTCTTGTGAAATTTCTGTCCATGTCACTAACAGTGTTCTTAGGTAACCCATGGAGTATAAATACCACTCTGAAAAATAGTTCTGCTACCGGTGCTGCTGAATAATATGAGTAAATGGAAAAGAAGTCAGCAAATTTGGTCAATTTGTCCACTACTACGTACAAGAAGTCCATGCCATGAACCTTGAGAAGCCTAGTAATGAAGTCCATAGAGATTCTCTCCCATTTCTGCTTGGGAATAGGTAAGGGATGTAGTATACCAGCCGGGTGAGTGTTCTCTATTTTGTTCTGTTGGAACAAGTTGCACTCTCTCACATGTTGTATCACATCTTTCTTGAGGCCCTTCCATGAGAACCTTTCTCTAATATGTCTGTAGGTCTTGAGAAACCCCTGATGCCTTGCTAATGGTGAATCGTGCGATGCCTGTAAAATTTTCTTCTTGAGGGGAGACTCTGGAACCAAGAATATTATTTTTTGTAGTATATGATGTCATCAATTATCCTGTACCTATCATCCTGAGTCTATCCATCCAATATCTCGCAAGAAAAATTATCTTTGGAGTACTCAACCAAAAGATGAGACCTCCAATCTGATGAGATGCTCATAAGGGATAAAGTAGTTGGTTGTCTGGAGAGTGAATTGGCCACTACATTATTCTTTCCCTTTACGTACTCAATCTCAAAGTCATAGGCCTAAATTTTTCTTGCCCATTTCTATTGTCTTTCATTTAGCTCTTTCTACTCTAGGAAGTATTTCAAGCTGTTGTGATCTGTCTTAACCTTGAATCTGCCACCCGCTAAGTATTTTCTGAACTTGGTTAGCACATGGAGAATGGCTAACATCTCTTTGTCATATATCAAATAGTGGTGTCATAGTCTTTGAGATTCCTGCTCTCAAATGCAATGGGGTGGTTGTTCTGCATCAAAACTGCCCCAATTCCCTCTCCTGAAGCATCACATTCTAGCACGAAGGATTGAGAAAAGTCTGGTAAAGCTAATACTGGGCATGAATTCATTACCTTTTTCATTTTCTCGAATGTCTATTGTGCTTTCTTCGACCAACTAAATACCCCTTTCTTTGTAAGATTTGCTAGGGGTTTCATCATCTGTGAGAGTCCACTGACATACCTTCTGTAGTAGGTGCAAAGGCCCAAAAATCCCTTTAGTTATGTCACATTTTTAGGTGTAGGCCAATCCAAAATTGCCCAAATCTTCTCTAAGTGCACCTGGACCCTATTGGCCGCTATCACATGCCCTAAGTATAACATCTCCTACATTCCGAACTTACACTTGGACATTTTGTAATATAGTAACTGCTCCTATAGAATTCCAAGTACTTCATCTAGATGCCTCAAATGCTCTTCCCAAGTTCTGTTGTATATCAATATGTCATCGAAGAATACCAGAATATACTTACGTAACTGCATCCTGAATATATGGTTCATGCATGACTGGAAATTAGTTGGTGCATTAGTGAGTCCAAATGTAATCACTAGAAACTCATAATATCCGCAGTGGCAACAAAAAGCGGTCTTTCGAACATCATGTTGCCTTACCCAAATCAAATGGTACCCTGAGCAGAGATAAATTTTGGGACAATACTTTTCCCCCTATAGTTCATCCATCAACTCATCAATCCTAGGTATGGGATAACTATTCTTTATGGCCTTCTTATTGAGTTCCCTGTAATCAATTCACATGCATAAGGTTCCATCCTTTTTCTTCACTAGCACTATTGAATATGCAAAGGGACTAGAGCTAGGTTTGATGTACCCTAGGTTGAGTACTTCCTTGATTGTATTCTCTATCTCATCTTTATACCTCTTGGGATGTCTATAAGGAGTGGTGATAACTGCTTGGGTCCCCTCCTCTAAATCAATAATGTGTTAAAATCCCCTATCTAGAGGTTGACCTACTCGAAGGTCTCCAAATACTTCCTTGTGCTTCTGCACTAAGGAATCTATATATGTTGTGTGCCCTCATCTGGTGGTTTCCTGAAGGTAACCAAACACTATGCATCCCACTCAATATCTCCATGTCAGAGTACTACCTCCATCCTGTGTGATGTCACTGCTTTGGGAGGGTAGGTATCGATCCCTCTCAATACTACCTTCTGTCCCTCTGCTCCTGTAAACTTCATCTCAGGTAGTTTGTGGAATAATTCCCTATGGAATACAACCACTGAACTCCTAGTACCACATTCATATCAGGTACATCTACCACATAGAATGTCTCTGCCACACTGTATAATTCCCAAGTGTTACTTTTAATTTAGGAATCCTTTGACTACACTCCATGGTGTGACCTGCGGCTGTTACTGAAAACCCATCAAAACTCTCAGTCTAAATGTCTCTATTTTTAACCCATGCAGCATCAATAAAGTTGTGGGATGCCCCACCATCTATCAGTACTCCAACTCTGTGGCCCTGTACAGTACCTTTAATCTGGAGAGTGTGGAATCTAAGAACCCTTGTCATGGTAGCAATGGTACCTCCTGATGCATGTCCCTCGAAAACTGTCTCTGGTGTCTCTCCCTGGTCTTGGTCCTGGTAATCCTCATCCTCCCCATTGTCGGAATAGACCTCTATGTAGTAGGCCTTCCCTTTTCCTAAACATCTGTAACCTAGTACCCATGGTTCCTAGCAAGTGAAACATTGTTTTTTTCTTCTAAGGTCCTGTCAGGTATCATTGTTCATCCATTCTTTCTTGGGACATTCTTTCTGGAAAAGTTTCCTCTCTTTATCTTTAATAGGGAAATTTGTTCTAGGAGGAAACATATGTTTGGGCACTACATCCTGCAAGTCTCTAGTCCGGCTGATGGCATCTGCTAGGGTGGTGGGCTTGTAAGACTTAACAAATCCCTGTAAGGGTTCAGTGAGAGCTTCAGTGAATAACATAATCAACCTGCTCTATGATATATCTGTCACCGTGATTGTTATCCTTTGAAAATCTAAAATAAATGCATCTGCACTACCTATCTGCTTGAGTTGTGCCAACTCTCTAAAGTGTACCTCAAGTTCCTTCCGATCAAACCGCTCAATGAGCCTCTGTTTAAAATCTGTGTACGATGTGATGGTATTGTGACCTAGTGTCACTAACCTGTGGTACCACCACTCATGTTCTTCTCCATCCAAATGAAAGTTAGACAATTTAATGGCATATTTCTCAATCATGGGGTTGAACTGGAAGTATGTATCCAAATTCTGCACCCAATTCTAGGATGGGCCACCCTGGGTGCCCTCAAAGGTAGGGATAGTCAGCTTCCCTACGGTGCGTTGTAACTCATAGTTCTGGGTGAATGGCCTATTGTAATTTGTGGGTTTGTTCTTACTTTTAAAGTGGTAGAATTCAATGAAGGTCATGTATGAATTGAATTCCTCTCCTAAATCTCTATATTCTCTCAGATAAGCACTCATGGATTCTTTTAGTTCTGCTTGTGCTAGATGTAGTGCAGCTGAACTATTTAAGAATTGAGGCATGGTGGGTCAAAAAGGCTTGTATATATGGGGATGGCTCTACACATTGGTATGTAAGTACTCCCTACTACTTCTGGTGGATACCCTATCACTGTTGGGAAATAAGGGACTATGTGGGGTGGGCCCATTTTTCTCAGTCATTTTCCTGAAGGTACTCATCATTTTTTTTCCCAGTAGTGAGTTATTTTATGGTCGATATAAGACTATTGAAAGTTATTTTATCATCATCAACCATTGTTTCTTTTCCTTTTCCAAAATGATACTCTCTGTTCCCCAAATATATGTCCTCTAACTCCTCTTCTCTATCTCTACACCTCTATCTCCGGTGAGTAATGTTGTATGGGCCTTATCAATTCATTTATAATTTTGCATGCCCACAGCTGGAAGGAAAAATAGCTCTAATGCCACTGTAATATCCCAAATGTTGATATTCCACTATTTTCTATACTAGGGTTTGATTAAGCCTCCTGATTTACAATAATAATGAAAATAAACTTGCATGCAAAGTGCCAGACAAATGGCCCTATTTTATAGATAACTAGGGCATAGATTTTTATGGTGACGGATCAATAATTACCACTAATAACGTGATCGATAATTCTCCAGAGATAATACACATATATCAAGAACTGATCTAGTGAAGAACTGGTACTCCTTGCCTTTGGTGTTACCCCATTAGCATGACCCCTCAATCAGCTAAAGATGGCATTTTCAGTAAAGGAATGGTCTGATGCAGGTGAGAATTTGCAGGAAGGGTAGTCTTCCCATGCTGAAGAGATTTCCTAAAGCATGTAGAAGTTCTAAGCTTTCCAGGTAGGCTAGTGAATTGTTTTGTTGATTAGCTTCTCATGCCCCCCAGATACCCAAAATGGATAAGAAGTGCTTCGGATGAGCAAAATAGAAGGTCATAATCACCTGGTACTGAAGGATGATACTGATGATGAGAATGGTGCCAATATTCCAAATATAAACAGAGATCTAAGGACCCAGTGAATTATTTGGGTTTTTCCAGATAAAAACCCCCTATGGTTGCACATGTGTCCCTACAAACAATCTTCTAATGGGTACCAAATAACTATATATGGATGAATAAGATGAAGAGCGGATGGTGGACCTAGATGGTCTACCCTAAAGGAGACTAGGGAATATATTTCACTTCCAAAACCTCGTTAGATGAAGAATTTGTCTTCAACCCCAATTGTCGTGGCCGCGCACTGTGCTGCTACTCAAAAAGCTCCAAATCAATAATAATCATAAGTGTCCTTCTCCATTCACTTTATATTTCTTTTATAACTTTCAACTCCTAATAACCTAACTTTTTGACCTAATCAGATCACTTTAACTTCTAATTTGCAGTTGACTTGCATGCATGCACATGGACACTCAATCAGGTGCATGCATCATCAAATAATGATCAGATGTCATGCATGTCGGTGGCCTTTGGCTCTAGTGTCCCTCTTCTACCCCATGATGATATAATATTGATGCCCTAGATATTCTGTATACGGCATCAGTCTTCGGCTGATTCCTTGACTGTCAGTACCCACTCAAACCTACAGGAATCACATAGGTTAGCGGGTCAATCCTCAATTCCTAAGCAGAAGAGGACATTACACCATGCTCTCATAAGGATTCCATTTTGAATCCTGTAGATACTTATACAACCTTGTTATCACTTTAAAACCTTGATGAATTTGAATATGATGATCAACAATTATGTCACATATTTTTCCAAACTCATTGATCACTCCCACCTTTTTAACAGCATTCGTATATTCATGAATAGTTTTTTCATAAAATGATTTATTGATAAAGGGAACACCATCTTCTTATAGGGGAGAAGATATCCAAATTGAATCAAGTAAGAAACTTCTAGTTGGAAATTCGTATCCTCTGGATATTTTCATCCATTGGCCTTTTGATATAATGTGGATAAAATCCTCCATCAACTTCCACATTTTTTCAAATATTGGATCCACAATACCAAAAGAAATGGATTCTCCTTTGTGAAAGCATTAGAGAGAACATCAAGATTGGACTTCATAGGAAATAGTTATGAGAATATATTCTATATCAAGGTGTCTTCGAAAGAATGAAACCAAATCATTAACTAAATACATAAAACCTTCTTCACAATGTGGTAATTTAAGGTAATCTTTAGAAATGGTTGAAAATCCCATAGTAGTCTCGGTAGGGGAAAATTTAGAGGGCCTTGTTCCATATGATGAAGTGAGAGCTTATTTATGATAGAAATAACAAAAGACCTTCAAGATGAATACTAGAGAGTTGTTTTTTTATAGCTTCAATGTGTCATTGATGGATTTAGATGCTTTGATGCTTCCTTTAGGAAGTAAGGCCCAATTTTTCTCCTTTGACCATATTTAAATCCCCAATACCATGCAGACCCAGTGCTCAATTTTGTTTTTAATTTTATTTGTATCCACATTTGAAGGCCATAAATCCCCTCAATATGTCATCTATGGTGGTTAAAGGAATCATTCTAGTATATTGATCTCTACATCATTCTTTATAAGATCCTAATGCTCAATCTTCCTTCGCCAATGATGGTTAACACCCTAACACCGATACCTAGTGCTAAAAAATCGATTATGTTACCCATATGAACCATCAAAGGTCAAGATACACTATAGGGATGATGTGTGGTGGTTCGAGGTGACATTCTTATAAATAGATTCATATAATATTCTTTTAGCGCCTGAGGCCTAGGTTTCTACCCCTTTCCATGTCTATGTTGCCATAACCCAATCCTAGTTCTAGAAATCTTCTAATGGATCCCATATCCCCTCTCATAGGCCATAGGTCCCATATAAACGTCTTGTTTGGTTCTCTAAGGCCTTTCCCATGTCCCTTGATCCCTAGAAGCAACCTTTGGTGCATAAGGCCTAAGATTCATCCACTAGCCATGGTCAAAGCAACTTAATCTATACCAAGTGTTCAAAAACTCCCTATGGTTCCCATATATCAAGTTAGAGGTACATGATACTCTCAAGAAACCATTGGTGGTGCTCTAAGTAATTATTCTTTGAGTTGGATGCCTAAAAGTTTATTTTAAGTCACAAGGGTTGGGTTTCCTCCATTAACAATGTCCAAAGGGTTGGGCTTCCTCTATTAATGATGTCCATGGTGCCACTATCCATACTTGTAGCTAAAAACCTTCTAATGGTGCACGTATTTCAACCAAAAGACAAATATTCCGTAAATAAGTCATGTGTGGTGGTTTTGAGGCCTTGTTAATGGATTTTGAGCCATATGAGCTACTTTTTTTGTCTTAATTATTGAGTTTCATTGCTTAACCTTGTTCCAAACCTTGATACCATTACCTAGTTCACAAAAATACTAATGGTGCTAATATGCTAGCTCAAAGGTGAAGGATTCTCTCCGGAGGTCATATGTGTTGGTTCATGACATTATTTCTGGATTTGGATGTGCAAAATTATCCTTTAGGGACTAATGCCTAGGTCTCATCCCATGAACTTCTTTATGGCCTTGTGACTCATACCTTATGGTTGAAAACTCATAATGGTGTCCATATTCCCTTAGGAGGTCATTTTTTTGTTTTAGGCATCGATATTAAGCCTATATTTCTATCATATTCATTAGGGAATAGGGATTAAATTTTCTCTCTCAACCATGTCTAAGACCCTCATACCTATATCTAATTATCACACATTCCTAATATCATTATTATCGCTCCTCATATCCAAGGATATGCTTGAGAGGTCATATGTACTATACAAAGGTGTCGTTCTTGAACTTGTATGATTACATTCTTATTTTAGGGCATAAAGCTGAATTTAATCCCTCAACCATTTATATGGCCCAAACACTCATACTTAGAATCCAATATCTTAGAATGGCCACAATGATATTCATACTTTTCATCAAGGATAGCCTTGAGAGATCCCATTTCATGGATTTATGTTTTATTCATGGAAATGGATGCCTAAACTCTTTAGCCCCTATGGTTAAGGAGATACGGGTTGAAAGAGGGAGGAGGGATTGGGTGGAGAGGAAGAGAGAGGGGGGATTGGGTGGATAGGAAGAGATATGGTTGGTGATTTTATACCAAGGGAGGGGGAGTGCAATTATAGAGAGTGGGTGGGGGGGGGGATTTAGGGAGAAGAGGAGAATGAAAGAGAGGGTGTAAACTATCATGTAAATGCTAGTATGTTTACATGCCACTAATGTGTATGATCGAATAAATTCTAGTTTATTGGTGGAAAACTTTTGATGCATGTATTTCTTAATAAATCCCTATTTTTTATTAGTTCCTAAAGCCCCTCCCCTCTAAAGGCCCTTAAGCCCTTAATTAAACCACAATACCCAAGTTCTTAGGTGCATATGTGCTTATGGGTTTTGTGATCTAGGGATTATGGGTTAGGGGGTTAAGGTGTTTGGGGTTAACTAGTAATTAGGGGTTATGGTTTAAGGGCTTAGAAGGTATTTTGGGATTAGAAGGATTCGATTGTCAGCTAAAATTTAATCTTGCTGAATCTCCCTTATACAATTCATTTGGTTGTAAGTCATTAGGGACAATTCTGTTTCTCTACTACAAATATGAATATCTCCATTATTTGTGTATATCGACACTTTACAGATACCATTCATTACAAGATATTGCTTTATTTCTGAGGAGTAACTTGACTAGTTTTGTACAATCTGCTTCCAAACCAAACAACATTATGATATCAGTATACGCTACCTAAAATTTCCTATATGTTCCTGCTAGAGGGAGAAATAGTCTTCAATTTGTGGATGTCTATGTACAGCCAACTTTTTGAAGAAGAATTTAAGAAACAATGGGTCATCATACCAGCCTTTCAATACCTTTAACATTGATTTCAAAAGCTTGTTGACATCATGGATAACACATGAATTTTCATCAAGCTAACTACCGCCCCTGGAATCCAAATTTTGAACACCGTGCTCTTAAGAGGATTCCATTTTGAATCTTCTAGATACTTGTACAACCTTGTTATCACTTTGACCTCGATGCATTTGAATATGATGATCAACAATTATGTCACATCCTTTTCTAAACTTAGTGATCACTTCCACATTTTTAAGAGCATCATTATAGAGGGTTTAGGGAGAAGAAGAGAAATAAAAGAAATGGGGTGAACTCGCACATGTGCACTTGTACATGTATGAGCAAGTACGTGTACATTTTATTACACACATACACACTAGTACATCTGCACACTATTACACATGCATGTGCTAGTAGTCATGTGTGCTACTACACGTACATGCCCCTAAATTCTATTTTGGTTTTCCTCCTTTTAAGTTTTGGTGATAGGTTCGGATCCCAAACCTTAAGGCTCAAACTAAGTTTTAGAAAAAATCACTGAATTTTGTAACTTGACATTTTTCACCCTTCATTCTACAGATCCTCCACTTGTGCATTACTGATGAAACTACACACACTTGTCGAGCTTTGTGTGCAGATTCTAACTATATATTTTTTTGAATAAATTTATTATTGTTTCTTATTTTTAATTCATTTTTAGTTGCAATCATGTCAAATTTGTATAAAACATAAGTCTTTTTCTTCAGATATAACTTTTTATAGGATCACCTATTTTGAAAATGGAAAATATTCGCACAATAATAGAAAAATACCTACAAACTGGAAAAAAAGTTTGATTGTTTATGTTAAGACCATGATAGGATGGACCAATGCTCAACCATGTCATTTTAGGGCTTCACTGAATTCCTTAATTTAATAAAATATAAAATTAACTTTTAAAATTTTGGAAAAATTATCTTGCACAAGATCCACCTATTACCTATGACTTTAGATATTTTGTTTTACAAAATTTGTCAATTTACATACCAAACAAGTGGACCAATGCAAACATATGAATTATGTTTTAGAGAAAAAATAACATGCCAATATTAGAAGAATGACAATTTGGATTAGTTATACCTATTTTACATAAATACAAGTTATATATTCTGGAAGGTAATTCGTTTGTCTATGTTTCATATTTTTACACCTAATTCTAAATCGTTTTTTAGGTACCTCTAATAATTCATTTAAATGATATCTTTGGCATAGGATACGATCGGATATGAGACGCGAATTGAATATGCTCCGATGTTGCTGTGGTCAGATCTATGTGACGTGTCATGGCCTAGGTATCCAATCATGAGCACTTCTGGTGGTGGTACGCAGCCGCCCCTCTCCATTAAATAATTTGAATCTTTTCGAAGGCTAGTTTCTAGACAAAGCCTAAAATCTCGCCCCGCCACTATTCCAAATTTTGTGAAGAAGTTGGACGAGATCCCAACCATTGATATCCCACCACATCACCCCATGAAAATAGCCATCTCTCTGGTGGATTGAGCACTGGTTGGGAAGTTCACTAGGATTTGGCCATCTTCGGAGTCAACTGATAATTGGATCCAGAAAAATCGACGACCATTGATCACTAATAGCCTTACCTATTATGTTGAAGGTCGGGGTTTTTTTCTCTTTCAGATCATCTCCAAGGAATACTGTGATACGATCTTTCACAATGGACCTTACTTCATGGATCCACAATGCCACTATTTGAATTGTTGGATTCCAGATTTTGACCCTGCAGTGGATGTCCCTAAAGCAATGTTAGTTTTGATCTGTCTTCCATATATGTTGATCCACTGTTGGACTTTGTCCTCCCTGCAAACTATTGAAAACAAACTTGGCAAATACATCAATAAAGCCAATACTAAAGACCAATACTCTTGTGCCAGGATTTGTGTTGAAGTATATCTGGAAGTTAGTCTTCTAGAATCTATCAAGTTAACAGTAGGAGAATGGAAACATTTCCATAAACTAGATTATGATCCATTTCCTTTCAAATGTAGGCATTGTCATGATTACAGGCACTTTCATAAGAAATTCCCAAAGCTTTCCCCAACACAAGTAGAAAAGGAAGTCGAATAAGGAAGGAAACAAGACAACCATACTAAAGAAAATCCCAAACCCACACAAAGAAGGGAGGGGAGAAACCCTAATCCCCTAATTCCTAGGAAGGAATATTTAACCCATAAACTTCAATCAGAGGCAGGAATCAAGTTCCCTGCTCTGGAAGGAACTACGGATGAAATAATGTTGGAAGCATAAATAACAATGGTCGAAGAAGAAATGGGGAAGGCTCCCACACCAATAAACCCTAGGGAAAAAGGAAAAGGCTCTCTAGAAAAAAAACAAACATAATCCTCAGGAATATATAGCAAAACCCGAACCAAAGGACCCAGAATCAGAGGAGGACTCATCGGAGGAAGAGGAAGGAGAAATAGGCACACCGCAGGTTTCATGAAAAAAATATAGAAGAAGAAGTAAATCAGGAAAGGAACACAGAGAGGAAGCCACCTATAGAGATAAACTCCTAGGTTCCCAAACAACGATGGAAGGAATGATGAATCCCAGATGTACAAGATAAATATCCCAAGCTTCTAAAGGGGTTTTCCACCTTCCAAAAGGTAAATAATGAAGGCTGTCTCCTGGAACTATAGGGTATTAAGGAGCAGGGAAAAACTAGAAGCAATGAAATATTTAATTCATATATCCAATCCCTATATCTTACTAATCCAGGAGATGAAATTGGAGGAAACTGAGTTCTTCCAAGCTAGCCAATATTTCTGGAAAAAAGGTGAATGTACAACAATGGGTGGAAGGGGTTCCTTAGGAGGTGTTATTGCTAGAAATTGTTCCTAGACTACCACAAGAACAAGCTAACACAATATCAAATAGAAATAGAATAAAATCAGTTTTTAGGGTTTTGGTTTAAAAATTCATCAGCAAGTAGGTAATAAACATTCACAAGCTAATACATAACTGAATCATGAAAAATTTGGATAAACTGGGGATTAAACACATCCCAATAAGCCATAAACATTACACATGAAATACTAATTTTACCCACAGTCTATAAGCATTTACATGAATAAAACCTTTAAACAAGAAATGAAATCGTAGACTGAGTAATCAACCAAATCAGAAATGAAAGAGCATGAAAGGTAAAAGGCTTATCGGTTTATATATAATCAATAATAGTCATCCACTTACATAATAGTTATAGGTACTAGCTTGAGATATAAAAGCTCCAAAAGCCTCTCCTTGAGTGAAAAATCCCACCTCAAAATTGTATGTTTGTCTTCCTTTTATCATTACAAAGATAAAGTAGTTCCATAACTACCTTCTAGGTCAAAATTTTAAATAGTTACATCAATTGTTTACAGGATAACTCAAAATATTTAAACACAATTAACCCAAAAATAACAAATCAGATTAGGGGAAATTTGGCGAATTTCTTAAAATTTGGGTCTGAAAAATGCCTTCATATCTATTGATCCGGGACACATGTGAAAAAATTGAGAGAGATTTTTTTAAATGAGTCTGTTATGAACAAAAAAATCTCTTAATTTTTAAAAATTCCTCTTCAATTGATTGAAATACATGCTGGAAATTTGTGACCAAAACAGGAAATTATTAAATAATTCAAACCCTGAAAATAGGCCACAAAGATGAATTCGAATCTTTCAAACGATAACAGATGTTGAAAAATGGAGAGAGGTTTTTGTGAAAGCATCTATTGTCGACAAAAACCTCTTTTTTTTCCATAATTCATTTCCATCACCTCGTAATCTGCTCCCAATGATAATGAAAAAAATAGAAAAAACAGAGCTGCTACAGGAATCTCCTCATGAAAATATTTGACAAACTGGACTAAAAAATGAGGGTTAGATTATAAAGCAAAAGTTGGAATAAACTTTAATTATAATTTTTTGAAATCTTAGAGATATACATATTAACTAATAAGCCCAAAATACAAACCTTAAAACTAAAATAATGAAATAATTCAACCATTAAAAGCATTAAATCCAACAAAAATGACTGATTGTCAAAAATTCTTAAAATCAACATCAAATGTAAAATCATTTTAAACCAACGGTTAAAAATTAGGACAAAAAGAACAGATAAACTAAGAACAAGATCTAGTTATAACATCTGGCTCTTGCTGCTAGATGAAATCCTCCTTGTGAGGCTTCAAGAACCTGTAGAGCTTGTGTCTTATTCATTGGGTGATGGAGTCATTTACCAAATGTCTGCAACTTTCTCAAACTCTGAACACATACCTCTGAAATGAAAATATACTGCTACAAAGCAGCATATTGAAAAGAACCTACATGCTCATATAGCGAGCTTATTCTACTATTTACTCCTATCTAATCGGAGGAAACAACCCAATCAAGTGTAATCATACTTCCAGTGAAGGCAAGAAATCATTTTACTAAGAAACATAATTCCATGCATGCTACTGTCTGAGAAGACCCGCTAAAGATGTGATAAATGCAATTTAGATTCTGTAGGTAGATGATACTTATGGCTTGAAATAAGAAGTATGCCAAAAGCTGGAGGATTAGAAACCTTTGAAAAATACAACTCCATCCAAGAAACCACAGGATCATGAAACTCATGCAAAATTATTCCTTCATGTTGTTAAAAAAGAATGGACTGCAAATGGGTGTCCTCAATTCTCAATACTCCATGAGATAATGCAAGGAATAATTTTACTGAGAAAAGGAATACATCCTTACCCTTTTACTGAGAACATGAATAAGAACATAGGAATAAGGAAGGGTAAGGATGTAAGAGCATGAACAGGATGTATTCCTTTTTAGTAAAATTATTCATGTAGAACATAGGAAGGGTAAGGATGTAAGAGAGATGGAATCCTAATAGGTTTAAACATCTTTTGTCTGAGTCTAGATTGAAAATCTACGAGTTGAAAATGAGGCTCAAAAAAAGGTTTGCAAGTTTTGGCAGTGATTGTAGAAAGTAATGAATCGGCTTTATTCTCTACAAGATGACCAGAATAATCAGGTTCGAGATATGGGTATATGTATATCATGTTGCACATGTATTTAAAATGAAGGAATAGAATCAACATCAATAAAATACGAAGAATGCAAACTTTCTTCTTCCAAAGAGGGATATGTACATGAAGGTTTACGATCATCGGAATAGACTAAACAAAAAATAATTATTTTGACATGCAATGGGAAATACAGGAAAGAACTGATGAATAAGAACAAAACCTCATGGAGGAAAGTAACAAGCTGATACCCAGTCTTTCCATTTGGCTTCTTCATTTTTCTGTCAACAAAATTCTCCTTGTAGTGGAATCTTTAATCGTGGAGTCGCCAGGTAGATGATTGCAATCTATCTCTATGTCCTTCTCTTGTATGCCATCAAGAATCAGATATGTGTAATTATGGTTCTTTCCAAGAAAAATAATCTTGATTTCCATCCCCGGCAGCGGCTCCAAATATGTTAGTGCTATAAATTGTTCCTAGACTACCACAAGAACAAGCTAACACAATCTCAAACAAAAATAGAATAAAATTGGTTTTTAGGGTTTTGGTTTAAAACTTCATCAGTAAGGAGGTAATAAACATTCACAATCTAATACAGAACTGAATCCCTCACAAGTTAGATAAATCGGGGATTAAACACATCCCAATAAGCCATAAACATTACACATGAAACGCTAATTTCACCCACAGGCTCCAAGCATTTACATGAATAAAACCTTTAAGCAGGAAATAAAATTATAGAGTGACTAATCAACCAGATCAGAAATGAAAAAGCATGATAGGTAAAATGTTTTATCAGTTTATATATAATCAATAACAGTCATCCACTTACATAAGATTTATAAGTGCTAGCTTGAGATATCAAAGCTCCAAAAGCCTCTCCTTGAGTGAAAATTCTCACCTCAAAACAGTATGTTTGTCTTCCTTTTATCATTACAAGGGTAAATTAGTTCCATAACTACCTTCTAGGTTGAAATTTGAAACAGTTACATCAATTAGTTACATTATAACTCAAAATATTTAAATACAATTAACCCAAAAATAGCAAATCGGATTTGGGGAAATTTGGTGAATTTCTGAAAATGTGGGTCTCAAAGACGCCTTCATATCTCTCGATCTGGGACACTTGTGCAAAAATTGAGAGGTTTATTTTTAAATGAGACTATTATGAAAAACAACCTCTCTTGGTTTTTAAAAATTCATCTTCAATTTATCGGAATATGTGCCATAAATTTGTGACTAAAACAGGAAATTATTAAATAATTCAAACCCTAAAAATAGGCCACAAAGATGAATTTGAACATCTCAAATGATAATTGTTGTTGCAAAACTGAGAGAGGTTTTTGTGAATTAGTATTTTTTGGAAAAAAACCTCTTTTGGTTTTCAATAATTCATTTCCTTAACCTCATAATATTCTCCCAATGATAATGACAAAAACAAGAAAAACAGAGTAACTGCTACAGGAATCTCCTCATGAAAATATTTGACAAAGGACTAAAAAATGAGGGTTAGATTATAAACAAAAACTTGGAATAAAATTTAATTATAAGTTTTTGAAAACTTAAATATATCCATATTAACTAATAAGCCCAAAAGACAAACCTTAAAACTAAAATAATGAAATAATTCAACCATTAAAAGCATTAAATCCAACAAAAATTACTGATTGTCAAAAATTCTCAAAATCAACATCAAATGTAAAATCATTTTAAACCAACGGTTGAATATTAGGACAAAAAGAACACATATACTAAGAACAAGATATAGTTATAACATTTGGCTCTTGCTGTGGGATGAATCCCTCCTTGTGAGGATTCAAGAACCTGTAAACCTTGTGCCTTATTCATTGGGTGATGGAGTCATTTACCAAGTCTCTACCACTTTCTCAAACTCTGAACGCATACCTCTGAAATGACAAAATACTACTACAAACCAGCATACTGAAAAGAATATAAATGATCGTATAGAAAGCTTATTCTTCTATTTACTCCTACTTCTAATTGGAGGAAACAACCCAATCAAGTGTAATCATACTTCCAGTGAAGCCAAGAAACCATTTGACTGAGAATCATAATTCTGTTGAAATATTGTAACTTCGAATATTATTCTATATGTATCTTTTGTGGTCCCCAATGGTCCTACTGGGAGAACCACTTGTATTATATTGTACCCGGATGCTTCTAATCGAAAGAGCTAATAAGTGTCATGAGGTTGTCCCCTCTATTTGTAAAGGTGGGTCATTAGCACCCCAGTGTGGTTACTTGAGCCTACATTTGTAACTCGAGCCTACATGATTAACTCGAGCCAACATGTCGGATGAGTTAATTCAAGTGAACGGATGAATATAAATAGAGGTGTGGTGCTCCTCATTTGAGACACACACTCTCTCACTTGTGTAGCGCATTAGTGGAGAAGAAAATTAGCTGGAGAAGGAGGAGGATCAAGCTTTGATCTCCTTGTTGGTTTTATCTTTTATCTCTTGGGGCATCTATATTGAGGAATGTTTTGCTGGGTTTTTCCCTTTAGGGTTTTCCCAGGATAAATATTTGTGTTCTCCTTTTGTATGGTTGTGCTTGTCTATCTTTCAGTGATCCTGTTTATATGCTTGAGAAGACCCACAAAATATGTGATAAATGCAATCAAGCGTATGTAGGCAGCTGATACTTATGAATGGAAATAGGAAGTATGCCAAAAGATGGAGCATTAGAAACCTTTGAAAAATACAACTCCATCTAAGAAGCCACGAGGTCATGAAACTCATGCAAAATTATTCCTTCATGTTGTTCAAAAAGAATGGATTGCAAATGGGTGTCCTCAATTCTCAATACTCCATGAGATAATGCAATAAGAGAAAACTAGATAAAATATTCGACTCTGTTGAGCTCATCCTATTTGATATCTTCCACTAACCCAAGCTGACTGATTTCTAAAGAGTTCTAATTAACTAATGTGGATTGAAAGAATGGCTATAGTATTTATTTATATCCATAAAAAATTGGCATTTTTTCATAATGGTTTTGAGCAGCAAAGTTATCATAGCCATGGATATTAGACACATCTAATATTACATTCAAAGCATCTACAGTCCAGCTACTATTAATTTGAGAGTCAAAGCAACTCAGAAATTTTTCTTGTTCAGTAAAAAGTTTGGAATATAATTCACCTACAATCGGTTTCTACTGATCATGAAATTTTTTATTTAAAACTTCAATGTCTTCATTATATTCATCATAAAGTGAATCATTCTCTTCCTCTCCATTACTTTTCTTTTTAAACTTTGGCTCAAGAATGGAAACCAAGGGCTCTTCAAATTACTTCTCGACCTTTAAATAAAACCCTTGACCAAAACTTGAACAAATAAAATTCTGAAAGTGACCATAAGTCAAGAATGGCAGATTATTTCTTATATCAATAGTAAGAGGTTGAAGATCAACAACTTCTTCTTCATAACATGATAATCTCATATCATGATCTAGGAAATTTCTACTATAATCCACTGAGAGTATATTATCATCTAAAACGTCAGCAAACTGATATGAAGAATCAACACAAGCATCATTTATATCCTTGTTCATATGAAAATCTGAAAATGATGAAGAAAATTGTCTTAAATCTGAATGATACCTATGTTCTTCTTCCTGTTCATAAGCTTGTATATCTTCAACATGAGCCTAATATCGAAGCATTTTCCAAGCTTGGATGTTCTCCTCCACTCCTTTTGCATCCTCAAACAATTGTCTTAAAGATGATGATTTCCTTTCTAACAGGAAAAAGACAAGATCTAAATGTTGAGCCATAACATAATATACCATAGAAATTTTTTCCAAAGGTCTGATCTCCGTAGGCATACTGATATAAAAAATTTGAAACCTCCAATTAAATTTAGTAATTGGCTCATCATTCTCCCTTTTTAAACTATAAAATTAGGAAAGAAATTGATCATAATATTTATTCTTACCCCAATACTTCAAAAAGACATCATGTAACTCTTCCCATGATCCAATTGAATCAGCTTTTAAATTTCAGAACCAAAACCAAGCATCTTCAACAAAGGATTTCGAAAATAACCTCATGACAACATCCTCATGCATGATTTCAAAATTATCAATGAAATTATGAAAAGATCATAAATGTTTCTCTGCTGTAATATAGTCTTTTCCAGTAAAATGGGGAAGATATTCAACAAAGTAGGAAGGGTAAGGATGTAAGAGAGATGGCTGCCTAAGAGGTTTAAACATCTTCTGTATGAGTCTAGATTGAAAATATGCGAGTTGAAAATGAGGTTCTGTTACCAACCAAGTTGTACTTAGTGGTTTTTATCAAGTGAGCCTGGTGAACCAGACAAAGATGATTTGTTCGAACTTCAGAAGACCTTCGGACTTGCTTCTCGGAAGTGGTTTATTTATCCACCACATGTTCATACCCCCTTGGGGGAGTTGTAATAAAATGTTATAACATGGTAGTGTATGTAAAAGACTCGGTCTCTTGGAATTTACTTGTTAATCTGATAATCCCAGAGTGTTTTTTCCCTTGGTTATTATTGGTTGTTGAATAAACAACTGATAATATCTGAGTTTTTCACTCAATACCTCCAAAGTTGGAGTGGCCGGCTTGCCATTTAGGTCTATTGAGGTTATTAGAGTCTATGTGTCTATGTATAAACATGCTAGGCATTATGGTCGAGTCATATGAACATGTCTAAGTCCCCCTAGGTTTTTTTTTTTAATTTTAATTTTTCCACAAAACTTAGGCTATTTTTTAATAGTCTAATTGGAAAAATTGGTTTTGTAATAAAAGTGGGCTCATAAATCAGTTTCGGTCATGGGGGTGCTCATTTTCTAACTCAGAGCACAACGTAAACTCATGAACCCACTTTTCCTAAGTTTTGAGTGATTTTCCCATCACTCAGGTCAGAAACCCCCAAAACTCAAATATTGATTATTTTAATTGATAAATTAATTAAACAATGAAGCAAATCCAAATTCCTAAATCTATGGATTTGCTTCGTTTTGACTTAAGTCGGTCTCATCGGCTTCATATTGACTAGAGCTAACCATTCCTTGACAGAAAGAGTTGATTTGGGCTGAAAAGGGAGTGCACCACAACATGAAATATTGGGAATTGTGCCCTCTCTCTCTCCTCCACATGTGTGGGCCCATCTGGATGTGATTTGGTTGATGTTTCAGTTAACCATTTGATGTGTCAGTCCAATCAGCTCTTCGATTACTATTGAGACTCAGATAGACTCAGATAAAGCTCGGCTTGACTCCACATGCAGCTGTAGTCTCTCTCTCCTTGGGAACTATGCCCCCTCTGGGATAGGGTTCCAGTTTTTGTTATAAATAAAGCACGGTTTTCCTCTTCCAAGCTAGTGAGAGTTGGATTGAGGAGAATATTTGGAGGCTATACCATGTAGTGCATGTGTTTGTGTGGATTCACAGCGTCATGTTGCTAATGTGGTAACTGCAATTTATTTCCAATTTATGTGTTGCTTTTGTTTTTTGACATCAAGGATTCGGGTTAATCAAGTAAGGGTGTAAACTAGAAAAGTAAGATTACTTTCTCTTTTTTATCCATATTATGTATGCTCAACAATTTCATTTATATGCTTAAATAAGATTATTTTTGCATGATCTTTCATTTTTATTGCTTTCTACATCTATATCTAGATCTCACGAGGTATTGTGCAGGCTTGTGTTATTTAGTTGCAGGTTCCCGATTGGATGAAGGTGTGGATTAATATTGATGCTATTACTTATCCAATAAGCTCAAGACTCTATCCCTCAACGCTCCACAAAAGGTCCTCCTTTCAGCTTGTTCCATTCAAGCAACGAGTTGACCTTCTCTCCTCTTCTTCTCTTTTCTTTAAAAACTTAAATCTTCCTAGTTACCTTGTTTATGCATGATATTCTAGTTTATCATATGCAAAATATCTCATTAGATCTCATACATAAGCATTTAAAAATCTAGATCTCTTTTTTTCAAAAAAATTCCATAAGCATCATAGATCTGGCATAAAGAAATCATCATTTTTGCATTGCATTTAAAACAAAATTTGTAGTTTGCATGCATTAGATTTCTGTTTTATGTTATAAAAGATAAATCCTGCAATCAGTGCACATCACATTGGCTGCCCTAAATTCAAGCCAAGATCCCAAGGAAATCTTTCTTTCCTTGGTTCCTTTTTAACTGTTTTATTAACTAGTTTTAACTTAGCTTTTTTTTTCGGTTAAAAGTAGGCTTACCCAAAGGTAATTTCAAAGTGATTTTGGGAACATTTCAGTTTAATAAGATTGATTATTTTTAGCAGGTATAAAATAAAATAGGAGGAGCTTCTTTTCGAAAGTGGCTTTTGGGCCATCCGAATCCCCCCAAGGGTCTCCCTTTTTTATTGTAATCTTTAATTTTTTCACTTTGTAAGGTTTTGGTTTCATTCTGTATAAAAACCAAGAGGAATCATATCAGTTTTCTGTTATTGTAACCACTAATAATAAAAATTATTTCCGAATATGCTCTTTCGAGCCCATTCCCCATCCCCCCTAGGGGGATTTGCGTTTTTTTTTTCGTTTTTCCATTTTCTTATTTTTTTCACTCCAGATTAGTTTCATTTATGTAGAATAATATACTTTGATTAATTTTATCATATCTTCCATATTACAAAGTCAAAGTAACTTTAGTACTTACCCCACGACTTCTTGATTGACCCGAAAAGGGAAACAGATGCGTGGTAGGACTATTTAGAAAACTTGTGGTTTGTTTCTTTTTTTTTTATTTGTCATTAATTTATACAAGCAATATTTCTAAAATCAAACCCCTCCTTTATTCCCCGATTGAGGTCCACTTGGAACGAAAGAGGTTCCTAGAGAGATTTCTTTCTAATCAAAACACATCGTTAAAATTTACTAAAAAATACAAAGACTCTGGTGTGTATGCTCTATGTTTTGGATGCAGTTCATCCGATCAGTCAAGTTGTATCAAAAGCAACATGAGTGACTAGATTAATTAGGTTTCACCTTCCCCAATTACAACCATCACGTGAAAATCCAATGCCTCGATCCAACCGTAAACGGTGGAAAAATACCCAAAAGAAGTGGGAACTCCTGGGCAATGACCTCGAGGCGCTGATCTCTATTACACTGTAGCAGGTGTATTATGAACACAGTCTCAGAGACTCCATTCAGCCCACACATTCCTTGTGAGTAGCCATGAAGGTTTTATTTCTTGGACATACTCCAAGTACCCCTCGGGTATATCTGGAGTCCTCTTTCGCCTAATTTAATACACTCATTTTTCATATTAACTTAAAACATACCAAGATACATTTGCAAAACATTCACTCCAAGAACATGCAAGCACATTTAATCATTTTGCGACTCCATTTTAAGGCATTGGTTATTTGTTTACTTCTTTCAATATATATATTGTGTCATCATTTTGCTTACTTGTGTTTATTTTTCATCTTGTCATCTGTCGTTCTCAATTGTTAATTTCAAACTCCTAAGCAACTCATTCAATTTAATACCATCATACTAAAGTAATTATCCTTGGTAACTTAATAGGGTCTACCCCCTTGGCTTCGTTAGGAGTTGAACCTAAACGGTGGAGTCAAGAACAAGGTGATAGCCTTGACTCGATAATTTCCCCCAAGGACACACCGAGTGGCTTGAATATTTATTCCATGTCCCCCCTAGGTGTGTGAAAGGTGGCAACACACTCAACAAATTGTTCTCAAGTTTCGACAGTGATGGTAGAAAGTAATGAATCATCTTTATTCTCTACAAGATTACCAAAATAATTAGGTCCAAGAGATAAGGGTATATGTATATCATGGTGCACATGTATTTCAAATGAAGGAATAGGATCAACATCAATAAAACAAGAAGAATGCAGACTTTCTTCTTCCAAAGAGGGATATGTACCTGAAGGTTTATNAAAAAAAATCTTTTGACATGCAATGAGAAAGACAGGAAAGAACTGATGAATAAGAAAAAAAACTCATGGAGGAAAGTAATGAGCTGATACCCAGTCTTTCCATTTGGCTTCTTCATTTTTCTGTCAACAAAATTCTCCTTGTAGTGGAATCTTTAATCGTGGAGTCACCAAGCAGATGATTGCAGTCTATCTCTACGTCCTTCTCTTGTCTTCCATCAAGAGTTAGATCTTTGTCATTGTGGTTCTACCCAGGATAAATAATCTTGATTTTCGTCCCCTGCAATAGCACCAAAGATGTTAGTGCTAGAAATTGTTCCTAGACTACCACAAGAACAAGCTAACAGAATCTCAAACAGAAATAGAATAAAATTAGTTTTTAGGGTTTTGATTTAAGGTTTTGGTTCAAAACTTCATCAGCAAAAAGGTAATAAACATTCACAAGATAATAAAGAACTGAATCATCCACAAGTTAGATAAACGAGGGATTAAACACGTCCCAATAAGCCATAAACATTACACATGAAATACTAATTTCACCCACAGGCTACAAACATTTACATGAATAAAATCTTTAAATAGGAAATGAAATTGTAGACTGAGTAATCAACCAGATTAGAAATGAAAAAGCATGATAGGTAAAAGGGCTTATCAGTTTATATATAATCAATAACATTCATCCACTTACATAAGAGTTATAAGTGCTAGCTTGAGATATCAATGCTCCAAAAGCCTCTCCTTGAGTGAAAATTCCCACCTCAAAATTGTATGTTTGTCTTCCTTTTATCATTACAAAGGTAAAGTAGTTCCATAACTACCTTCTAGGGAGAAATTTGAAATAGTTGCATCAATTAGTTACATGATAACTCAAAATATTTATATACAGTTAACCCAAAAATAGCAAATCGGATTTGGGGAAATTTGACGAATTTCTGAAAATTTGGGTCTCAAAGACGCCTTCAGATCTCTCGATCCGGGACACCTGTGCAAACATTGAGAGAAGTTGTTTTAAATGATTATGTTATGGAAAAAAAACACTCTTTGTTTTTAAAAATTCCTCTTCAATTGTTTGGAATACATGCTATAAATTTGTGACTAAAACAAGAAATTATTAAATAATTCAAACCCTGAAAATAGGCCACAAACATGAATTCGAATCTCTCAAACTATAATAGGTGTTGCAAAACTAAGAGAGGTTTTTATGAATGATTTTGTTGTAGACAAAAACCTCTTTTGTCTTTCTATTGTTTCCATCACCTCGTACGTTGCTCCCAATGATAATGACAAAAACAAGAAAAACAGAGCTGCTACAGGAATCTCCTCATGAAAATATTTGACAAAGGACTCCAAAATGAGGGTTAGATTATAAAGAAAAAATTTGAATAAACTTTAATTATAAGTTTTTGAAATCTTAAAGATATACATATTAACTAATAATCCCAAAAGACAAATCTTAAAACTAAAATAATGAAATAATTCAACGATTAAAAGCGTTAAATCCAACAAAAATTGTTGATTGTCAAAAACTCTTAAAGTCAACATCAAATGTAAAATCGTTTTAAACCAATGGTTGAAAATTAGGACAAAAAGAATAGATAAACTAAGAACAATATCTAGTTATAACAGGAGGGCTTGGCACACTGTGGAATTCGACCACTTTCGAGCTATTTCAGGCCTCCTTCTGCACACACTAGATTCTCACAAGCCTTCATCACAAAGAATCTAGTCATTTGGTAAGTATCCTAAACGTCTATATCCTAGATTTATTTTCAGAAAAATAAAAAAAGAGTGTTGGAAGAGTGTCCAAGAAACTCTTACCTCTCTTCATCCCGAGAATCTTATCCTAGCTGGGGATCTCAATATTACCATTAGTGTCAAAGAGAAAAAATTGGGTTCAATTGTTAGAGACCCTCTTCGAGAAGCAATTGAAGACATAATGAGGGATTGGGATCTAGAAGACATCAAACCAAATCAAGGTCTCTACACTTGGTCTAATATAAGACTTGGTCCTTGCCACATTGTAACAAGGCTTGATAGGTTTCTGGTTCAACATTCTCTTCTCTTGCTTGGATTCAGGGTCGATGCTTCCATCATTCTCTTTAGTATGTCCGATCATAGGCCAATCCTCTTGAATCTTTTTGTGAAGAAGAATCTGGGTCCCATACCTTTCCGATTTATCCCATCTTGGATCAAGCAGGAAGGATTCCATGATCTAGTTCAATATGTTTGGAAGGAATCGGTCTCAGGCTCCCCCTTATTTTTTTGGGAGGAAAAACTAAGAAATATCAAAGTATCTCTCAAATCCTGGGCTAGTATCTTCAAAACTCCATCCATACAAAGAATCGAAGCTCACTAGAATCTAGAATAGCACCAAATATGAAAGGAAGATCATCTAATGGATGTGGAAAGCTTGGAAAAGGAAGCTTCTCTCCACCGAAACCTCCATATATCCTGCATGACAGAGGAAGAGTATTAGATTCAAAAGTCTAGATTCCTTTGGCTAAAATATGTGGACAAAAATACAATTTTCTTCAAAAACAAGCCGAGGGTCGTAAGCATTTCAAAGTCATGAAGGAAATTCATACCTAAGGTCAAATTATTAAGGATTTTGAAGAAATTAAGCAAGCCACTCACGAGCACTTCACGAATATATAAACTGAAGAAAGGCCCCTAGGGGCATTTCCCATCCGTCCCATTCAAAACTTGGTTCCCTCCAGGATCAACCAGGCCACTAATAGGGCCCTTACAGCACTTATCTCTGAAAAAGAAATAAAAGGCCTCTTTCTAGTATGGAGACGGACAAATCTCTAGGTCCTAATGGATTCAAAACCAGGTTTCTCAATTCATGGTGGAAGATAATTGAACATGGTATTCACAAATGGTAATGAAATCCCAAGCGTGCAACAAGACTGGGGGAAGTAATAAGTCATCTTTCCTTTCCCTTATTCGAAATGAAAAAGTAGGCCATCTCTTGGATCGTTTAGGCCTATTTCTCTCTGAAACATTGCATATAAAATAATTACCAAAGTCATCGCTAACAAGATCAAAGGTACCCCCCCCCCCCC